>OZ010794.1:396221602-396804602 GCA_963932465.1 Maratus speciosus
TTTCCGCAATCTTTTATCAATCTCAGAAATTATGACTTTCTTTTCTTCCAACGAAAATTGTTTTCGTTTCACACAAGCCATCTTATCAATGAACGAAGCAAGAAACACACTGCGACAGGTACTGGCGATAAAGATATCCCAGAATAAGCCCAAACAGTCATTTCACAGTGACGCTCACCTGCTTTCCGTCACGTGATTATTTTGAAGCGTATGGGCTAATGAAATTTAAGGAATTAGGGAAAGAAGAAGACAAAAGAAAAAATAACAAAGGGGAGAAAATTCTGAAATAGCACCTGTCCCCAAAACAATAATGTTATTTTTTATCTTCAACATTTTATTCGAAGTATATTTCATTTCTGTTAAGCAATTGAAAAAAAAAGAAAAAAAGAGCTCGATGAAAATTTTTCGTTGTAACGGAATTCCTAAAAAAAAAAAAAAAAAAAAAAAAAAAAATGCACTTCGTTAAATTGGAATTTTTAATACATTGGGGTTAATGCAATTTGAAATGGGGATTTGAGAAATTTCGTAGTAACGGGATATTTCGTTGTAATGGAAATCGTTGTAACGGAAATCTACTGTACATAACTTATTCTGACATTTGTTTCTCTCAAACACACATACGAAAAATTGCAATTTGGATTTTTATGTTATTGTATTGTTGTTATATATATATATTTCGAAATTTAAATTTAAATTTATACATGTATGTGTTCTATTATATCAGTGATATTGCCTTATAAGTTATTTTATTTCAATGGCACTAGTAGATAAAAAAGTACAGTCGACTAAAAAAAATAAAATGCACTTTAATCACAAATTGTTGAAGAGAAAAATGAAAGTAGCCATTCGATTTGGAGTAATGTATTCGTTTAATTTATGGTTTTAAAAACTTTAAACAGACTTAAATTGTAACAAACTTTGAATTTGTTAATCCAAACACGCAATTTTTGCATCATATTTGAAGGTTTTTTTCTAAATATTTCCTACGGATACCCTACAGGAATTCATTCGGTGAATTAATTTATGAAATATACAGAAGTGCATTTTTACCCTCTAATCTTAAATTCATTTTTAATAATTGCAAAACAAACGGAAATGCAGTTGGTTTTTAAGCATAGCTCATGGCTACTCAGCCGAACGCTTTGGAATTTTTTACTCGCGTATTTAAAGCTTTATTTTTTTTTCTCTAAAAACGTTATATGTTAATATATATATTTATTTCTATAATTAATCTCATCTCATAATATATAAACTATAAAATTAATGTTCGAAAGATCAATCAATAATAATTATCACAGTGACATCAAAACTTATGTCTGGGCTATTAGGATGCTTTCTGGGCTATTAAGATGCTTATTAATAATTTATGTCTCGATTATAATCATAAAAAAATATGTAACACTGATTATATCAAACATATTTTTGTTGCAATTTTTCCAAACTATCTTTCCCAAATTAAAAGGTTAATCTTGTTAAATAAAAATAAATGCATCATGGATATCTTTCTTAAAATCTTTATATTTGTGTTCCTTCATATGTAAAATATGTTAGAAGCTATTCATTTAAATTTATTATAAGATATATAAAGCTTACATATTTATGTCAATATAATATGCTTTATGATCTATTCGATTACACTTTTCAGAAATTACATTAGCAACACTTTTTTTTCCGTATTCTACATTTTACTGTAAAATTTTAAAGTTATAAATACGAACATGAATGAGCACAAATAAACTTTATCATGTAGGATACATTTAACAATTGTCTTTTCTATTAAAACATATATGTATTCAAATATTTTTAAAATATCAAATCCGGAAATATACTTAACTTCTCTGCAAGTATATGTTACTTTATAAAAATACAGGGTGTCCAGCGAATAAGACCGTGATTTCAAAATTAACTATCTCAAAAACAAAGATCAATAGAATTATGCGGTAAACGGTTTGTTTATTAGCTAAGCTGTAAAAATGTTATACAGAAGTGTAAAAAATTAGTTGCAAAAACCGCTAACAGATGGCGCTGTAATCGCAATGCCTATAAATTGTGTTTTGAAGTCCCGAGCATTAGCGTCTCATTCCTAGATGGCTTCCTATGGAAGAACGAAAATTGGGAAAAAACACTTTTTCGTTGGGGTGACGTACAGAAGTGGACACATCTGGTCACAGAATTATTGCATCAGCTTGAATTTTAGAGAATTTTCAATTTTCACAGAACAGAATTTTAAATAAAAAGTTTAGCAATCATTATATAAAAACTTATTTAAATATTTTATTTTGGTAACGTGCAGAAGCAGAGCCATGTGTTGACAGAATTGAGATTTGTTTTAAATTTTGTTATAAGCTACTTCGGTCCGGATACCAGTATCTCTGTGGTATGTCTTTTCTCTCCTAATTGGTAGATCGTGGAATCGAATCCAAGTAGAGGAGGATTTGAAAAAAAAATGGAAATCTTTATTTTTTAATATTTATTTAAACTGTGAAAAAAGTTTGAATAAAAAAATCCAAAGTTTCTAGTTTTTAAAATTTAATTAAGCTAAAAGAAAACCTTTTTTTAAAAAAATCATTGAGCATTTATAATAATGATTCATAGATAATCTTTTTTTAAATTCTAGAGAATAGTTTGAATGAAAAAATACAAAGTTTCTATTTTTAAAAACTTAATTAAGTTAAAAGAAATAATTTTAATTTTAAAAACTCGTTTTCATTTTTTTTTTATCATTGAGCACAGAAATATGGTGCAGCTTCTAGCGATAGGATCCGAAGTGTTGGAAAGGAATGCAGCATCCAAAATACTTTTGCTTTGCCGTTGATGATAAGACTTATCATCAATTCCTTTTAAAAAAGAAATAATTTAATGCATAATTTCTTTCTCTAAAACTTTGCTTACAAATAATAGAAATATAAGTGTTGTGCTAAAACCAAAGTATTATGCCGTGATTTAAAAATAAATGAAAAATGTAAAATTACTTTTTTATTTATAATAATTCAGGTATAAACAATAATACCAAAATATTATGACGTGATTTAAAAATATAAAAAATAAATAAAAAGTACAAAATTATTTTTCTAAATAAATGCATTTTAATTTAAAAATTATATGGCATTAAAAATTGAATTTAATAAAATATTTTAATAAGTTCTTATATAATGATTTCTAAACTTTTTATTGAAAGTTCATTAATTGAAATTTTCTAAAATTAAAGCTGATGCAATAATTCTGTGACCAGATGTCTCCACTTCTGCACATCACACAAATGAAAAAGTGGACTTTCCCAATATTCGTTCTTCCGTAGGGAGCCATCTAGGAATAAGATGCAAAAGAATGCTCTGGACTTCAAAACAAAGTTTACAAGTATTGCGATTACAGCGCCATCTGTTAACGGTTTTGCAACTAAATTTTGAAACTTCGGGGTAACATTTTTACAGCTTAGCTAATAAACAAACCGTTTACCGCATAATTCTATTGATCTTTGTTTTTGAGATATTTAATTTTGAAATCAGGGTCTTATTCGCTGGACACCCTGTATAAACAGATAATTTAATCATCCATATTATAGCAATTTTTATTTTAAAATGAAATGATCGCATTTTATTCACAAACCGCACCATGTGGCATCGAATACTACTACATACATATTTTCTCAATATGAAAAGCGTCTATGTATAAAGAATAACCATTTTTTCACAACAAATTATGTATAATTAAAAAACAAACGAATTCTCAGATCTTTTAAAGAACTGTATACATTTTCATAGTCACAGAAAACCTATAATCATAGTTTAAGAACGTACATTTATTCATTGTCAACATTTACTATTTATTAGAAACTGTTTTTCTCTTTCATTGAAATAACCGTTAAGTCTGAGTCTTCAAGAATATTAAAGTTCCTAAGATAAGTACTACATTTGTGCATAAATGACATTCCGATATTATAGTATAAAAACTATATTGAAGTTTATAATATTATATAAATTGTCCATTTCATGTTAAAAGTTGTACTTGACATGCACATTTTGTAATGGAACATAGCAGTACAATTTAGAATAGCGCGCTTAGGCTACTGTTCAATACGTGGTTGGTGTTAGCTTTCTTTTGGAGCAACTGTTATTCATGCCTCTCTTTATGTATACACTTTTTGTAACGTTAAATACGCTTCTGAATAATACATAAAAGAGTATTTTCACTATATATTATATATATATATATATATATATATAAATTCCGAGAGTTACATGAAAAATAAAAAGAATCAAAAAGATATAAGAAATTAAAAATTGTGTATACACTGCTTTTCTTAAAATTTTTACATTCCCTTTTTCTTTTCAGTAATCACTTGCTCTTGAAATATTATTTACTTTTAAACACACATCAATTTGAGGATCTGCATACTTTGAAAAATGTTCTGTACATGTAATTATTGGCATCTCGCAATGTATAAACTGCTGTAAAACATCCATAATTCCAATTATTTTACAAACAACAAAAAAAATTACTGTAAACTGGTCTCATATTAATAAGGAATTCACCATTCAATTATATATTTCAGCTTTATCTCAAGAAGTATAACCTAATTATATCCATAAACAGAAAAGTAGAAAAAAAAATTACTCGATAGATGAAAGTTCTTGTTTTAACAAAATATATCTATTATTTAATTTAAATTTTATCGTTAAATTGAATTTGTGATTGGATTTTGTTAAATCACGTTGTTTGCTACAAATTTTAAAACAGATGTTTGCGTAATAGAAAGGACATTTTCATTGAACTAGTAAAGGTCATTACTGAGTTGACCGTAATTTAATTACTCACAGTAATACTTTTCACTGAAAATTCCTGGTATAACGAAGATCTCTCTCTATCGAGAAACTAATTGGATATTTAATTTAATACGTGATTTATCACATAATAAGATTTTAGGACATATTTTCTGTTTATAAATTTGTGCTATCTTAAATATTTCATTGTACTCTTTTCAATGCAGGAAATAGAAATGGTGAACAAAATATCCTGGTGTAAGTCAATGCAAGATTATAATATGAAATGAATATCAGATCTACTTAAAAGAAATAATTTGTAATTACCAGATGTAAAGATGAATTGTTTTTACGTCTTATGCTAAAATAGTATTCTTTAGAAACCTTTTACTGCGACGTATAACACTTATTGCTATCATTTTTAAAATATAGAAGTAGTTTTTCTAATGTACAAATTTATCTTCTAAATGGTATTTTACACTTTCGCTGCGTAATTGTTTTATCAAAGTAGCTTCAAAAATTGCGTATTTATCCCGTTCGCGACGAGCGTCTTTTAAGAATTTTTAACCTTTTGTCCCCGGTTTTTCAAAACAATATTTTTTGTCTAATTTAATCGGGAAAATGCTCCGATTAAATAAAGCAAAATTTACAATAAAAAAATAACTTATGGGTATAATCAAGGAGGGCTAATTAGACGGAAAAAATGCATTCCCGAGGAAATCTTTGGTTGCGCAAATTTTGATACTTTTACGTTGCCCGAGGTAATCTCGAGTTGCGAAGCGAGAGGTTAAGATTATTTCGCTTTAAAAAAATTTATTTTATATATTATTCATTAACCACATTATCTTTCAAGTATGGCATAAAAATAATCTGTTCACCCTCTCTTGATACCTTCTCCGTATACTGTTACTATATACTAAATAAATGTAATTAATAATTTTTAAAAATGCTACATTTTGTCATTTTTACACTGTTGATTATAAAGAATAGAATGGAAGCTGTTAAGTACATTAAAAGCATACTGTACAGAAAAATATATTTTTATATTCCTTTTTCTTTCCAGTTTCTTGATAATAGTACATTTAATTTATTCTTTTTTTAAAAATAAAACACTAAGATGAAATATTTCGCTTGTGATTTATAATCAACAAAGCTTTATTAAGATCGCTTCCTTAATTTGGTCCTGTCTGATTGCATGCAGTTCAGACTTATTATTAAATTAAAATCGCTTCGAAACTGTTCATTTACGCTTTTGTAAAGCTGAAAGTTCATTTTCCTTGGAGACATACAAACTAGAATTAATGTATTGAGAACATCTACAACCGTTAATCACCTCTCGAAAATTAAATGCAGATCAACGGATCCTGTATGTAAGATATTTGAACTTTGAAATAACTAACTATGGCTGTGGATAATGAAATATGGTGCATGTAAAATGAGTTTTTTAAATGACAGAAGTTTTCTTATGCGTCTGAGAATGATATAATATTATTACCATATTATAATGAAACTTGGAAATGTATTAATAAATGATTCTTTATACTTTGAAAACACATATTTTATCATAGTTTCTAAATTAACCTGATTTCGAAGCGGCTGATCAACGAACGTAAAAAGTTTAAAATTTATTTCTCAGGAATAACCACGATAGAACTCAAGTATTATGAAACAATTTAACACGTTCACGACGGCGCGGTGGGTCACACTCGACTGTGTCACAGCTGAAAAGTCTCCGGCTTTTTGGATACCAGTATTTTAATACAGAAAATGTTGTTTTATTTAATTAGAACAATTGGGCGATTTAAAAGAACAACATGTTCTCTAAAACAACAGCGGTGTGAAAAAAGCGGGAGACCTGACAACTCTGAGACAGTCGAATGTGACCCAACGCGCCGGCGTGAACGTGTTAAACAATTAATCATCAATTGTAAAATAAATATAGAATATAAAATAGCTGATTTCTTGGTGATATAACTATACTCTTTGCATCATTTACATCAGTTGTTGATGTAAATGATGTTTTTAAAGTAAAAAAAAAAAAAAAAACTTTTGAAGATACTGTTTTCAAAATAAAAATGTTTACGTTTCTTATTATCTATTTTTACTTTGGTGAAAATAAAATGTTAATTATTTTAAATGTTCTTAATTTATTCTTCGTGTATAAGATAATTGCTCTCATTTATGAACATCCATTTGTTTCAAATTCCTTCGGATTATATGTTGTGTTTATTTATGTAGTAAATGTCTGGAGAGAACTTAAAAAAAATCATAAAAGTAAAGTACTGTACTGCATATTTATTTGAAGAATCTAAAGTATGTAATCTAAAGATAGCATTAATTATCATCACAACCAAACAGCTTATCATTAAATTCATTATCAAATTAAGTCATATATGGCAGCGTGGTACATATAATAAAAAATAATTAAATATCTTATATTATATTTAAGAAATATTTCACTGTATAAATAATTTTTCTCTTATTATTTTCTCAAAATTTTGTTTGCGCATTTTGCATTGTTTGCTTTGAAAAACATGTTAATTTCTTCTTTTTGTTTACGGGTTCAATAGAAATTTATTTATAAAAAACTAATTATACATAAATAAAATACATTAATAACCTAGTTTATATGTCGAATATCATCTATAAAATAATCTAATCGTTTTGGACTATCCCTTTAAAATACATCTGGATTTAGTGTTGTAATCGATCTTTTTAATATTTATAATTATTCTTATTGCATTAAGAAGATAATGAACAATCCAGAAAAAATGTTTAGCAGCATGATTTAAATAAATACCTAATTTGGAATCATATAATAAAGTTTTTTGACATATTAATTTAATTTAACTATCTACCAGTCTCAAACATATTTATAATATTTTAGGGCTTAAATGCTATTTTTAATCGTTTATTAGATATACCATAATATACAAAAGTGATTTCTGTGAATATACAGATTAATTTTTATATTACAATCTCTCATTATAATACGATATTTAATAACAAATATAGATTTATAAATAATAGTTTGCATGTTAACTAAGGTAACTTGAAAATTTGAATACAGTATGTTCCTATACTTTTAATCAATTACATAATGGATGACATTTGAAATTTTCAAGTTTAAATTATTGAATTGCGCTATTTGGTGCGAAAAAGTTTTTTTTTATGCTTTCATGGATTAAAAATATATATATATATATGTATATATATATATATATCTTTTATCGATTGAGTATTGCAAACTTTTTGAATTATTATCAAAATCATATAAATCAAACGTATTAACACATATAATGTTCATATGATTTTATGTATATTGTTTCGATATTTTTTGCAATTTTATACATTTATTTGTGATGAGTTTCAACTGTGTACATAAATAACAATACTTATTTTTGTGCATTTTCTATAAATAGGATAAAATCATTGAGAGTGTTCATTTTATTTCTTGACACAGGTGGGTTGTCCTCCTCCCATTCTTGTCAAACGTGAAATGCATTTCCTCTTTTACTACTAATCGAACTCTCTTAAGTGAAAAGGAGAAGGGATGAAGTGAAAGACTTTTTATTTATTTATTTTATTTTATTTATTTTTCCTGGTCATTAAAATAATGAATTCTGTAAACATTCTGTACAACATTTATAACATGAGTTCCCTTTAACGTACAATTGTATGTAAGATATTATGACATTGAATTTAATGTACATTACATGCACAATTAAATATTATTTATCAGTTGCCGGAAAAAAAAAATATATATATATGTTGATAAAATAAACTATATCTGCTTTAGACGAATTTTAATTAAGTTAATAAACATTTAAAAAATTCTATGAATAGGATAACAAATATTGTGGAAAGTAAACTCTATTTCATACTAGTTGGAGTAGCAAACCGATGTGTTGCATTTACATTACGTGATATTATTTGATTTTGGGGAGAAAAAGAAATCAAAATGGACTCTACATTTAAAAAATATTTATAGCATTGGTTTCATTAAATTTGTTATTGTAATCCACAAATCATGTTTACAATGTAAATTATCTGAAATTTTTTAAAATTTGATTTTTCAAGTTTCGTAATTCAATACAATTATAACAAAATGTTTTTATAAAGCATTTTTTATGGCGACAAACGGGCAAATTGTTCCAGGGAATTTAGGATAAAAATTTCGCACAAATTTTAATTAACATAATAAATATTAGAAAACATATAAGTAAACAAAAAAAATATATTTTGATAAAAACAATTTCTTTTATATATCGGTTTCAAGACGATGTGCATTAAATATAACATTTTCTGCAGCATATCCGTATTCTGTGTTACTTTTTCATTAATTATAAAAAAAAAAACTTCTACATTATTAATATAATAACAACACAAGAATAATCAATTCCACAAAGAGATATAATGCACATAATTCTTTTCACAATTTTCAACGCCGTTACGCATTCATACGTGATCACTTTCTACTGTGTACATAAATAACAAAACTTATTTATTGTGTATTTCCCATATGGATGTGATAAAAGCATTGAGAATGTTCATTTTATTTCTGGACGCAGGTGGGTTGACCACTTCCCCTTCGTACCATGCGTGTAAATGGATTTCTTCTGTTACTACTAATCTAGCTCTCTTAAGTGAAAAAGAGAAAGTGTAAAGAGTAAAGTGCCTTTTTCTTTCTACTTATTGGTCTTGATCATGGGAATAGTGAATTCAGGGATCAATATGTATATGTATATTTTTTATCGATTAGATATTAAAATTCTCTCTTTTATTTTCTTAAAAATAAAATACTCCAATTTATGCCCCCCCAAAAAAAAAAAAAAAATATGACGACAAAATATTTCGCAAAAATTGTAATTAAAGTAGTAAACATTAGAAAATCTATAAATAGAAAAATAGATATTTTTATAAGTAATCTCTATTTTATGCTAGCTGGCGTAGCGACCAGATGTGTTGTATTTGCAAAGAATGATATTATAAAATATAGCCTAAACTATAGTTATTGAATGTTATATGTTCATATTGATGACTATCCCCCTCCTCTGATTTCCCCCACTGATGACGGCTGTTGTATCACAATTAAAAGCGCATGGGGTTTTTAACATTAATTAACGTTTTTTTATGCTATAAAGACTTTTTTATGTATATTTTAGCACCTATAAGGTAAATTATATCAGACTCCTCTGATTTTTGCCCTGATGACGGCTGTTGTATCACAGCTGAAAGTGCATGGAGTTTTTAACATTTTTTAATGGTTTTTATGTCATAAAAACTTTTTTATGTATATTGCAGCACCTGTTAAGTAAATAATATCAGAATTTTAATCTCGCATATTTTTATTCAGATTATATTATTATTATTATTATATTATATTATCATTCGATTTTCTTTTTTGGGGTGGGGTTAACTAAATCTAGATAGATTCTACATTTTGAAAATGTTTGTAATATTGGTTTTATTAAACTTCTTGTTATAGTCCAGAAATCCTTTTTAAAGCGTAAAAGGTCTGAAATTTTCGACAGTTAGATTTTGCAAGTTCCATGATTTTTATGCAATTATAGTTGATTGCCTTCATAAGGCTTTTTTTTTTCAAGATACGGCAATACAATTCCATTGTTCGAGAATCCTTTGGATAAAAATTACGCACAAATTTTAATTAACGTAACAAATATTGTAAAGCATGTAAGTAGAAATTTAGATATTTCGATAAAAAATAAATTATTTTATATATCGGTTTCAAAACGACGTGTAATAAATCTAACATTTTCTATACTGTATCCGTATTCTATGTTTCGTTTCGTTTAATAATTAAAATATATTACATTACTAACAGACTTTACTACATTACTAACAGAAGACAACAAAACGATAATCAACTGCACAAACAGATATAAAGAACATCATACTTATGGATATCCGTTTCACATTTTTGAAATCATTACACATATATTTGTGATCAATTTCTACTGTATACCTAAATAACTTCACTTATTTTTGCACATTTCCCATGAGTACGATAAAAGCATTCGTGTCATACGTCTAAATGGATTTCTTCTTTTACTACTAATCAAACTCTTTTAATTAAAAAGGATGAAGTAAAATACTTTCATTTTTTTATTAGCTCCGGATGTGCTATTTCTTTTGTCCAGCAATTAAAATGTCGTCTGTAAAAAGTAACGTTCCATTAAATGAGCGAGCCGTAAAACAAAGCAGTCGCTTTATTCTAAGGGATAATCTCTACTGCATTTTTTTAAAACTTCTGACAAGGTCTCCTTACTGGACATTCTCAGAATATTTTGAAAAAAAAAAATTAATTAAACTACTTATGCAAGTAATAAAGGATCAGGCAAATTTAGCGGCTGAATTACAGTAGAAAGTCTGTAAAAAAAGAAAATACTATTGAGTATTTGGCGCGAAAAGGTTAAAGCGTCACGCGATTTGGCGAGCGGTACTTTTCCGCGCCAAAAGTAAACGATTTTAATGCATCTGAGAATCGCTTGTTAATTGATTTTTAGAATGCGTGTAAATAATATTTAAAGAATTTAAAATTAAACATTGACAGAGTTTAATACATACATTTTTTTGTATTACAAATTTATGTTACTTGTTGCTGCAGTTATTTTATTTTATCGGTGTAAAAATAATTTCATAATATAAAAGATATTTTCATATTGAAAAATATATTTTCATATATTTAAGCATATTCCAAAATAAAGGTCAGATGAAGAATGCTGTAGTTATACATTTCAATATCGGGGAATTTTTTGTTTCCGTAGCAACAAAATTGAATCTACAGTGCTCAACTGGACTTTATTTTGGGATTGAAACAGTTTTAATTAATTAAAATTTTGTTTTAATTCATGAAATTTCATTGTTCACTTTCATTATAAAAATATATATGAGAAAACCATAGTTAAACAAACTAAAACTGACACAACTAAAGCTATTAAAATTAAATTTATTTAAGCAAGTTCAATATGAAACATTTTTACCTTAAAGAGTATTTGACATATAAAAGTACACTGTAAAAAAAAAAGTGTAAGGTTACTAAGAATTTTGTTGGAAACTGGGATTCCTAGAACATTTTATGTAACCACAACAAATGATAATCATGTAAAATTACAAAAGTTTCTTCAGTAACTGTTACTAAATATTGTTTAGTAAACGTACTAGTGATTTTTTAGGGAGTTTCCCAATAAAACTTTTGTAAATTTACTAAATATTGTTTAGTGAACTTACTAATGCTTATTTAGGGAGTTTACTAAATAAGTTTTAGTAAATTTATAAACGAATATGTTGTAAACGTACTACCAATTTTTTAGGGAGTTTTCCAAAAATTTTTTTGTAAATTTACTAAATATTGTTCTGTAAATTTACTAACGGTTTTTCAAGGGAGTTTCTCTAATTAGTTTTTGTAAATTACTAAATATTTCTTAGTAAACTTACTAGCGATTTTTTAGGGAGTTTACTAAAGACTTTGTGGTAAATTTTCCGAGGATAGTTTAGTAAACGTACTAGGGATTTTTTAGAGAGTTTTCCAAAGAAATCCTTGTAAGTTTACTAAATATTGTTCAGTAAAATTACTAACGATTTTTTAGCGAGTTTACTAAAGAATTTTTCGTAAATTTACTTAGGATTATTTAGTAAAGGTACTAACGATTTTTTAGGTAGTTTCCTAAACAATACTTTGTGAATTTTCTAATGATTTTTTAGTACACTTACACAGGAATTTTTAGTACATTGACTAAGAATTTTTTTCTAAATTTGCGAAGGATTTCATAGTACATTTACTATGAATTTTTTTAGTATTCCACCCAAAACTTTGCATATACTTTTGCAAAAAATTTTCGGTAACTTTATTAAAGTACCTTCAGGAAAATTACCAATGATTTTTTAGTATTGTATCTAAAAGAGTTTTTGTATTCTCGCCATAAAGTTTTTTGTAACCGTGCAAGAGATATTGCAGTAAAGTTGCTAATGATTTCTTTCTGTTCTGTCTAAAATTACACTCATCAAAAGGTATTTGTAACTGTAAAAAAATTTTGCAGTAGATCACTAACGGTTTTTCAGCAGTATTCCGAAAATATTTTACTTAATTGTTTTTGTATGCTAATACTTATATTATTTAGAGTTATTGTTATGGTATTCTTTCAATATGGAGTTGAATTTTTACAGTTTTAGATACCTAGAGTGGAATTTTCCTCAATCAAAATACTTCGATGCAAAATAAGTAATATCGCCTGACGTGTTTTTGAGCAATACCACAGCAATTGACAGAAATATTTATATGTTATGGCATTAGAAAACTGAATGAAGCTTTACTGTAGATGTTCAAATAGGTACAAAATCATATCGATATTAAATGAACATTATAACAACAGCAGTAAATGAGCAGATAAGTAGAAGCAGATCTTACGGTTTTTTGTTAAATTAAAAAAGCTAATAGAAACAATAATGAAAGTAAAGTATCACTACTGAGTTTATAAAGTATGCCTAAATTTAAAAAAAATATATATTACCGATACACTAAAAAATAAAGTGTGATGTTTCACCAAGAAATGGTGAAAAGTCGCTGAAATTTAGCTGCAACAAAGATATTGGTGATAAGTTTCACCAGTTTATTGGTGCTTTCACAAATACCATTATATTAATGAAATATTAAACCAGGATTCAGGATATTTTTAATCCAATTTTCTGGTGAAAAGTTGAACCATAAATCGTTTTTTTTTTTTTTTTTTAATCCAATTTTCTGGTGTAAGTTTGAACCATAATTTAGTTTATTTAAATACAATTTTCTGGGAAAAAGTTGAACCACGAATCGGGATTATTTTTAAATCCAATTTTCTGGTAAAAGGTTTAACCATGATTCAGAGTTTTTTTAAATAAAATTTTCTGGTGAAAGGTTAAATCAAAATTCAAGGTTTTCTCCAATCCAATTTTTTGCTAAAAGTTTGAACCACGATTCAGGATTTTCTCTCATCTTTATGGGGAAAGGTTACACTGGATTGTAGCTTTCTTTTTCCCCCTCACTTTGGTTTTCGATTTATCATTATGGTGTAATAATAAACAAAATTTCAGATTGTGCGAGATTATCTTGCAGTAGAAAACTTTTTTTTTTTCATTAAACTGAAAAATTTTAAAGTTTTAATTATTGATTCTATTGTCTTTGAAATATATTTAAAAAATAAATGTAAACCAGTTTGATCTATTTCACAAAATAATTGCTTTTTTTTTCCCCCACAAATATTACCATTCTGTCCTTGTACATTTTGGAATATTTCTCCGCACTCGGTTACAGTTATAGTCCATTTAGTGTTTGCTTATTCACAAAGAAAATATTTAAAAAAAAATAATTTTCTTACATTTAAATACATACCTGTTTTTATTATTATTTTATTTTAAACAATGGCTGAATGAATATCTTCAACCAATATTAATTTTTGCACGAGTTTGAAAAGGTTTTTTCCATTATGCACTTAGTGCCTATGCACCGTACTTCCATGATCTGTTTTTTTTCTTTAATTGTTGTGAATCTATAGATGCTGAAATTTTTATATTGTACAGTTTCAAATTTTTACCTTTTCACACACACACACAAAAAAAATAATAAAATAAAATTTATATTGCAACACAGCTCAATTATGCAAAATTAAATCATTTGGATATAAAACAACAACAAAAAAATTTCAGCATTTGTTTCTGTTTAACATTCAATAATGAATATAACACTTTTGAATAAATAAAGCACAAACATAACTGATACATAATCAAAGTATATGCGTCAACAATGAAATAATCAGCATAAAAAAAGCAGCTATAAGTAGCAGAATCCATTTAACCTCTAATATCAGCTAATACAAAAGTATTACTTTAAACTTTAAAGCTTTTTTTAAATACACAATGTATTTCTATAGTATATTAAATACTTACTTTGAAGGGTTAATTTAATAACAGCAGTGTCGCCACCAAGCGACTAATTATTGTTACTTATATATGTATTTTTTCAGTATTCCAAAATGATAATCTATGACGAAGATTTATTTATTTTATAACAATACTCGTAGAAAAGAAAAGTATTCACCAACAGCAGCCTTGCAATAGCTGAAAAAAGAAATGATTACAGACACAATTAAATAGCAACACATTTAAAGCTGGTTTGCGGTATGCCGCTCCATTTATTGAAAATACAAATTATATAATCATTAAATTATAGGTATAGTATGTCAGACTAATATTTACTGTAATATAATATCACTTTACATACAGTTTCTCTCACAGTTTTAGGAGGGTGCTGCACCCTCTCTGACCATTCAGGTCATCAAATATAAAGAATTCTTGAAGCTTAGTATGTTCTGAATCAGAATTTCAAGTCAGGTAAAATGGAATAGGTCCACGCATCAGGTTAATTTCTCCACCTGTTTTAAATAGAAGAGTAAATATTTTAAGACATAAAATTGTTTCTTGTGCAGACATAACAATAATCAAATTTCACACAAGGAAAATAATAAAAAAAATTAAACAGTATATCAATTTAAATATCTTTTACAAGGAAATATTCAGCATTTGAAAAATCAATCAGTGTTCGAAATCATTGGTGGTCCGCTGGTCCGAGAACACCAAAAATTCATCTGGACCACTAATTTTAATTGAAAATTTTAGTGGTCAGCAGGAACAGTAACTTTTCCACCCTCTCTCACGGGGTCACAGGCAAACTTAAAATTTCCCGTCCCAGAGAAAACCGCAACCAAACACAAATCACACAATTTTATTTATTTTAAAAAATAAATAAATAAAACTGCATTAAACCTCAGTCAATCGAAATATTGGAAATAAAATATCTAAATTAATAATTTCATAGTTTTTCTTTATGTGCTGTTTATTTAATTTTTAGTTATAATTTTATATTTTATTATGCTGAAAACTTTGGATAACTGCCAGGGAAGTTTGTAAGAAAAAGCTGCAAAATTCTCCAATTGTTGGGTAGAAGGAAAATATTGTGAAATTCTTAAATCAAATGTGGAAAAATATTGCAAAAAGCGTCAGTTGGTTGAAGGAAAAAAATTATCAATCAATCGAGATTAACAAAAACTCATGCTTGCCATTTGACTGTAAACGGGTGTTAACAATTATTATCAACGATTAAAATCATGATTTTAATCAAGTGATTTAAAAAAAAAATCTTTGATTAAAATCACAAATTTTCTATCGTCTATTTCAATGGTCTATAGGGAAAAATCATTTGTAGTATATTGGAATGATATTACACTATTTCAAACATATAAAAATTTATACACATCACTGAGGTGTACAAAAAGATGCTTACTATAGAACATGATGAGCATAGCATCCATCGTTTATTTATGGGGGGACACAAAAGGATTCGCTTATCTGTATAAATAAACAATTGCTGGTAGTTCGTTATCTGTTGTGGTACGAGTTTTTTTTTTTTTTTTTAATTAATTTAGTTACTTCGTATGAATAAAATCTGTAAATCATATACAGGGCTGCAAAAAAGATGTATTCATTTCCGTTTATTGACGAAATATGTTGAAGGGGTATTTTAAACTGTGCAAATGCGTTTCTTAACTAATCTAATGTTTAGCATACTATTTAGTATATATTCAAATCTATAGATCATATATAGCGTTGCAAAAAAGGAATTCTGATATTTTTCAGATGACTGATAATAATTGCTGAACTTTAATTTTGAAATGTGTTACGTGTTTTGTAATTTGCTTACTTAGCCATCATATTTAACCTTATTAAACGTTGATTTTTTTTTTACATAATTCTGAATCTGTTGGAATATTATAATCTATCGTTGAAGTTTGATTATTTTACTTTCTTGTTTAAAAATATTTTTATTTTGTGTATGTATATATATATATATATATATCTGTGGATGAGTTGTACAAAACAGGGTAGGCGAGTAAAACCGGGTAGCGCAGACCCCTCCTTCATTTGTACTTCTGTCTATCAGCCAACACGAGAAATTACTTGTCGGTAACTATTATGGCATGTATAACCGATTGGAACGTTACTGTGTGCGGTTCTCGTTCGTGTGAACGATTTAGTTTCAATTACTCTTAAAAAATTGTTTTATTTGATTCTAGATTTTACGCGTATAACCACTTTTTTCAGCATATTAAATATTACTGACCATATCTAATTCTTTCCTTTCCTGATAATATTTAAACATTTTTACTGATCTTTTGCTATAGGATTAAGAGTAGTGACGCCATGTTTTAAACTGTGTCATATTGGAGTAAAACCAGGTACTTAAGATTGGGTCAAAACTGGGTATACCCGGGGTTTTGTCCGGCACTCATAGAATAGTTTTTTAGTATAGTTAATAAATTAGCATGGAACTTTAAATTGTATTCTTAATGCTGTTAAGTTATAATTCTAAATCTTTCTAGTTATAATGAAAACTTTAATTTTGATTTTGTTTTATATTAAAAAGTGGGTCTAATTTTTAACTTACATTTATGAAATTAAATAACTTGCAATTATTATTGAACAAAATAATGGCACTGATTAAGGCATAATTTTATATTATGCTTATTGCATTTTAATAAATAACTTCCTAATCTGGGGTGTAATAACTTGCGTTATAGGTCTACTTAAAATGCAAATATATTTCGTGACTTGTTTCTCTAAATAAAATAATCTGCCCAAATTGACAAATAATCATTAAAATCTCAATCCTATATAACTAGACTACCTAATATATAACAAGATTAAACAGGCAGGAAAAAAACCCTTCTCTTGGTGGATGATGCTTTCCCAGACTCTTTTGCTGTATATAATAGGAGTGGATGCACTGTAAAAAAAAAATAATAATGCCAGTTTTCCAGTAGGAATTGGAAAAATAGTTGCCCTCATCGTACCGGAATAGTTTCCAACCCAGCTCGGAATAAAATCCGTAAAATACCCTTTTACTGACTATTTCCTTATTTTTACGGATTTTATTCCGAGATGGGTCGGAAATTATTCCGGTACGATAAGGGCAACTATTTTTCCGATTCCTACCCGAAAACTGGCAGTATTTCTTTTTACAGTGTGGATTACGAAAGAGGTCTTTATTTTATTTGGTTAAAAAATGTATAGATTTTTTCCAATCCTTGTCCTGAAAAGCCTGTTCTTTAAATCCTTAATAGGTATTCAACTCACACTAAAAGAATCCAGTTAATCTAGTAAGAGAAAGCAATGTATTTATTTAAACTTCTTTTTTTTTACGCAACGCATCGATTTCAGCCCCTTGATGCATCATTCATGCACCTCTAAGCTCATACTAAGGTCAAGAGGTGAGGAAGTGGTTATTTTCCAACACTGCGCGATCTGTAACAACTTTGCAAATTGGAAAATTATTTAAAGCTACATTTTCGAGAGAAGCAATTGTAAATATTGCAATCAGAAGGTTCGAGAAAACAGGGATTTTCCCCTACAACAATGATATTTTTTCAGACCATCTTTTTGCTCCTTCGGAAGGGACAGAGAAACCCATGACAGTCATGATAACACACCTAGGTCTATCCAGCCACAGGTTGGCATAGCGGCAGAAATAAAAATTTCTGATACATCACAGGATATTGGAGCTCAACCTTCCGAACATCAACAAGTTGACACTATCCAGCGTCTTTCACGTCGAGCTGCTTCCAGATGCAGCAGTTAACATCACAATCACAGACGTCATCACTGATTCAAAATGTTACATCTACAGAATACATTAGTAAAATTATCTATTTGACATCTTCAGACTATGTAGTCCAGCAATCTGAATTTCCAATTTTGCCTAAAATGTTATTATCCCCTTCTAAGGAAGGCTTCAGAATTGGGAAAAAGAAAGGGAAAAACTTTTGATTTCTTCTCCCTATAAATTACAGATCGAAACAGATATTAAGCAGAAATAAGCCAAACAAACTGCAAGGCGAAGAAAGAAGAAGATTCTTTAAAAAGAAAAAAAGAAAGCAAAAAACGATTGCGAACACATCATCAGAAGAAGAGGATAATTAAACCTGTATGTTTTGCTATGAACATTACTCAAACTCTAAATCCAAATACGATGTTTGAAATGCCACGGACAGGCCCACGAAGCATGTAATGCAGAAGAATATGATAACAAATTCATCCGTGATTTTTGAAGCTAAAAGAACTTTAAAACGTACAGAGTAAAGTAAGCAGGCCTATACAACTTAGAAAATTTGCCACCGATTTATTTTTTTTACACATGGACGAACACATGTGCAATTTCTTTTTGTTAAAAATATTAAAAATGTATTTTTTACTATATTAAAGAAAGACATTTTTGACCAAAATGAGTTTTCCAATAGTTCTAAATGGATACCAGGTTTAACCCAACCAGCGAAGTAAAACCGGATTTTTGCATACGTGTGAAAAAAGCTATTTTTTTATATAAACAATTATATATATATATATATTTGAAAAGAATGTTTTATTATTGCCAAGGATTCATTTTACATTAAAAACAGTGTTCAAAATTTGTTTTCCCATTTCACAGCATTTGAGACTAACAAACTGTTATGGTACCCGATTTTGCCCCACCTTCCCTATATATATATATATATATTTAAAGGATTCTGTAGGGGAAAATAGCATGAAAGATTTATTAACTACTTTCTACATCTGTTTATACTAAAATTTTAGGTCACATGCTATTTATCTTTTAAAGTAAGCAATTTTTCTATTCGCATAAACTTTTCGGTAGTTATCGCGATATATCACCAATATTAACACGTTGATATATTCCGATATTAAATTTACAATATTCTCCCCACCTAGCAGTTAAACTTTTGAAAAAAAAATAAATAGAAAAGATTTTTTGAAAACTTGTAGCAATTTATTCCAGGATAATATTTTAGAAGTATCGGCAAAAAAAAAAAAAAAAAAAAAAAAAAAAAAAAATTATATATATATATATATATATGCTCTAAAAGTTAAAATCGTCTAACTGATAATGCAATTGATTTTTAAAAACATGAATTTTAACTCTTTCAAATACATTGGTGAACATTTAGTCCGCGAGCCAGCAACAGATTTTGATGACCAAGTTCCTCTCGGCCGATAATTTGTAAAATGCTTCAAAAGGTTGTATTATGAAGCTCTGTGAACATCAGCTACGGTTCCGTGGGTGAGTGTAGCAGCGGTAACCTCCCACGCGCGTAAAAAAATTAGTCATTTCCTCCCGATTGAAAATTTGTCAAATTATAGCTAACCCAATATCTTGAAGGGAAAAAAATTCAGCTGATTATAAAGTGGTGGTTAATACGTCAGCTGGTCACACGAACATGAAAAATATATACAGGGTGCAAAGGAAAGGCCCTTTAACCTGAAAATACTTGCGAACGGACAGAACTAAAGCTATGGAAGTGAGGTAACGGCATAGTAAAGTGACTACGCCCGATTTAATGCAAACGACGGCAGCGCCCCCTAGTGGCGAAATTTGGAATATAGCCATTGCAAATCGAAAACAAAAAGAGATAGAGGAAATTTTCCAATCAGAATGTCTGAGAGCATCAATTAATTAGTACGAAACGGCATTTGGTTTACATGAATAAGATAAATCTTTGCCTGTATACCCAAAAAGGTCCAAAATTGAAGCACTCTATTTTGTGTAAACGTTTGAATGGAATAGCCAGAAGTATGAAGAAATACGTATAATTTCTGATATAAATATGTGCTTATCTGAATGTATTTTGATAACATCACATAAAAAAACAAAAAAGACAAACAGTCTCCCAGTGATAAAATGTTAATATTCAGTTTGTTCGAAAAGTTCGCCATTGCTCACGATACACAATTGTGTTCGTGGCGTAATTCTACATGCACATTTCTCAGCATAGAACGTCTATTGCAAGACTCTTGAATACGACGACATAGATTTCAACCTTTCAAGGGCGGTGGCTAGATGGTCTAGCCACCTAATTTTAATTCCAAAATGGACAAATGGCAGCAATAATATTTTAACAAAATTTTGCTTTCCTAATGAAAGTGAAAATTAACGAACTTTTATTTTTTGTGAAATTCGTTTGAATATTCTGGTGTCAGTCAATTGTTTCATAAGTTTACTAACAGAATTCTCCTGCCCCTGAAAGGGTTAATCTAAAATTTTAAATGCATTGGAAATTAAATTTTTACAGCCATTACAGCAAAGTACAACGTCACAATCTAAAATTTTGCACTGCTACATTTACAGAATGTGAATATGCAAAGTGGAATCGTCGCTCATTGATTTCGGACATTTTTGTGTATACAGGCAACGATTTATCTTATCCGTGTGAACCAAATGTCGTTTCGTACTAATTAATTGATGCTCCAAATCTTTCAAACTGGAAATTTTGCTCTATCTCTTTTCGCTTACGGTTTTCAAAATGTAACTTCCAAATTTCGCCACTAGGGACGCTTCTGTCGTTTGCATCAGGTCGGGCGTATTCGCTTTACTATACCGTTACTTCAATACATAGATGTATCTCTCTCCTTTCGCAAGTATTTTCAGGTTAAAGAGACTTTCCTTTGCACCTTGTATATTTTTTTCATGTTCGTGTGACCAGCTGACGTATTAACCACCACTTTATAATTAGCTGACTTTTTTTTTCTTCAGTA
Organism: Maratus speciosus; assembly: GCA_963932465.1. Taxonomy (NCBI): domain Eukaryota; kingdom Metazoa; phylum Arthropoda; class Arachnida; order Araneae; family Salticidae; genus Maratus; species Maratus speciosus. The sequence goes on from OZ010794.1 coordinate 396,242,998, forward strand.
TATTAGGTTATCTATAATTTGAAAATTTTTCAATCTGGAGAAAGTGACTTTTTTTTTTTTTTTTTTTTTTTTTTTTGTTTTTACGTGCGTGGGAGGCTACCGCTGCTCAACCCACCCACGGAACCGCAGCTAACGTTCACGGAGCTTCATGATACAACTCTCTGAAGCATTTTACAAATTATCGGCCGAGAGGAAATAACTGACGAAATTTCTACCTGGCTCGGGGACTAATAGGTCATTTCGCGCCTCACAAAGGCTATATTTTTTCTAACCTAAAACTAACTAAACGTCCGTATTTTAACACAATCTGTTTACACAACAGGCCAGATTTACATTTACCTACGAAAATTTCGAAACATTCGGACAAATAGAAATATTTTTTACTAAATAAAATGTGCAAAAACTTCGACAAAATTAGTAAAAACCTGAGTGTTACATCGTGGTAAAAATCTTACCAGCCTTTTTCCACGAAATATTAATATTTTTTCACTCGGGCTACGAAAACATTATGTTTTTCACGTCTAAAAATTTCAAAGAGTCTGGATGATAACGACAAACTTTTTAGAATTTAAAATTCTGGAAGAACCGTGTCCTCCCCATCCCTTTCCAGGCATATTTCAAAATTACATATAAGACTCCAAAAATCAAATTATGCAGAATATTAATACCAAATAATAATAACAATACCAAAAAGCATATACTTTCAATTCTCTTTGAAATACTGAAAAACATTAAACAAAAAATACAAAAATTAATCTTTAAAAAAAATTCATTGTCCGAAGTCACTTTTCATTTTTTCTGCGCATTTTACTGTATGACCCACATTACGTATATATTATTTAAAAATACACACTTGATTTTATACGGTAGCTTTGAAATGATCGAGTATTGATTTGGTTCAGATATAAATGGATTTAAGAGTGAAAAAAGTTTGAAAAGAAAAAAAAAAAAAAAAAAAACACTAAGATTTTGATATGGAATGAAATTGATGATGATATGAAAATAAAATCTATATTTATCTATATTATAAAGGACAAACATATCTGTGCGTAACGCTGACGTCATTTTGCAAATGGCAGAACTTTGAAATCTAAAATGAAATTCAGGTTTTGCAATTTTCGTGTTCAGCTCGTCGTCAGCTTAAAATTCAGAGTAAAATGAGAACTACATTTAATATTTTTGTTGAACATTGTCACAATTCTATTTCAAAGCCCCGTGATCGGCGGATGTAACTCACAATTATGTGGGTGGGAAACTGGAAATTGTTTTAATCCCTTCCGTACTAAGATGCAAGTACTAAGTTTTATCCCTCGTACTAGGTGAACATTAGAAAATATGTACATATTTATAGTCGAAAAACCCTTTAAATTATCTTAATATCTCAGAACAATTAATTCTTTCAAAAACACTGTCAATAAAAATGTCGTAGAATTTGAAATTCTGAATAAAATGAGTACCCATATTAATATTTTTGCTGAACATTAAGGTCGCAATTCCATTTCAAAATTTTGTCTTAACCCGGGAGAACTCGTTAGTGAGAATGCTCAATTGCTTTTCTTTTACTTTACATTCATATAATATCAACTTTTTTTGGTTGGCTTAGTACTTTTATTCACACAATAGGTAAAATAATTGAAAAACATTTTGAAATTTTAATTAAAATGAAAAATGATTTAAATAAGAGTCTTAAAAAAGTACTACTGTGAGAGAAAATCTCATGCAGCGAGTTCTCCCGGGTTAATCGCTAATCAAGAGAAAGACAGAGTTATCAATCCGCCCTGCCTCCGTTTACTACATACATGTATTTTCTTTAAGTTATTGAGGCCCTCCCGATGTTTCTGTAATTATGTTAATGCTTTATTTTGTATATTTTGAGGATTATAATTTAGTAGTTATCGAGAAAGAGGTACATAATTGACAGCCGTTTTACATACCGTTTCCCAACTGATATCGTCAAACTTAAACCTTAGTTAAAAAAAAAATACGTAAAGATTATAATACTTTTTTTCAATATTCCAAAAGTTTTAAAATTCTATGAATTTAACCTGGGAGAACTCGCTAGTGAGAATGCCCAATTCCTTTTCTTTTACTTTACATTCATATAATATCAACTTTTTTTGGTTGGCTTAGTAATTTTATTCATAAAAGAGGTAAAATAATTGAAATAACATTTTGAAATTTTAATTAAAATGAAAATGGTTTAAATACGAGTCTTAAAAAAGTACGACTGTGAGAGAAAATCTCATGCAGCGAGTTCTCCCGTGTTAAGATGCTCGTATACTAGTCGAAAATATTTTTTATTAAAACCATCTTAGTCCTTTTAGTAAAATATCGAAGTTTAAAATCGTGCTATTGGTTGACCTATAATTCCTGTAGCGACAAGGCTCATTTGTTCCCTCGCTCCTCCCCACTATTTTCGACCTCCTTAAATGTGAGGCATACGCACTGTTATTCACTATATATGTCAAATTAAATACGACGCATAATTCAAATACAATATCAGAAATCGTAAACAATATTTCCCATCATTAACAAATCATTTTTGAAATATGCTAAAAATCATGAAATAATACACTTTAAGATATCAATTTGTTCGTAGCGGCAAAACTGCAGCTAGTAGGACGGGGAAACTTAGTACGTTTATTTCTGGCCTATGTCGAAGGGATTAAAACAATTTCCAGCTTTCCCGTATTTAATTCCGAATTCGGCCTTTTTTTTTTCATTTCCTACTACTGGGCTATAATCCGTAATCAAGAGGTTAAGCCATAATTCTGAAAATATCCAAAATAAAGCCTAAAATAATTACAAAATCCTCAAATAATACCTCAATAAATTAAAAATATATATATAAATTAGAAACAGGGTAAATTGATAACCTCGTCTGTTCTGGCTTCAAGAACTTAATTAACGAATTAGGCAAAACTTTAAATTATAATTGTAAAAATTCAACAAAAATGTTAAGTGTAAGTGCACATTTCAATCAGAATTTTAACCTCTACAACATCTGTATTGACAATGTTTTTAATAGAATTAGTTTTTTTTTAGTTATTGTTATGATAATTAATAAAAATGTGTTTTTTGACTATAAATCTGTACATATCTTCAACCGCTCACCTAGTAAGAGGGGGAAAACTTAGTACATTCATTCTAGACTTAAAGGGATTAAAACAATTTCCAGCTTTCCCCTAATTAATTCCAAATACAGCCCTTTATTCCTCCCCTACCACTCGTCTATAAAGAGTTTTAAAGACTTTAAAATTATATGTGCTCTAAGTTGGGGGGCGGGGGGATGCCAATTTCGAGTGGGAAGAAAAATCTTGATTATTTATTGTGACAATAAAATGATACACAGCAGATTTTTTTTTTTTTTATTTAAGCAGTTTTAAAGAGTTTTTAAACTTTATTACTTGTACCATTACTGTGAGAGGTGAAGCAAACGGGGAAACTAAATTTTAAAGGTGAAATTCAGATAAAATTTTAATGAAATGAATATGATGGAATGAATAGTTAATGAAATTTAGGACTGATTATTTATTCACTATAAAGTAACAAATAGAGTAGAGCCATTTTTTTAACCTTTAACTGATGTCACAGAAATTGTCACATAACTAGTCTGAAGCGGTCTGCGAGACCGCTCCATCGAAATAGTCCAAGAGATGTTAAACATTTTAGGGAAGGTATTTGAGGCACCCTGAAAATTTGTGCAACACTTCTTTTGTAATGGCTGAATACAAAATCGAATGTCTGGCTGAAGGATCGTGGCCCAAAAACTGTGCCAGACACGTGTCAAGTGCCATTTTTTGACTACCCAAAAAAGGTATTTGAGGTACGCTGAGATTGAGGCAGAATAATATTTATGCTTAGAAAAAAATATTTTGAAAATGACAGACACTTTAGTCGTCACAGAAACTGTGCCAGACACGTGTCTGGTACAGTTTTTGGGCCACGATCCTTCAGCCAGACATTCGATTTTGTATTCAGGCATTACAAATGAAGTGTTGCACAAATTTTCAGGGTGCCTCAAATACCTACTCAAAAATGTTCAACAGCTCTCCTACTAAAAGATGAATAAAAGTCGCGATAAACTCATAGGATGTTTTTGTACTAAACTTTTTGCACAGAAGTGTTATAATTAAAATTCACCTATTCAAAGTCTCTGGTGTTACTACTAAAGTTTCAAACGAAACAAAATTTCAGTAGTGTTTGTAGATAAACTGAAATTTGCAAGTTAAACTATGAAAATTGAAAAAAAGCACGGGTCTGTGAGAGACCGGTAACATCAGTTAAAGGTTAAAAAAAGTTTTAAACAGTTTAAACTTTGGTATTGTGCAGAAGGGAGCAAAAAGGGGAGGTGAAATTTCAGAAGAAAGGTTAGCAATGGCGTTTTTTTTTTTTTTAAATCAGAAATGAAAAGAAATGCAGAAGAGTTCCACCCCCGATTAAGAAATAGAATGACAGTAAAGCACTTTTAAGGACTTTAAAAAAATTTGTATGAAAATAAGCACTTTCAGGCACAAAAAATCCTTTTGAAACATGCAAGTACTTTTAAGGATCGTACGAATCCTGATATATTGAAAATTAGCCGACTACAGAGTAGTCATGCATGGGTCAAGTTGCATCCGACACAAAACAGAATATAAAACTTAAGTCAACCCGCAACTCGACCCGAACACGCCAAAAATATTTCCTCGATCCTCAAACTGACCAGAATCAGCTAAAATAATTTTCGGCAACCTGCAACTCAACCCAGACTTATCTCAACCCGAACCTGAAATAAAAGGAAAGTAAATCATGTTTTATTGATATTATGAAATGTAATCTACAATTACATCTCTAATAACAATTTATGTTTTATGTAGGAAAATGGACAAATGTATATACTTTAATATTCAAACATATGTAGGTATCATGCCCACAAGTATTTGAAGTGAGGACAGCTTGTTAAAAAGCGCCATCATGGTTGATCTCAATGGCGCTTGGTGACAAGTTGTCCTCAACATGCCTCACAATCACATGACACACCTAAGTGATATAGGGTAGGTGGGGGGGGGGGTAAAATTACGCACTTATCATTAATTTTGATTCTTAACGAAAACATTGATATGCGACGACTTATTAAAATGTTGTATTAAAACCTTAGGCACGTTCCACTATCATACGACATTCTGTCAAATTACATTTCCGTAAGAAATTGTAATTTTTGCTCTGCATATCTTTCCCCCATTGGTTTCTTCCCCCAGGGACTGCTCTAAAACTCAAAAGCATTTGCTGGGTTTCCCTGGGTGGCCATCCTCCTCCTTGCCCCATTGGTTGGAGTAAAAGTACGCAGTGATGAGGCAAAGATACGCAGTGCGTATTTTTGCCCATTACGGCCGGTTTTTGCCCCATTTCCACTAAAATGAATGAGTAATGTAAAAGCATTAGTAAATTTTTATAGTATTTAAACTGAAAATTGTAAACTAGACCATGAAAAAACAGCGGTCTGCATGATCGCGAATAGCAGTTAACCGCTAACTGTTGTGACAAATATAGTTTCATAAATACTGCAAGCGGTCTCCGAAACCGCTTAATCGTAGATTGAATAAAATGATTTACTGACTCATAAGAGGCGGTTTCTGCGCTAAACTTTATGTAAAGGACTATTATAGTAATCTTTCCCGCATTCAGAAGTCTTCAGCTATACTTCTAATTTACTGAACGAATCAAAATTAAACAAAAATTAATACTTAAATTGAAAATTAAAAGTTAAATTGTGAAAACTGAATATTGCAGCTGTCGGTGAGACCGTTAACAGGAGTTAAAGATTAAGGTTTAAAACAAAAGCGATTCATGAAACAAGAATATTGATTTTTAAAAGTAGGTAGGTAGCATATATGGTAGCTATATATGGTAGGTAGGTAGCATATATAGAACATATGTTCTATATTTATAAAACTTAACTAGAAAAAGGAAAATATAGTTTACTAACTTATATTAGTTATGTATCTATTATATTTTATATAATACAAATTTAGAAAAGTGGAAAGCTTTGCATCTAGCTAAAACGATAGGGCAAAGTCCCGTATCATAAACATGTGCGTATCGTTGTCCCAAGGCGTATGCGTACTTTTACCCCATTCTGCAATATTTTGCTTAACCGGCTACCTATAAGTATAAACAAATGTGATCGAGGTAAACTACGGCATTTAGAAGCTAAAAAGCTTTCGATCTCCACTGAATTTTTGGATTTGTAAAAATTCCAGGTATTGTCAACTAAAGAAAAAAGTGAAATATACAAAATATTATATCAAAATTCGAAAATTTAAACTTACCTCATTTTCTTACCACAAATTGCTACTTTTATCAAAAGGTTTAAATAAGTGACTAGTACACTTGAAACCAAACTGCCACCTATTGGTCATGATAGCCGAAATGTTGCTTCATATGAAATCAGCCGGTGCGTATTTTTGCCCAGTTCGCATCTTTACCCCTACCTACCCTATATCTCTCTTTACATGAGAAAGTAAAAACTCAGCATTTTATTGCTCAGAACCTCACGTAAAATTAAAATGCAGATGTTTATATTTAGGTTTTTTCCAAGTCTTGTTAAGATTTTTACAAAAAGTTTGAGCAGAACAATTTTCAGATAAAATAAATACATATTTCAATATACTGCTTAACTTTTAACTGATGTCACAGAAATTGTCACGTAACTAATGTGAAGTGGTCTGCGAGACCGTTTCATCGAAAGATGAATAAAAGGCACGATTAACTCATAGGATGGTGTTTTTTTACTAAACTTTTTGTACAGCACTGTTATAATTAAAATTCACCTATTCAAAAGTCTCTGGTGATAGAACTAAAGTTCCAAACGGAAAAAAATTTCGATAGTGTTTGTAGTTAAATTGAAAATTGCAAGTTAAACTATAAAAATTAAAAAAAGCCGCGGTCTGAGAGACCGGTAACATCAGTTAAAGGTTAAGAAATCAAAAGTATATAAGAAATGTGATAAATCCTTTTTATTTACGGCACAGTTAAGAACCATTTATTCTTCTCTAGGAATAGGTAAAAATATTACAACATTTCATTTTTCATATACACGCATTCATATATATAATATTTCTGATAGTTTTAACACATATACCCATGATACGTGCGTATAGATAGAGAAGTGCCCAATATTCAGAGTTAGAATCATAGGAGAGAGTGTGGAGGAATGGGACACCTTTTACAAAAATAAGAAAATGAACTTTGTTTGACACAAAAACAATATTTCAGTTTATAGAATACAAAATGAAAAAATTTCTAATGTCCTTGAACAATATAGAAACATAATTTTCAGAAACAATTTTATAATTAAAGAAATTGCAAGTTTCAAAATTTGTCCCATGCTTAGTTTAAATCATGCTTAGAACCATTCTTTAAGGCTTAGTTTATATGATGGATAATATACAGTATAATGTTCCATAAATAGGGAATCTATTACATCTATGCATAAACAAGTCATTAATATTAATAGTCATTATTAACATTAATAGTCATTAATAAATTTTGCCGGAAAATAAAAGAATATATAAATTTATTAAGTTAAACCGTTGCATATTTCGCCAACATAAATGAAAAACAGTGGAACTTCGAAGGATCACTTTTTGCTTCCTAATTGGTTTGATTAAGATTATCAACAATAATACAGATTATAAAACATGTAAGGGGGGGGGGGGGTGGAGTTATGAAATTTTTTAAAGTAAAATTTTTATTGTTTAATTTTTTTTATAAACAAAATATGTAGAAGTTTGTCCATTACTGGCACATCTGCCCTACACCTAGATGTTTAGCCTGAAAAAAATATTTTGGACATTCTTTTGAAAAATCAATCAACCCGAACCCGATACGCAAGATTCGAAGAAACCCAAACCGACCCGATCCGAACCAAAATAGTAAAGTAAACCCGACCCGATGCTGGAAATTCAGTACAATAAATACCGATTACTCGGCACGACTAATATTAAGACAGATAATTTTGGTATACATTTTAAGTATTCTGCGGAAGAATAGTGGAATATTTGCCCTTCATTATCAGTCAAAGGGGGGAGTACTATTCATTGCATCAATAATTAAAAATAAAATATTTAATCTGCTAACCATATTGCAATAAAATTTGATTTAAAAGATAAAACATTAGAAATTGCACGCATCTAATAAACACTGGTGTAAAGAATAGTCATTTGACTGAATGATAAATATTTAACAAAAAATAATAGGAAGATTACGCATTAATACCTGCTAAAATCATGTTATATTATAATTCGAAATCAAACAGTCTTACTGTGTAGTTGATTTGTACTTATTAGGAATCAAGTAGAATGGAAATATAAAAAAAATTAACTCATAAAGAAGAAATATTTACTTACCTACTAATTTGAAATCATAATCAAGATGGATGCCTTGAACGCCTCTGTGGCTGCGTGAATAGTCATTACGTCACCATTGAAGTCCTTTCTCATTGGCTGACAGGTCAAACTAAGATATTTCATGTATTTGTACTATGCGAGTGGTAAATATTTTCCCCGATTACGGATAAAATTCTAGTAAACATGCAGATTTCTGTAGTTTTACAAAAACTAGTTATGTAGATTTACAGATTTTTTTTTACAGTGTATTTATTGAAACTTTATTCTATCGCCAACCGGTGATAAATCGCCAAATAACGAATTTTTCCTTATTTGTTTAGGGACACTCAATCAAGTTTTCGATTTTTTTTTTTTAACACATCTATACTCACGAGAACATTTTATATTTTTTTCAGATTTTTTGGAGTATGCCCGTATGGAGACCTTCCTTGTCAGATGCTTACCTGTAGACTGGACGCGAAGTTCCCCTGCAAATGGGTAATCCGTTGAGAAGGCTTTCATTGTTGCATTGTTCTAGAAAAAGTGTACTACACAACCCGTTTTTTAAAATAGTGATACGACTAAAATGTAGAAAATAGTCGCCAGTGGCCGTCCTGTCCATGACCAGTCAGAGCGCAACATTCTAGACCGCATATCCATCTGCGGAAAACACCTTTTTTTGATGCGATTAATCATCACTGACGAAAGGTGGTTACTCTATGACAACGCGGGGTCTAAAAAATCATGGTCAAGACGAGAGACAAAGTTCTTATAGTTATAGCTAAAGCCGTCACCACCCGAAGAAAGTTTTGTTGTATATTTGATGGGATTGGAAGGGTGTTATCTACTACGAGCTATTTCTACCAAACCAGACCATCAACTCTAAAAAATATTCTACGCAACTGGACGAAATGAAAGCAGCAATAACGACCCGAATTAGCAAACAGACGAGGCGTTTTTCACGATGGCAACGCTGGCCACAGGCATGTTTCGCTGTCAGAAACATGCTCCTTGCATTCGATAAAATCATTATGTCCCAGCCTCCCTACTCTCCACTCATTGTTCCGTCCTATTTTTTTCTTCCCTCTAAACATTCCCTCTCCTCCCCCCGCCAAAAAAAAAATAACTCTTCGTATTATACAAAAAGTCACATTGATAAATATTTTGCCAATAAATCACAAATGTTTCGGAAAGAAAGCATTGTGAGACTTCCGGAGAGATGGAAGAAGGTTGTTGGATATAATGGTACATATATACTTCAATAAAATGTCACCTTTTTCAAAATTTCGCATGCTTCATTTTTTGTAAAAGAACGAACGGGTTTTTTCGTTCAACCTAATATTATTTGCTAAGAACAAGATTGGTGCCTTGTTGAAAAGGTACATTTCCTTCCGCATATATCGTTTATTTAAATTATTTTGTTGAAAACGTTTATTGAAATTTCACATAATGTGGAACCCGTAAGTAATGCCAAATATCCAAAATATATGAATACTTGCTACGCAATTATTTTAGTGGATGAACACGTTAGCTGACATTAAAAAAAAAAAAAAGATTTTCGGTGTAATAAAGTATTTTCATCTAATTTACGTATGGAACATTCACATTTTAAATAAGGTAGTTTATCTTTAAATAAGGTAGTTTTCATTAGAATAATAGGCTTTCTACGCGTGAACGTACTGTTTCGTTTGTGAAAGACTATTTTTAACAGACTTCAAAGAGGAGGTTATCAGTTCAACCTGTATGTATTTTTTGGACCTGTTATTTTAATATTTTTTTTGTTTGAAAGTGTAAGTCACCTGTGTGGTCCTATTCCAATTTCATCAAAATCTGATGATTAGAACAATTTTTTAAATAAAAACTTTAAAATTCATTTGGTCCTGTTCACGCATAACTTTCTTAAATATGAACCGATTTCGATATTTTTTTTTTTTGTTTGTTTTTATAAGTACATATCGCTCACCCGCAAGAAAAGTGACACATCTCGACAAAAGTAAATTTCACACAAGAGCAAAAAAAAAAAAAAAATGGCATGATATTTTTGTGACCTGGAATTATAGCACTTAGCCCTGCATGCAGTACTAAAAACATGCAAACATGCGTATAACCCTCAAGAATGAAGACATATGATCAGGTTTGGAGGGTTGGATAAATTTACCTGCCCACACAATTCACTTCTCTTCTTCGGTCACGAATGGACAAATAGCGTAATAAAGTGACATTCCTTATAACTACACTTATGAAACTTTTTGTGCAGGAAGACACACCTATGACAGACCTATTAGTGGAATAAAACGTAAAATGAATTTTTGCGAGTTGTGCACTTTTCTTGCGGGTGAGCGATATGATAGCTTCCTATATTAGATCTTTATGTTTACCTTGAGTAATGTAACAAAACTTGTTCAGGGAAATATGTCTCGAAAAATCACCAAATTATTTAATGTTATGCAATGAAGCATGTCAATTTCAGTGTAATGTAAAATACACAGAAGAACAACGTAAATATTTTTTTCCTGCAAAATAGACGTCAATGCGAAAAATATATTGTTGTGACAAATACTCAACGCCGTGATGAAAAATAGGACACCCCTTACTAACACTGTCAGAAACTGTTACATAACAATGTGACTCGTTACAATCAGTTAGTAATATCAATTACTATTTACTGTTATGCTTAATGTTGCTTTGGATGTAATCTACATATAGTAAACTTCAATACTAACACCTAATTTTGTCATCATATTTACATTATTCAGTAAATGTTACATTCGGATAGCAAACAGCCAGGCATTCGGTCAGTAGAACATCAAGCATTCGGTCAGTAGAAAATCCTGCATTCGGCCAGTGGAATAAGACGAACAGGGAACCATATCATTTTTAGATCCTAATGAAATTGAAACTGAATCACCCCAAAAAGTGGATTTTCTAAGGGAAATTCTAGTCATCGTTTAAACGTTATGTATGGATATGCATAAAAAATATATATACAAATGAATTACATGATCCCCTTTATTGTAAGTCAGTTACCAAAGATTTTTTATAAATTTCGATACCAGTAAGTCCTGTAAAAAAAATCAGCATTTTTGTTTTGAAGATCACAAATAGATAAATGAATTTAAGACCTAGTAATATAAATGACTGTAGAAAATGGGTAAAAAAGCATATTTATTTAAATTTTTTGTTAAGAACTTCCTAAACAATTAGTAATAACTTTTGGAACAAATCGGTGATTTTTATTTTAATATAATGAAAATTATATATAATTTCTTTTTTCAATTCCGTTCTAAATTATTGTCTTAGTTTACATTTATAGAAATGAAGTCTGACATAGAAATAAAGAAATATACAGATAATTTCCTTTCATTAATTAACTATCCACATTTCTTGACAGTACATGCCATGCAGAATATTTACGATCCATTTTACATTGTTTAAGCATTTACAAATCTGAAGTATTTCGAAGGGATTTTTCTAATAAATGTCAGATTGTTATTAATTTGTAAAGAAAAATCATTTGTAACTCTGCATTTTATAGAAACTTGAAAGAATGTGAGGTAAAACATGTTTAAGGTCTTGAATTAATTTACAAAGTCTTCTAAAATATGCTTAGAAAATATTAAAGTTTTAATTTAAATAGTTTAAAACTGTTGTAGATTTTTTAATAAAGTTCCATAGGAGATAAATTACGAATTTTGTAAATTATTCGTACGACAAATAGGATTAAATAATGTACATATATCAGCGAATTGAATGACAACCACTGGTAGGTTTAAAAGTTGCATGAATACAAAACATTGAATTCCTATTCTCGATTTTAAAAGAAAATCGAAAACTATGCATAGATTACTTTAAAAATTTAAAAAAATATAATACGCAGAACATGTACTTCCCTTTATATGTTGAATTATATTTCTAAAATTTTTGTAAACATTGAAGAAATATTTATACCAAAGTTTAAAGATATTTTGAACATTATATTTTGAAAAATATAGATAAATTTCTTTACTGTGATTTACATGAATATAAAATAGAAATGTCGTTTGTTTTCAAAAATAAATATCTATGTCAATAAATTGTGTGTTATACTCGTTGAATTTTCAAGACGTCTGCAGACATACACCAAAATCGATAACATGGTTTGAATTCAAACTTACTTTGCATGTCGTTTGTAGAAGAAATATAGTTTCTTGAAAGGGAAAACAATTTATTATTTCAGGCAACATGACGTAAACGCAACATAGAATTGATTTTTGAATTATTGGAAGGTGAATTTTGATATAAAGTTACACTGATATTAAGTATGTTAAAAGAAAAATTAGAAATAACATTCTATGCACTTTTACATTTTAACCGTTGTACCATTTTAATCAATAGCTTATAGAGTAAAGGCATTTTGTTCATTTTTAAAGAAAAATTACAAAAACTAAGACAAAATCTACTACTATTTTGCAAACAGTAAAAATTAATTTAATTCAATTTTTTATAAAATTTTTTATGAGAACTGCCAAATATGTAGATTTTCTAAATATTTCTATTAAATTATCACAGTGTGCGTAAAGCATATTTTTAGCATCGGAAAACTAATCCATATGACTATTTTCAGACGAATGTTTAGCTATAGTAGACGAAGATAATTCTTGTTTTTTTAACTTAATTTTAAGTTTTTTAACACTCACCAATGCTTTCATGTAAGAAAGGCTCAATTTATTCTACGCATGATTATATATACATACGTATTTACGAAGAGTAATAATAATAATAATAAAAACATTTTTATCACAATTTTCGATATCTCATGTTGCAGAAAGAAAGAACTCACATCCTATACTAGGTTTCAAAATTTAAATTTAACTTTGTTTAATTTAACTGTAAATCAACTCTTAATAAAATTGAAATCCTAATAATTCTTCTTTCATCCAGGAGCAGTGACTACGTGAATCGCGAACCACAAAGTTACGATCATAACAGTTTTTTTAACTGTACAATTTCTTTTTATAACATAATTTCTAAACTTCATTAAACATACCTTCATCTTCATAACTTCATTCAACATTTTTTTATGTTATTCAGTACGGTCTGCATTACTATTAGAAAATAATGGTGTCAGAAATTTTTACGTCAATAATAGTGAGTACCACTGATTTAACCGAAGGAGGAAAAGGGGAAAATAAAAATTAAGAAGGCCAAGAAAGATGCAAGTCAAGATGATAATAATGAAAAATTGGATTACACGTATCGCAGTCGTTTTAGCAAACTACTCCAAAAAGAGGAAGTGTAATTGGCTTCGTTGCATCATGTGTTTAAATGTAGTTACATAAAGACTGTACTTTTTCGACACTTTTTCCTTAGATTGTAGTCGGAAAAACAAGTATCTTAATCTATTCGGGACCATAGGTGCATGCACATTCATAAAGGGCTTACAAAATTTGTTTCTGGCACCAGTAAAAAAGAAAAGTAATATTTGTGTTCTTTAATTAGAGCATTTTCATGATTATTTAAGTAAAGGTAACTTCTTTTAAAAAGGTGGTACCAACTGAATAAAATTTTTGTAAAAGCTACCGGTCCCGAAAGGGTTAACAAATAAATTATTTAAACACAATTTTACTTTTTTTTCTTTTCCCTTTCTAATACATTGATGTTACGTTGTTGCTGAAGTAACAATTAAAATTTAATGTAAAAAAAAATAAGACGATAATTTTAATAGGGAAAGTAGGCAACAATTATTAAATTGAATCTATTAATACGTTTCATTGTACACATTTAGTTTCATTTTGTTATTACATCGTTAATTATATTCCAGATATGATTTTTTTTTTTTTTTTTTTTTTCTGTTCTTATTACAAGCACGGCATAACTACCGCACAAGTGCGGCGTCTAAGCTCGAGTGTACGGGTGACGCGCCGCAGTATAATGTTTTAGAAAAAATTGTTAAAATATATTAATAATTTGTTTTGAATTTTTTTGTCGCAGTACACGCGTTGTATATTTAACATTAAATACCACAACATGATTTTTTTTTTATGTCCACCATGGGACTTTATACACAAATTCAAAAAAATGTGCGGCATAAATCCCGGAGTTACCCTACTCTAGAATATAATGTACATAAAACTTTATATTTCATTTACAGGGACAAACAAGAGATTTAGTTTATAGCATTGTCGCCGAATCCTGTATGCGCGTTTTCAGTTGTAGTATTCGTTTTTGATTTTTTTTTTTTTTTTTTTTTTTTTTGATACTCAGTGGTGTACATAATTTCTATAGATAATATAAAGGATTACAAAAATAATTCGTAAACATCACTTTCACTATGCATGAGCGTGCCTTGCTTAACCCTGTTGTCGATATCAGCTTAATATTATATTTCGTATATTAAATTGTATTTGTATAATAAAATAAATGCGCTTACAGGATTTAAACAAAGAACTGCAAAAAATTACATTTCTGAATGGTAATTTCTGAAATCGCACTTTAAGTTACAATTTTTTTCTTGAATTAAAGTTTGTTTAATATCGTGTATAACAATCTATAAATAAAATGCAGGGCTGTATTTCCGTCTATTGGTCGAAATTAATGAATGTAAATTTTCGACGGTGTTATGTGTTTCGTAAATAAGCAAAACATTTGCACGTTTTATAGCATTTATACAAATATTTAGGACAGGTATAACGATTCACAAAAAATGCAATGTGCCTTTTCGGCTATTGTCAATAATTATTGAAATCTGATTGTCAAATGTCTTATGCGTTTTTATAAATTGTTTAATTAACTATATTTTTCAATCTTTTTAAACGGCGATGTTTCGTTTTAGTATTCTAGAAGTGTTGGAAAGTGTTTCGTAATCTACGCTTGATGCATGATTTTTTTTCATGCCTCTAATACCGTCTAAATTATCTGTTATCACTAGAAATAACTCTTTAGTTTATGTTATCTTTTACTTTTAATCAGATAGGTCACTATCTCTTTGAATTTTGCATTTACACAGATCATTATACTATGTCATTAAAGTATGAAATGTCCGATTACAAAAGGGCCAGTTTAACAAGGGAGGGGGTGAAACACTACCAGTAAATTTTAATAGTAGTTTTCGTCTTATATAAACGCCGTATTCATCAAAATTTACTCTCATAAATAAGGAAAAAAATATATTCTTTTTTTTTCTGGTGGACCTTTGCCCCGTCGGTAATCTGGCCATTCTGCAATTGGAAGTTATACATAACCCTTTCGGGGACAAAGTTACTAGAATGTTGAAACAATTGATTGGCCCCAGAATTTATAAAAAAAATTATTTATAAATGTGTAAAAGCTCTTTTCCACGTAGAATATTAAAGCAAAATTTTATTTCAAAATTTTTGTATAATTGTAGGATTTCAAAATAAATAAACGGTCAAGTGCACGTATTACACGTGCTCAGAGTGTTCCGTACAATAAATATATGAATTATTAACTGTATTATTTAAAAGAATAATAAGACTTTGTATAAAAAAAATTACAACGTAGGATTCGGTACAGCTGTATATACTAGAAAGTGTGAATGGGTATACCATATAAATTCAATGAGATATGAAGCCTGAAAAATATCAAATGTTGCTATTCTGTATAACTTTTTTTTAAATGTTATCTTAATCTGTTTATGATGAACATAATTCAGTAATGACAATAAAAGTACTGCATAATTAAACTTCATTTTGCATTTCGTAAATCTAAATTCAACGTAGTAATAAACTTTAGTTTTTCCAGTGTGCCTAAAACAAAACCCTTGTTCAAAGTATAAACTTGGCATTGTGTTAATTTTACTTCAAAAGGAGGTCTACGCCGCATTGGTTCGTACTGCGTTTTTCCAGATAGGTTTTGAATTATTCTTTAAAGACACGGGAGATGTATTGAGAGAGCCACTCAATCTACACTGTAAAAAAAAAATCTGTAAATCTACATAACTAGTTTTTGTAAAACTACAGAAATCTGCATGTTTACTAGAATTTTATCCGTAATCGGGGAAAATATTTACCACTCGCATAGTACAAATACATGAAATATCTTAGTTTGACCTGTCAGCCAATGAGAAAGGACTTCAATGGTGACGTAATGACTATTCACGCAGCCACAGAGGCGTTCAAGGCATCCATCTTGATTATGATTTCAAATTAGTAGGTAAGTAAATATTTCTTCTTTATGAGTTAATTTTTTTTATATTTCCATTCTACTTGATTCCTAATAAGTACAAATCAACTACACAGTAAGACTGTTTGATTTCGAATTATAATATAACATGATTTTAGCAGGTATTAATGCGTAATCTTCCTATTATTTTTTGTTAAATATTTATCATTCAGTCAAATGACTATTCTTTACACCAGTGTTTATTAGATGCGTGCAATTTCTAATGTTTTATCTTTTAAATCAAATTTTATTGCAATATGGTTAGCAGATTAAATATTTTATTTTTAATTATTGATGCAATGAATAGTACTCCCCCCCTTTGACTGATAATGAAGGGCAAATATTCCACTATTCTTCCGCAGAATACTTAAAATGTATACCAAAATTATCTGTCTTAATATTAGTCGTGCCGAGTAATCGGTATTTATTGTACTGAATTTCCAGCATCGGGTCGGGTTTACTTTACTATTTTGGTTCGGATCGGGTCGGTTTGGGTTTCTTCGAATCTTGCGTATCGGGTTCGGGTTGATTGATTTTTCAAAAGAATGTCCAAAATATTTTTTTCAGGCTAAACATCTAGGTGTAGGGCAGATGTGCCAGTAATGGACAAACTTCTACATATTTTGTTTATAAAAAAAATTAAACAATAAAAATTTTACTTTAAAAAATTTCATAACTCCACCCCCCCCCCCCCCCTTACATGTTTTATAATCTGTATTATTGTAGATACTCTTAATCAAACCAATTAGGAAGCAAAAAGTGATCCTTCGAAGTTCCACTGTTTTTCATTTATGTTGGCGAAATATGCAACGGTTTAACTTAATAAATTTATATATTCCTTTACTTTCCGGCAAAATTTATTAATGACTATTAATGTTAATAATGACTATTAATATTAATGACTTGTTTATGCATAGATGTAATAGATTCCCTATTTATGGAACATTATACTGTATATTATCCATCATATAAACTAAGCCTTAAAGAATGGTTCTAAGCATGATTTAAACTAAGCATGGGATAAATTTTGAAACTTGCAATTTCTTTAATTATAAAATTGTTTCTGAAAATTATGTTTCTATATTGTTCAAGGACATTAGAAATTTTTTCATTTTGTATTCTATAAACTGAAATATTGTTTTTGTGTCAAACAAAGTTCATTTTCTTATTTTTGTAAAAGGTGTCCCATTCCTCCACACTCTCTCCTATGATTCTAACTCTGAATATTGGGCACTTCTCTATCTATACGCACGTATCATGGGTATATGTGTTAAAACTATCAGAAATATTATATATATGAATGCGTGTATATGAAAAATGAAATGTTGTAATATTTTTACCTATTCCTAGAGAAGAATAAATGGTTCTTAACTGTGCCGTAAATAAAAAGGATTTATCACATTTCTTATATACTTTTGATTTCTTAACCTTTAACTGATGTTACCGGTCTCTCAGACCGCGGCTTTTTTTAATTTTTATAGTTTAACTTGCAATTTTCAATTTAACTACAAACACTATCGAAATTTTTTTCCGTTTGGAACTTTAGTTCTATCACCAGAGACTTTTGAATAGGTGAATTTTAATTATAACAGTGCTGTACAAAAAGTTTAGTAAAAAAACACCATCCTATGAGTTAATCGTGCCTTTTATTCATCTTTCGATGAAACGGTCTCGCAGACCACTTCACATTAGTTACGTGACAATTTCTGTGACATCAGTTAAAAGTTAAGCAGTATATTGAAATATGTATTTATTTTATCTGAAAATTGTTCTGCTCAAACTTTTTGTAAAAATCTTAACAAGACTTGGAAAAAACCTAAATATAAACATCTGCATTTTAATTTTACGTGAGGTTCTGAGCAATAAAATGCTGAGTTTTTACTTTCTCATGTAAAGAGAGATATAGGGTAGGTAGGGGTAAAGATGCGAACTGGGCAAAAATACGCACCGGCTGATTTCATATGAAGCAACATTTCGGCTATCATGACCAATAGGTGGCAGTTTGGTTTCAAGTGTACTAGTCACTTATTTAAACCTTTTGATAAAAGTAGCAATTTGTGGTAAGAAAATGAGGTAAGTTTAAATTTTCGAATTTTGATATAATATTTTGTATATTTCACTTTTTTCTTTAGTTGACAATACCTGGAATTTTTACAAATCCAAAAATTCAGTGGAGATCGAAAGCTTTTTAGCTTCTAAATGCCGTAGTTTACCTCGATCACATTTGTTTATACTTATAGGTAGCCGGTTAAGCAAAATATTGCAGAATGGGGTAAAAGTACGCATACGCCTTGGGACAACGATACGCACATGTTTATGATACGGGACTTTGCCCTATCGTTTTAGCTAGATGCAAAGCTTTCCACTTTTCTAAATTTGTATTATATAAAATATAATAGATACATAACTAATATAAGTTAGTAAACTATATTTTCCTTTTTCTAGTTAAGTTTTATAAATATAGAACATATGTTCTATATATGCTACCTACCTACCATATATAGCTACCATATATGCTACCTACCTACTTTTAAAAATCAATATTCTTGTTTCATGAATCGCTTTTGTTTTAAACCTTAATCTTTAACTCCTGTTAACGGTCTCACCGACAGCTGCAATATTCAGTTTTCACAATTTAACTTTTAATTTTCAATTTAAGTATTAATTTTTGTTTAATTTTGATTCGTTCAGTAAATTAGAAGTATAGCTGAAGACTTCTGAATGCGGGAAAGATTACTATAATAGTCCTTTACATAAAGTTTAGCGCAGAAACCGCCTCTTATGAGTCAGTAAATCATTTTATTCAATCTACGATTAAGCGGTTTCGGAGACCGCTTGCAGTATTTATGAAACTATATTTGTCACAACAGTTAGCGGTTAACTGCTATTCGCGATCATGCAGACCGCTGTTTTTTCATGGTCTAGTTTACAATTTTCAGTTTAAATACTATAAAAATTTACTAATGCTTTTACATTACTCATTCATTTTAGTGGAAATGGGGCAAAAACCGGCCGTAATGGGCAAAAATACGCACTGCGTATCTTTGCCTCATCACTGCGTACTTTTACTCCAACCAATGGGGCAAGGAGGAGGATGGCCACCCAGGGAAACCCAGCAAATGCTTTTGAGTTTTAGAGCAGTCCCTGGGGGAAGAAACCAATGGGGGAAAGATATGCAGAGCAAAAATTACAATTTCTTACGGAAATGTAATTTGACAGAATGTCGTATGATAGTGGAACGTGCCTAAGGTTTTAATACAACATTTTAATAAGTCGTCGCATATCAATGTTTTCGTTAAGAATCAAAATTAATGATAAGTGCGTAATTTTACCCCCCCCCCACCTACCCTATATCACTTAGGTGTGTCATGTGATTGTGAGGCATGTTGAGGACAACTTGTCACCAAGCGCCATTGAGATCAACCATGATGGCGCTTTTTAACAAGCTGTCCTCACTTCAAATACTTGTGGGCATGATACCTACATATGTTTGAATATTAAAGTATATACATTTGTCCATTTTCCTACATAAAACATAAATTGTTATTAGAGATGTAATTGTAGATTACATTTCATAATATCAATAAAACATGATTTACTTTCCTTTTATTTCAGGTTCGGGTTGAGATAAGTCTGGGTTGAGTTGCAGGTTGCCGAAAATTATTTTAGCTGATTCTGGTCAGTTTGAGGATCGAGGAAATATTTTTGGCGTGTTCGGGTCGAGTTGCGGGTTGACTTAAGTTTTATATTCTGTTTTGTGTCGGATGCAACTTGACCCATGCATGACTACTCTGTAGTCGGCTAATTTTCAATATATCAGGATTCGTACGATCCTTAAAAGTACTTGCATGTTTCAAAAGGATTTTTTGTGCCTGAAAGTGCTTATTTTCATACAAATTTTTTTAAAGTCCTTAAAAGTGCTTTACTGTCATTCTATTTCTTAATCGGGGGTGGAACTCTTCTGCATTTCTTTTCATTTCTGATTTAAAAAAAAAAAAAACGCCATTGCTAACCTTTCTTCTGAAATTTCACCTCCCCTTTTTGCTCCCTTCTGCACAATACCAAAGTTTAAACTGTTTAAAACTTTTTTTAACCTTTAACTGATGTTACCGGTCTCTCACAGACCCGTGCTTTTTTTCAATTTTCATAGTTTAACTTGCAAATTTCAGTTTATCTACAAACACTACTGAAATTTTGTTTCGTTTGAAACTTTAGTAGTAACACCAGAGACTTTGAATAGGTGAATTTTAATTATAACACTTCTGTGCAAAAAGTTTAGTACAAAAACATCCTATGAGTTTATCGCGACTTTTATTCATCTTTTAGTAGGAGAGCTGTTGAACATTTTTGAGTAGGTATTTGAGGCACCCTGAAAATTTGTGCAACACTTCATTTGTAATGCCTGAATACAAAATCGAATGTCTGGCTGAAGGATCGTGGCCCAAAAACTGTACCAGACACGTGTCTGGCACAGTTTCTGTGACGACTAAAGTGTCTGTCATTTTCAAAATATTTTTTTCTAAGCATAAATATTATTCTGCCTCAATCTCAGCGTACCTCAAATACCTTTTTTGGGTAGTCAAAAAATGGCACTTGACACGTGTCTGGCACAGTTTTTGGGCCACGATCCTTCAGCCAGACATTCGATTTTGTATTCAGCCATTACAAAAGAAGTGTTGCACAAATTTTCAGGGTGCCTCAAATACCTTCCCTAAAATGTTTAACATCTCTTGGACTATTTCGATGGAGCGGTCTCGCAGACCGCTTCAGACTAGTTATGTGACAATTTCTGTGACATCAGTTAAAGGTTAAAAAAATGGCTCTACTCTATTTGTTACTTTATAGTGAATAAATAATCAGTCCTAAATTTCATTAACTATTCATTCCATCATATTCATTTCATTAAAATTTTATCTGAATTTCACCTTTAAAATTTAGTTTCCCCGTTTGCTTCACCTCTCACAGTAATGGTACAAGTAATAAAGTTTAAAAACTCTTTAAAACTGCTTAAATAAAAAAAAAAAAAATCTGCTGTGTATCATTTTATTGTCACAATAAATAATCAAGATTTTTCTTCCCACTCGAAATTGGCATCCCCCCGCCCCCCAACTTAGAGCACATATAATTTTAAAGTCTTTAAAACTCTTTATAGACGAGTGGTAGGGGAGGAATAAAGGGCTGTATTTGGAATTAATTAGGGGAAAGCTGGAAATTGTTTTAATCCCTTTAAGTCTAGAATGAATGTACTAAGTTTTCCCCCTCTTACTAGGTGAGCGGTTGAAGATATGTACAGATTTATAGTCAAAAAACACATTTTTATTAATTATCATAACAATAACTAAAAAAAAACTAATTCTATTAAAAACATTGTCAATACAGATGTTGTAGAGGTTAAAATTCTGATTGAAATGTGCACTTACACTTAACATTTTTGTTGAATTTTTACAATTATAATTTAAAGTTTTGCCTAATTCGTTAATTAAGTTCTTGAAGCCAGAACAGACGAGGTTATCAATTTACCCTGTTTCTAATTTATATATATATTTTTAATTTATTGAGGTATTATTTGAGGATTTTGTAATTATTTTAGGCTTTATTTTGGATATTTTCAGAATTATGGCTTAACCTCTTGATTACGGATTATAGCCCAGTAGTAGGAAATGAAAAAAAAAAGGCCGAATTCGGAATTAAATACGGGAAAGCTGGAAATTGTTTTAATCCCTTCGACATAGGCCAGAAATAAACGTACTAAGTTTCCCCGTCCTACTAGCTGCAGTTTTGCCGCTACGAACAAATTGATATCTTAAAGTGTATTATTTCATGATTTTTAGCATATTTCAAAAATGATTTGTTAATGATGGGAAATATTGTTTACGATTTCTGATATTGTATTTGAATTATGCGTCGTATTTAATTTGACATATATAGTGAATAACAGTGCGTATGCCTCACATTTAAGGAGGTCGAAAATAGTGGGGAGGAGCGAGGGAACAAATGAGCCTTGTCGCTACAGGAATTATAGGTCAACCAATAGCACGATTTTAAACTTCGATATTTTACTAAAAGGACTAAGATGGTTTTAATAAAAAATATTTTCGACTAGTATACGAGCATCTTAACACGGGAGAACTCGCTGCATGAGATTTTCTCTCACAGTCGTACTTTTTTAAGACTCGTATTTAAACCATTTTCATTTTAATTAAAATTTCAAAATGTTATTTCAATTATTTTACCTCTTTTATGAATAAAATTACTAAGCCAACCAAAAAAAGTTGATATTATATGAATGTAAAGTAAAAGAAAAGGAATTGGGCATTCTCACTAGCGAGTTCTCCCAGGTTAAGTTAAATTCATAGAATTTTAAAACTTTTGGAATATTGAAAAAAAGTATTATAATCTTTACGTATTTTTTTTTTTTTTAACTAAGGTTTAAGTTTGACGATATCAGTTGGGAAACGGTATGTAAAACGGCTGTCAATTATGTACCTCTTTCTCGATAACTACTAAATTATAATCCTCAAAATATACAAAATAAAGCATTAACATAATTACAGAAACATCGGGAGGGCCTCAATAACTTAAAGAAAATACATGTATGTAGTAAACGGAGGCAGGGCGGATTGATAACTCTGTCTTTCTCTTGATTAGCGATTAACCCGGGAGAACTCGCTGCATGAGATTTTCTCTCACAGTAGTACTTTTTTAAGACTCTTATTTAAATCATTTTTCATTTTAATTAAAATTTCAAAATGTTTTTCAATTATTTTACCTATTGTGTGAATAAAAGTACTAAGCCAACCAAAAAAAGTTGATATTATATGAATGTAAAGTAAAAGAAAAGCAATTGAGCATTCTCACTAACGAGTTCTCCCGGGTTAAGACAAAATTTAGAAATAGAATTGCGACCTTAATGTTCAGCAAAAATATTAATATGGGTACACATTTTATTCAGAATTTCAAATTCTACGACATTTTTATTGACAGTGTTTTTGAAAGAATTAATTGTTCTGAGATATTAAGATAATTTAAAGGGTTTTTCGACTATAAATATGTACATATTTTCTAATGTTCACCTAGTACGAGGGATAAAACTTAGTACTTGCATCTTAGTACGGAAGGGATTAAAACAATTTCCAGTTTCCCACCCACATAATTGTGAGTTACATCCGCCGATCACGGGGCTTTGAAATAGAATTGTGACAATGTTCAACAAAAATATTAAATGTAGTTCTCATTTTACTCTGAATTTTAAGCTGACGACGAGCTGAACACGAAAATTGCAAAACCTGAATTTCATTTTAGATTTCAAAGTTCTGCCATTTGCAAAATGACGTCAGCGTTACGCACAGATATGTTTGTCCTTTATAATATAGATAAATATAGATTTTATTTTCATATCATCATCAATTTCATTCCATATCAAAATCTTAGTGTTTTTTTTTTTTTTTTCTTTTCAAACTTTTTTCACTCTTAAATCCATTTATATCTGAACCAAATCAATACTCGATCATTTCAAAGCTACCGTATAAAATCAAGTGTGTATTTTTAAATAATATATACGTAATGTGGGTCATACAGTAAAATGCGCAGAAAAAATGAAAAGTGACTTCGGACAATGAATTTTTTTTAAAGATTAATTTTTGTATTTTTTGTTTAATGTTTTGCAGTATTTCAAAGAGAATTGAAAGTATATGCTTTTTGGTATTGTTATTATTATTTGGTATTAATATTCAGCATAATTTGATTTTTGGAGTCTTATATGTAATTTTGAAATATGCCTGGAAAGGGATGGGGAGGACACGGTTCTTCCAGAATTTTAAATTCTAAAAAGTTTGTCGTTATCATCCAGACTCTTTGAAATTTTTAGACGTTAAAAACATAATGTTTTCGTAGCCCGAGTGAAAAAATATTAATATTTCGTGGAAAAAGGCTGGTAAGATTTTTACCACGATGTAACACTCAGGTTTTTACTAATTTTGTCGAAGTTTTTGCACATTTTATTTAGTAAAAAATATTTCTATTTGTCCGAATGTTTCGAAATTTTCGTAGGTAAATGTAAATCTGGCCTGTTGTGTAAACAGATTGTGTTAAAATACGGACGTTTAGTTAGTTTTAGGTTAGAAAAAATATAGCCTTTGTGAGGCGCGAAATGACCTATTAGTCCCCGAGCCAGGTAGAAATTTCGTCAGTTATTTCCTCTCGGCCGATAATTTGTAAAATGCTTCAGAGAGTTGTATCATGAAGCTCCGTGAACGTTAGCTGCGGTTCCGTGGTTGGGTTGAGCAGCGGTAGCCTCCCACGCACGTAAAAACAAAAACAAAACAAAAAAAAAAAATAAAGTCACTTTCTCCAGATTGAAAAATTTTCAAATTATAGATAACCTAATATACTGAAGAAAAAAAAAGTCAGCTAATTATAAAGTGGTGGTTAATACGTCAGCTGGTCACACGAACATGAAAAAAATATAC
The DNA here is from genome assembly GCA_963932465.1 of Maratus speciosus. Classification (NCBI taxonomy): domain Eukaryota; kingdom Metazoa; phylum Arthropoda; class Arachnida; order Araneae; family Salticidae; genus Maratus; species Maratus speciosus. The sequence continues at coordinate 396,267,995 of OZ010794.1, forward strand.
AAGGTGCAAAGGAAAGTCTCTTTAACCTGAAAATACTTGCGAAAGGAGAGAGATACATCTATGTATTGAAGTAACGGTATAGTAAAGCGAATACGCCCGACCTAATGCAAACGACAGAAGCGTCCCTAGTGGCGAAATTTGGAAGTTACATTTTGAAAACCGTAAGCGAAAAGAGATATAGCAAAATTTCCAGTTTGAAAGATTTGGAGCATCAATTAATTAGTACGAAACGACATTTGGTTCACACGGATAAGATAAATCGTTGCCTGTATACACAAAAATGTCCGAAATCAATGAGCGACGATTCCACTTTGCATATTCACATTCTGTAAATGTAGCAGTGCAAAATTTTAGATTGTGACGTTGTACTGTGCTGTAATGGCTGTAAAAATTTAATTTCCAATGCATTTAAAATTTTAGATTAACCCTTTCAGGGGCAGAAGAATTCTGTTAGTAAACTTATGAAACAATTGACTGACACCAGAATATTCAAACGAATTTCACAAAAAATAAAAGTTCGTTAATTTTCACTTTCATTAGGAAAGCAAAATTTTGTTAAAATATTATTGCTGCCATTTGTCCATTTTGGAATTAAAATTAGGTGGCTAGACCATCTAGCCACCGCCCTTGAAAGGTTGAAATCTATGTCGTCGTATTCAAGAGTCTTGCAATAGACGTTCTATGCTGAGAAATGTGCATGTAGAATTACGCCACGAACACAATTGTGTATCGTGAGCAATGGCGAACTTTTCGAACAAACTGAATATTAACATTTTATCACTGTGAGACTGTTTGTCTTTTTTGTTTTTTTATGTGATGTTATCAAAATACATTCAGATAAGCACATATTTATATCAGAAATTGTACGTATTTCTTCATACTTCTGGCTATTCCATTCAAACGTTTACACAAAATAGAGTGCTTCAATTTTGGACCTTTTTGGGTATACAGGCAAAGATTTATCTTATTCATGTAAACCAAATGCCGTTTCGTACTAATTAATTGATGCTCTCAGACATTCTGATTGGAAAATTTGCTCTATCTCTTTTTGTTTTCGATTTGCAATGGCTATATTCCAAATTTCGCCACTAGGGGGCGCTGCCGTCGTTTGCATTAAATCGGGCGTAGTCACTTTACTATGCCGTTACCTCACTTCCATAGCTTTAGTTCTGTCCGTTCGCAAGTATTTTCAGGTTAAAGGGCCTTTCCTTTGCACCCTGTATATATTTTTCATGTTCGTGTGACCAGCTGACGTATTAACCACCACTTTATAATCAGCTGAATTTTTTTCCCTTCAAGATATTGGTTTAGCTATAATTTGACAAATTTTCAATCGGGAGGGAATGACTAATTTTTTTACGCGCGTGGGAGGTTACCGCTGCTACACTCACCCACGGAACCGTAGCTGATGTTCACAGAGCTTCATAATACAACCTTTTGAAGCATTTTACAAATTATCGGCCGAGAGGAACTTGGTCATCAAAATCTGTTGCTGGCTCGCGGACTAAATGTTCACCAATGTATTTGAAAGAGTTAAAATTCATGTTTTTAAAAATCAATTGCATTATCAGTTAGACGATTTTAACTTTTAGAGCATATATATATATATATATATAATTTTTTTTTTTTTTTTTTTTTTTTTTTTTTTTTTTTTTGCCGATACTTCTAAAATATTATCCTGGAATAAATTGCTACAAGTTTTCAAAAAATCTTTTCTATTTATTTTTTTTTCAAAAGTTTAACTGCTAGGTGGGGAGAATATCGTAAATTTAATATCGGAATATATCAACGTGTTAATATTGGTGATATATCGCGATAACTACCGAAAAGTTTATGCGAATAGAAAAATTGCTTACTTTAAAAGATAAATAGCATGTGACCTAAAATTTTAGTATAAACAGATGTAGAAAGGAGTTAATAAATCTTTCATGCTATTTTCTCCTACAGAATCCTTTAAATATATATATATATATATAGGGAAGGTGGGGCAAAATCGGGTACCATAACAGTTTGTTAGTCTCAAATGCTGTGAAATGGGAAAACAAATTTTGAACACTGTTTTTAATGTAAAATGAATCCTTGGCAATAATAAAACATTCTTTTCAAAAAAATATATATATAATTGTTTATATAAAAAAATAGCTTTTTTCACACGTATGCAAAAATCCGGTTTTACTTCGCTGGTTGGGTTAAACCTGGTATCCATTTAAAACTATTGGAAAACTCATTTTGGTCAAAAATGTCTTTCTTTAATATAGTAAAAAATACATTTTTAATATTTTTAACAAAAAGAAATTGCACATGTATTCGTCCATGTGTAAAAAAAATAAATCGGTGGCAAATTTTCTAAGTTGTATAGGCCTGCTTACTTTACTCTGTACGTTTTAAAGTTCTTTTAGCTTCAAAAATCACGGATGAATTTGTTATCATATTCTTCTGCATTACATGCTTCGTGGGCCTATCCGTGGCATTTCAAACATCGTATTTGGATTTAGAGTTTGAGTAATGTTCATAGCAAAACATACAGGTTTAATTATCCTCTTCTTCTGATGATGTGTTCGCAATCTTTTTTTGCTTTCTTTTTTTCTTTTTAAAGAATCTTCTTCTTTCTTCGCCTTGCAGTTTGTTTGGCTTATTTCTGCTTAATATCTGTTTCGATCTGTAATTTATAGGGAGAAGAAATCAAAAGTTTTTCCCTTTCTTTTTCTCAATTCTGAAGCCTTCCTTAGAAGGGGATAATAACATTTTAGGCAAAATTGGAAATTCAGATTGCTGGACTACATAGTCTGAAGATGTCAAATAGATAATTTTACTAATGTATTCTGTAGATGTAACATTTTGAATCAGTGATGACGTCTGTGATTGTGATGTTAACTGCTGCATCTGGAAGCAGCTCGACGTGAAAGACGCTGGATAGTGTCAACTTGTTGATGTTCGGAAGGTTGAGCTCCAATATCCTGTGATGTATCAGAAATTTTTATTTCTGCCGCTATGCCAACCTGTGGCTGGATAGACCTAGGTGTGTTATCATGACTGTCATGGGTTTCTCTGTCCCTTCCGAAGGAGCAAAAAGATGGTCTGAAAAAATATCATTGTTGTAGGGGAAAATCCCTGTTTTCTCGAACCTTCTGATTGCAATATTTACAATTGCTTCTCTCGAAAATGTAGCTTTAAATAATTTTCCAATTTGCAAAGTTGTTACAGATCGCGCAGTGTTGGAAAATAACCACTTCCTCACCTCTTGACCTTAGTATGAGCTTAGAGGTGCATGAATGATGCATCAAGGGGCTGAAATCGATGCGTTGCGTAAAAAAAAAAAGAAGTTTAAATAAATACATTGCTTTCTCTTACTAGATTAACTGGATTCTTTTAGTGTGAGTTGAATACCTATTAAGGATTTAAAGAACAGGCTTTTCAGGACAAGGATTGGAAAAAATCTATACATTTTTTAACCAAATAAAATAAAGACCTCTTTCGTAATCCACACTGTAAAAAGAAATACTGCCAGTTTTCGGGTAGGAATCGGAAAAATAGTTGCCCTTATCGTACCGGAATAATTTCCGACCCATCTCGGAATAAAATCCGTAAAAATAAGGAAATAGTCAGTAAAAGGGTATTTTACGGATTTTATTCCGAGCTGGGTTGGAAACTATTCCGGTACGATGAGGGCAACTATTTTTCCAATTCCTACTGGAAAACTGGCATTATTATTTTTTTTTTTACAGTGCATCCACTCCTATTATATACAGCAAAAGAGTCTGGGAAAGCATCATCCACCAAGAGAAGGGTTTTTTTCCTGCCTGTTTAATATTTGAGAAAAAAATCTTGTTATATATTAGGTAGTCTAGTTATATAGGATTGAGATTTTAATGATTATTTGTCAATTTGGGCAGATTATTTTATTTAGAGAAACAAGTCACGAAATATATTTGCATTTTAAGTAGACCTATAACGCAAGTTATTACACCCCAGATTAGGAAGTTATTTATTAAAATGCAATAAGCATAATATAAAATTATGCCTTAATCAGTGCCATTATTTTGTTCAATAATAATTGCAAGTTATTTAATTTCATAAATGTAAGTTAAAAATTAGACCCACTTTTTAATATAAAACAAAATCAAAATTAAAGTTTTCATTATAACTAGAAAGATTTAGAATTATAACTTAACAGCATTAAGAATACAATTTAAAGTTCCATGCTAATTTATTAACTATACTAAAAAACTATTCTATGAGTGCCGGACAAAACCCCGGGTATACCCAGTTTTGACCCAATCTTAAGTACCTGGTTTTACTCCAATATGACACAGTTTAAAACATGGCGTCACTACTCTTAATCCTATAGCAAAAGATCAGTAAAAATGTTTAAATATTATCAGGAAAGGAAAGAATTAGATATGGTCAGTAATATTTAATATGCTGAAAAAAGTGGTTATACGCGTAAAATTTAGAATCAAATAAAACATTTTTTTAAGAGTAATTGAAACTAAATCGTTCACACGAACGAGAACCGCACACAGTAACGTTCCAATCGGTTATACATGCCATAATAGTTACCGACAAGTAATTTCTCGTGTTGGCTGATAGACAGAAGTACAAATGAAGGAGGGGTCTGCGCTACCCGGTTTTACTCGCCTACCCTGTTTTGTACAACTCATCCACAGATATATATATATATATATATACATACACAAAATAAAAATATTTTTAAACAAGGAAGTAAAATAATCAAACTTCAACGATAGATTATAATATTCCAACAGATTCAGAATTATGTAAAAAAAAAATCAACGTTTAATAAGGTTAAATATGATGGCTAAATAAGCAAATTACAAAACACGTAACACATTTCAAAATTAAAGTTCAGCAATTATTATCAGTCATCTGAAAAATATCAGAATTCCTTTTTTGCAACGCTATATATGATCTATAGATTTGAATATATACTAAATAGTATGCTAAACATTAGTTTAGTTAAGAAACGCATTTGCACAGTTTAAAATTCCCCTTCAACATATTTCGTCAATAAACGGAAATGAATACATCTTTTTTGCAGCCCTGTATATGATTTACAGATTTTATTCATACGAAGTAACTAAATTAATTAAAAAAAAAAAAATCTCGTACCACAACAGATAACGAACTACCAGCAATTGTTTATTTATACAGATAAGCGAATCCTTTTGTGTCCCCCCATAAATAAACGATGGATGCTATGCTCATCATGTTCTATAGTAAGCATCTTTTTGTACACCTCAGTGATGTGTATAAATTTTTATATGTTTGAAATAGTGTAATATCATTCCAATATACTACAAATGATTTTTCCCTATAGACCATTGAAATAGACGATAGAAAATTTGTGATTTTAATCAAAGATTTTTTTTTTTTTAAATCACTTGATTAAAATCATGATTTTAATCGTTGATAATAATTGTTAACACCCGTTTACAGTCAAATGGCAAGCATGAGTTTTTGTTAATCTCGATTGATTGATAATTTTTTTCCTTCAACCAACTGACGCTTTTTGCAATATTTTTCCACATTTGATTTAAGAATTTCACAATATTTTCCTTCTACCCAACAATTGGAGAATTTTGCAGCTTTTTCTTACAAACTCCCCTGGCAGTTATCCAAAGTTTTCAGCATAATAAAATATAAAATTATAACTAAAAATTAAATAAACAGCACATAAAGAAAAACTATGAAATTATTAATTTAGATATTTTATTTCCAATATTTCGATTGACTGAGGTTTAATGCAGTTTTATTTATTTATTTTTTAAAATAAATAAAATTGTGTGATTTGTGTTTGGTTGCGGTTTTCTCTGGGACGGGAAATTTTAAGTTTGCCTGTGACCCCGTGAGAGAGGGTGGAAAAGTTACTGTTCCTGCTGACCACTAAAATTTTCAATTAAAATTAGTGGTCCAAATGAATTTTTGGTGTTCTCGGACCAGCGGACCACCAATGATTTCGAACACTGATTGATTTTTCAAATGCTGAAGATTTCCTTGTAAATGATATTTAAATTGATATACTGTTTAATTTTTTTTATTATTTTCCTTGTGTGAAATTTGATTATTGTTATGTCTGCACAAGAAACAATTTTATGTCTTAAAATATTTACTCTTCTATTTAAAACAGGTGGAGAAATTAACCTGATGCGTGGACCTATTCCATTTTACCTGACTTGAAATTCTGATTCAGAACATACTAAGCTTCAAGAATTCTTTATATTTGATGACCTGAATGGTCAGAGAGGGTGCAGCACCCTCCTAAAACTGTGAGAGAAACTGTATGTAAAGTGATATTATATTACAGTAAATATTAGTCTGACATACTATACCTATAATTTAATGATTATATAATTTGTATTTTCAATAAAAGGAGCGGCATACCGCAAACCAGCTTTAAATGTGTTGCTATTTAATTGTGTCTGTAATCATTTCTTTTTTCAGCTATTGCAAGGCTGCTGTTGGTGAATACTTTTCTTTTCTACGAGTATTGTTATAAAATAAATAAATCTTCGTCATAGATTATCATTTTGGAATACTGAAAAAATACATATATAAGTAACAATAATTAGTCGCTTGGTGGCGACACTGCTGTTATTAAATTAACCCTTCAAAGTAAGTATTTAATATACTATAGAAATACATTGTGTATTTAAAAAAAGCTTTAAAGTTTAAAGTAATACTTTTGTATTAGCTGATATTAGAGGTTAAATGGATTCTGCTACTTATAGCTGCTCTTTTGATGCTGATTATTTCATTGTTGACGCATATACTTTGATTATGTATCAGTTATGTTTGTGCTTTATTTATTCAAAAGTGTTATATTCATTATTGAATGTTAAACAGAAACAAATGCTGAAATTTTTTTGTTGTTGTTTTATATTCAAATGAATTAATTTTGCATAATTGAGCTGTGTTGCAATATAAATTTTATTTTATTATTTTTTTTGTGTGTGTGTGTGAAAAGGTAAAAATTTGAAACTGTACAATATAAAAATTTCAGCATCTATAGATTCACAACAATTAAAGAAAAAAAAAACAGATCATGGAAGTACGGTGCATAGGCACTAAGTGCATAATGGAAAAAACCTTTTCAAACTCGTGCAAAAATTAATATTGGTTGAAGATATTCATTCAGCCATTGTTTAAAATAAAATAATAATAAAAACAGGTATGTATTTAAATGTAAGAAAATTATTTTTTTTTAAATATTTTCTTTGTGAATAAGCAAACACTAAATGGACTATAACTGTAACCGAGTGCGGAGAAATATTCCAAAATGTACAAGGACAGAATGGTAATATTTGTGGGGGAAAAAAAAAGCAATTATTTTGTGAAATAGATCAAACTGGTTTACATTTATTTTTTAAATATATTTCAAAGACAATAGAATCAATAATTAAAACTTTAAAATTTTTCAGTTTAATGAAAAAAAAAAGTTTTCTACTGCAAGATAATCTCGCAAAATCTGAAATTTTGTTTATTATTACACCATAATGATAAATCGAAAACCAAAGTGAGGGAGAAAAAGAAAGCTACAATCCAGTGTAACCTTTCCCCATAAAGATGAGAGAAAATCCTGAATCGTGGTTCAAACTTTTAGCAAAAAATTGGATTGGAGAAAACCTTGAATTTTGATTTAACCTTTCACCAGAAAATTTTATTTAAAAAAACTCTGAATCATGGTTAAACCTTTTACCAGAAAATTGGATTTAAAAATAATCCCGATTCGTGGTTCAACTTTTTCCCAGAAAATTGTATTTAAAAAAAACTAAATTATGGTTCAAACTTACACCAGAAAATTGGATTAAAAAAAAAAAAACGATTTATGGTTCAACTTTTCACCAGAAAATTGGATTAAAAATATCCTGAATCCTGGTTTAATATTTCATTAATATAATGGTATTTGTGAAAGCACCAATAAACTGGTGAAACTTATCACCAATATCTTGGTTGCAGCTAAATTTCAGCGACTTTTCACCATTTCTTGGTGAAACATCACACTTTATTTTTTAGTGTATCGGTAATATATATTTTTTTTTAATTTAGGCATACTTTATAAACTCAGTAGTGATACTTTACTTTCATTATTGTTTCTATTAGCTTTTTTAATTTAACAAAAAACCGTAAGATCTGCTTCTACTTATCTGCTCATTTACTGCTGTTGTTATAATGTTCATTTAATATCGATATGATTTTGTACCTATTTGAACATCTACAGTAAAGCTTCATTCAGTTTTCTAATGCCATAACATATAAATATTTCTGTCAATTGCTGTGGTATTGCTCAAAAACACGTCAGGCGATATTACTTATTTTGCATCGAAGTATTTTGATTGAGGAAAATTCCACTCTAGATATCTAAAACTGTAAAAATTCAACTCCATATTGAAAGAATACCATAACAATAACTCTAAATAATATAAGTATTAGCATACAAAAACAATTAAGTAAAATATTTTCGGAATACTGCTGAAAAACCGTTAGGGATCTACTGCAAAATTTTTTTACAGTTACAAATACCTTTTGATGAGTGTAATTTTAGACAGAACAGAAAGAAATCATTAGCAACTTTACTGCAATATCTCTTGCACGGTTACAAAAAACTTTATGGCGAGAATACAAAAACTCTTTTAGATACGATACTAAAAAATCATTGGTAATTTTCCTGAAGGTACTTTAATAAAGTTACCGAATATTTTTTGCAAAAGTATATGCAAAGTTTTGGGTGGAATACTAAAAAAATTCATAGTAAATGTACTATGAAATCCTTCGCAAATTTAGAAAAAAATTCTTAGTCAATGTACTAAAAATTCCTTTGTAAGTGTACTAAAAAATCATTAGAAAATTCACAAAGTATTGTTTAGGAAACTACCTAAAAAATCGTTAGTACCTTTACTAAATAATCCTAAGTAAATTTACGAAAAATTCTTTAGTAAACTCGCTAAAAAATCGTTAGTAATTTTACTGAACAATATTTAGTAAACTTACAAGGAATTCTTTGGAAAACTCTCTAAAAAATCCTTAGTACGTTTACTAAACTATCCTCGGAAAATTTACCACAAAGTCTTTAGTAAACTCCCTAAAAAATCGCTAGTAAGTTTACTAAGAAATATTTAGTAATTTACAAAAACTAATTAGAGAAACTCCCTTGAAAAACCGTTAGTAAATTTACAGAACAATATTTAGTAAATTTGCAAAAAAATTTTTGGAAAACTCCCTAAAAAATTGGTAGTACGTTTACAACATATTCGTTTATAAATTTACTAAAACTTATTTAGTAAACTCCCTAAATAAGCATTAGTAAGTTCACTAAACAATATTTAGTAAATTTACAAAAGTTTTATTGGGAAACTCCCTAAAAAATCACTAGTACGTTTACTAAACAATATTTAGTAACAGTTACTGAAGAAACTTTTGTAATTTTACATGATTATCATTTGTTGTGGTTACATAAAATGTTCTAGGAATCCCAGTTTCCAACAAAATTCTTAGTAACCTTACACTTTTTTTTTTTTTTACAGTGTAGTTGCGAATCACATAGTATTTATGTGATTATTTCTAATTAGTCTGTTTTTAGCAATTTGATGTTCATTGCTTTTATACTGCTACCGGGCATTGCATTATACGAATGTATATCATAATAGTCACATCAAATATTTGTTATCTAGGCTTTAAAAGCCGATGGTATATAGAGTACGCCGCCCCTGTCATTATGTATGTCCAAACCATCCGTGTCTTTAATGGTTAATATTTCAACTAATTACTGACGATTTTTTTCGAAAATCATTATCAACAATACTTTTATAATTCTGATACGATAGGTACCAACAGCGCTCCACGACATTTTTGCTGAAAATCCGCAAATCGAAATTTGTGTGTAACAGACAAATGCACTTTTTTCAAAAACTATGTGATCTTGGGTAATCGCTATAATTTTCCTGCAAGGTTTAACTTAACGTCTACTATCTCTAATTTTTTCATAATTTTAGTTTGAGTAGATTCGGGAATAGATGTGTGGGGGGGGGGCATACTTTACACTACATTTTCGACGATATTTCTGAAAATATGATACCTAAAATTTAAAGAAATGTATTTTTGTGTGCAGCGTTACGAAACGTTTCACACGATATCCCACCACGCGATATGCAAAGAAATGATTTTTTTTTCAAGTAACTTAATAAGCCCCTCTACGTTTTCCCCCAAATATATTTGTGAATGTTTAATAATCTGTAAATATGTGGGTCAATAGTCTTTATAACTTCCCCCAATTTGAACTTTCCACCTTCGAGAGTTTACGAGTAATATGGCTGTGACAAACGGATAGACAGACACAGGAGTAGTCTTATAATTGTTCCGGTTTTACTTTTTAAGTACGGAACCGTAAAAAGTAAATGGAATATATTATATTCAACAGCCCATTACGGGTTCAATGTCCTAATAGAATTTTTCGACAATACTTACGATCTCAGTATTGATTTTGGCAATTGTTCCATATACCATTTCAATGAAAACGTACATTTTCTTCGATGACGTTGTTTGTGCTCTGATAATTTAAAATTTTCTTTAAATTCTAGAGCTTTCTGGACAAGATGGCAGATGAAAGATACGGATATCATCAGTAACCAGGGTTGACAGAAAAATACTATAATTTTATTTTGATTACTATTTGTTTTTCTATATTTTTTATATTTGACTTAATTGAATAATGTCTGTAATTAAATATGTTGACTATTTCTCTACAATAGTAGTGGCATTAGAAAAGAAATAATATTTTCCTGGCAACAGTGATCGTAACACAATTTCTTGGAGTTTTACATATTTCTGTATTTTCAAATGTTGATTTGACATCGGATTTCTTTATTTTAAATTCTTCTCATTTCTGCATCAACCGTCTTGTTTCTTATGTTATATATGTGTACATAGACAGTGAGAGACAGATATACATTGAAAAATATATGACAACATTAAAATGTCCTTAGAATTAAAATTGTTAATATGTAATTCTGTGATATTGTTATAAAATCTTCCAGAAAACCGTAAGGAAAGCTATTTTTTCAATTGTATTGCGTGAACGAATAAAAGAAGAATGATTTTGTCATCACTTTGTCCATTGTAATCCTAGCATTGCTGAAGTGATCTATATAAGAAATATGGTTCTTACTTCAATACCTGACACTTTCTAAATATGTCACTGTTGCAACGAGCTAATAAATAATAGGCAGGGGAGCTTTGCATAATCTTTTTAATGTTCTTTAGAGAATTAAATTTATGCTTCTTTAGAGAATTATTTTGTGGAATTTTTCAGAAATTCATCTTGCGGAACTCACATAAATATTAAATGAATATTACTTATTTATTTAGATGACTAATAATGTATCCAAGTACATATATACCTTTTGTCTGTTTTTCTTCACCTGTTATAGATATTTAAACAAGATAAAACTCTCAATATATAAAATGGTTTCTCTTGAATTCGTCAATTTGTTAAAATCCTATTTTTACTTATGCTTTTAAGTATGATGTATGTATACACCCATATTAAACAGTTATTTATTAATTACAATAAAGACCATATTACCAAGAACAGTTTATTACACAGTAAGCGTAAGTTTGACCCGAATGGTCCTTGCAAACCAGGGATTGTTTGAGTGTGCGTTAAAACAATGAATTTGCATAATCGTCATAAAAAGTTGCCCGCATCTGGATGGCAAAACGGATACACCCGACTCCTACTGTATGTTGTATATTTTTATACCTTCATTAGAAAGTACAATAATTAAAATTTCGAAATCCCTAAAAAAAAAAAAAAAGCCTAGCGCGCCTTTTAGGCATGTTGCACAGGAAGAATGTGTAACATTTCCATGTTCTACTTTGTTAAGACTCAATATTAAAAGTTCTTTTTGCCTTTCTGAAAGATCTTAAACATCAACATTCTTACATTTAAAAGCACACTTACTTCTTAAGACCTGTAAACAAAAATACTTATAATTGACAAATATAATTAACAATTATATTAATTTATTTGCCACTTAAATATATTTTTTTTTGCAATTACGGCATCTTTTATTTTTGTCTGATTTTCTAAATCATCATTTAAAAAATTCAAAAATCTTTCAAAATATATGGACGCACTTTTTATTCAAATAAGCCATTTTTCTGCAGAAAATTTCTAATAAATTAGTAGCATATTGTGCAAGAAACTAACTTTAAACAATAAAAATTACTAAACTGCAATTCACATGAAAAATAATTTCTTTTTCTTTTTTTTTACAGAAGTAACTTTTATCTAAAATATATTTATTTCCCTACTACACACCACAATATTTCTCTCTAATATTTCAATCATTAGTCCGATATCGTTCTTGGTTAATTTTTAACAGACCGTGATTCTGCTATTACACTAAAATCTGTGTCGTAAGGAAAATATATTCCCTATAAGTTGGACCATAAAAGAGTCCCTTAAATATGATAAGACATTAAAGATTAAATCAAGATTTACTATTGAATTTTTACTTGTATTCTGGCTGTGGCTTTATAGATATGATGTATTATTTTTTTTCTGAAATTCCTGACCTAAATTGACTTTTTATATGGTTCAATACTTGAAACATTTTATCCAAAACATTTTTACATAAAACCACCGTACAATGTTATATATATATATATTAAAAAAATGTTTCTTAATTTAGGGAATTTTTTTAAAACCAAAAATTAACATATACAATAATTTCTTCCAAGTTATCTACGTTTACCAAGAGCATTTTTTTATGCTTATAAACCTCTTAAAACAGCATATTTTCTATATTTTAAAAACATTGATAAAAGAATTAAATTAATTCATTCCGAATTTTCTAGTATAGCTTGTCTTACCTCTTGCTGAATATTGAACTGCATATAGAGTTGTACATAGAATACTGTATATAGAGTATATGTAACACATTTAAACAAAAAAATAAACTCCATTATCTTCATTTTTTGCTTTCATTATCAATGCATGAAACTCGACAGTTAATTTAATAACAGATTCGATGAGAAGTATCATTTATAAAAAAAGAAAGTTCTTAAAAGTTTTAAATATAAAAAGTTATTCAGATACTTTTTTAATAGATTTGATTTTAAGTGAATTATTATAAAATCAAACTATTATCTGACTACTAAATACCATAACATATATTTCCAATACTACAGCTGATAGCCACATCCAGTTATTGTTTTATTTTTCCCGCATCATAAATGCTGTGATACTCGAAACACTGTTAAAAATGTGTCTCGTACGGAAAGGTATAACCACTTTACGTCAGACAGTAAAATATACACAAATATTTGATAAGGCATCAAAGAGTAAATGGATATTTATAATTGAACATTTTCTCTGATACATGACATTGACTTAAGAGAAATACAGTTAAATTTTTGAAGCAATATCCCAATAATTTATCATAAAATTCTGAATATAGAGATTTTAAAAAGGATTTATTATTTATGACTCCATTTTAAAATGGTTATAAAATTTTATAAGCTTATCATATGAAGCAGATGCAAAAAACGATGCTTATTACACCACGTTCATACGATCAGCAGAAAACATAATTTCTTAATGAATTGTGTAAGAAAACGTACTATATACCTTAAAAAATGATGCAAACTTTTGAATTAAACGGACAAATGATTGGATTTGAAGAAAGGATATATTTGAATTGGAAATTTTATCATCTTGGAAAAACTACTGTATCCTTTACATTTTACCAGAAATCTCTTTGTTATTAAAATAACTTATTTTTCTATTACTAAACCCGAGTCTATAGGCTCTATTTTTTATTGACTATAATTCTTCTAATGATCATATATGTTAAAAATATGTACATGTGCATACATATTAGATAAATATTTAAGTTCAGGCTACATAAACGATACAAGTAATTCGAAAAATTTGTAAAGAATAATTCAAAATTTGAATTTTTATTCAATTTCTACTTTTATGTTTCAGGCAAACTTTAACTATATGCGTGTTTCATAGTGTTCTTGCTGGTTACATTTTTGAATTCTTTAATTCAATTCTGTATTTGCTTTCATCTGGTAGAGGCCACAACAGCAGGCTCTGACGTTCATTTGTTTCAAATCTGTGTTCGATTTTCTGCTAGATGCCACCACTGCAGTTCTGAATCTGTGATTGGTTGAAACAATGGAGGCTGGAGAATTTCGCGAACAGTTCAATTCAGGATAACTTATTCTATTCTTCATGCCTTTAATGTAATGTAACATCTGAATAATGGTGATGACATCTACATGTCGACCGAAACATTGATTTTAAGATTTTAAATGTGATTTTAATGCTTGCATAAATTTTAACAGTGCAGAAATATACATACAACAGGTAGTAGTATTGTAATTTATTTTTCAAAAAAATTGTACATTATAAAATATAATGTAAATGAAATGTGAGTGAAAGAAGATTCAGAGGTAAAGTCATCCAAATATAAGGAAGCTGCTCATTACAAAAGGAGTTTACTAAATATAAGTGCCTGCTATATGGAATTGTCCGTAAAAAAAGCAATACTGTACTTATTAATTAATTCTAGTTTATAATTCGCTGTGTAAATTTAAACACAGTTTGCACTTTATTTCTTAACTTTTATGTTTACATTATGTACACGCAGGCACATGAGAGCAATAAACTACAAACAAAAAAATGAGGAAAAATTTAAATATTAGAAGAACACAATATATGAAATTTGAAAAGGATAAAAAGAGAAACACATAAGAATTTTGCAAATTGATTTTCGAATGTCGTTTTTCTTTGAATATCAGAAGATAGTACAAAGTGGTTTGTGTTCGAGGGCAAATGCGTTTTTGTTCACTGCTGCTACTTTGTTTGAATGGTAACTATCAACTATTATTACCTACACAAATAAAGGCGAAAATAACATTTTTGTTTTTATCGAACTTCTTAATCAAGAAAAATTTCACTTAGACAAAAAGAATCCACAGAAAGAAATTATATTGACTAATGCACCATCCTCTAAGTTTAAACATAAATCCATGGGTGGTTAGTGTACGATTCCCTACACAATGCCGCTAGCATTGTGTAGGGATGATATGTAGGGAAAATAGCTCGTGCAAACAGACGTTCGTCTACATTAACCTTAGGATTAAAAAAAAATAGTCGCTGGAACATATTGTGTCCCAACGCCACAAGCAGAAGTTTAAGAGAGTTTTAAATGGTGTAAATATCCTTATGTATTAAATATATCAGAAACACCAGATAATTTATTTTCCTTCATTTTGTTAGTAGTTTTTCCCTGAGACTATGTACTTTTACTCCCTTAATTATGTTTGAATGTTTATTATAAAGTTACTCTCTTGTTGCAGAGACTCTTTTGGTGCACATAAAAATGAACACGTACATGGGAAATATTAAATATTATTGTGTTTAGAAAATTTGTTTAGAAACGATCGCTATTCTGTAAAATTTCATGTGCTACAAAATACACCTAGAAAAAAAATGTCAGTAGGATTATTTTATTTCATTCTATATGCTTGAAATGTAGTTTCAGATTTAGTTCAAACATGTTAGGATGTTGGCAATCTATGAATATGTAAGATATCTAAATATCTACTATTAATTGAAGTTTCGAAATTTCTTTTTCGAAATTTCTTCCTAAAACAATGAAAAATTTTACAATGAAAAATACTGTAATTAAACATAACCGTGTAGAAATTATCAGTAATAAAACTCTCTCCTATCCATTACATAAACCAAACATATATTCAGTTTCATTTTGGCGATAGGTTTCTTATAATTAAAGATATCAAGTTCTTACTTTTTTATAAATGACTAATGCATGAAATGAAGAAAATGTAATTTCGGAATTCTCTAAAGTAGGAACAACGAAAATTGTGAGCATTCCAGACAAATTTATGTTGTAAATTTTTGAGTGTTTGTTTAATGTTTGTAATTCTTTAGCCGAGTTTAATGTATTTCCTGATTACAGGAATGAAAGATATGGGATAACCCAATACGTATGAAATATGTCACAGATATAAGAAATATTTTACTTTTGTTTTCTATAATAATTCCGCTCTACAAATATTTTATGTTTTTGTTCTCTTATGCTATCGTTAAAGGTTTATAATACGAGTTAGATTTTTCTGATGCTTGCTTGTGAATGAAAAATGAAACTGTAAAATATAATTCCATCATTTTTATATATTTTCTCGTTTACGTTTATAAGAATTTCAAATTAACTGTTTATAATGTGGGATTAATAGAAAATGTGTCTTTTCAAAAATGTTTCCCATGATAGATTTTGAAAAGAAAAAAAAATTGTTACGAATATTTCAGTATGTTCTTTACAAATTAAAATATGCTTCTGTACATTTAAACAATTAAAATTATTATGTAATTCTTGTTATGGTACATTCAGTGGTGGAAAATTGGCGCAGAGGTGGAGCCTATTGACACCACTAAATTTTTATGGTATTATTCAGTTTAATAAAAACTCACTGAACAGGTACTGAACAGGTAATCAGCATTGAGGGGTTTCCTAGCTGTTATCAGCTTAACACCCAGACTAGGAAATTGGAATGTCTTATGTTTTAATGAGCCATTGGGATAAAGTTAAACTGTAGCAATGCTACTAGAAGAGAAAATGAAGTTAACAAGAGAAAAATAAGAAATTTAAGAAAAATAGGAATAAAATTAAATTTAAGTAAAATCTTAAGATGAAAGAAAGTTAACAACAAATCTTAAAAAATACATGAATCTTAAAATAAGTAAAGTCAAACTGTAGTTATAAAACTACTATAAGGAATTTAGAAAGTTAAAGTTAGTACTGTTCAGAGAAACACTCACGAGACAAGGGCAAGAAAAGCTAGGGTGGCAAGACCACAACATCCAACCAAAAAAAGGGACTAATCAGGGCCATACATTTTATTTTTTAAGTTTTTCAATTTTTATGGTTTCTATAATTTATAGAGAGTTTTTTTTTTCACCCCTGCGCCAATTTTCCACCACTGTACATTATTATGTACCTTGATATGTTATAAATAAGCATAAAAATATTATGTACATTGTTGTGATAGAAATATACACTCCATGTCAAAATTTGTCTATTATATATTTATATATTTAAAAAAAAAATTCTGTAAAAAGCACCATACCGTGCATTATTTCATGTCTTTGCTAACGAATGTTAAGAAGTAGCTTTATCCTGTAATTTTTATCGTTAAAAGCGTATTAAGTATACTATTTTCGTTCAAAATAATCTGTAGACTATAATATATATACTTTTAATACGTCAGTGATGGAACAGTGTAGAAGCAGAGAATAAATTGACACCACTAAATTTTAATTGTATTTTACGTGTTATTTCAGGACAGAATTTCTGAATTTTTTTTAAGCCGATGAATTTTATTAAAATCTAGTGGTGAGAATCGCACAACTGCTGCGCCACTGTTCCATCACTGATACGTTTATCTTAATGTAATTGGCTTCTCATTCACTATGTTTGTGAGTGGACTTTTGCATAAGGCGGATGGATTAATTAATCACCATATTTCATATTCACAGCTTCCATACATCATTTTCTGGAGTTCATGAAATTCTGAATTGCATTCCAGATTTACATTTATAAAATTATGAGCCATCGTACATTTCGTAATTCATGGGTTGTTCCTAATAGTCCACGATACTAAAAGAATAAAGTTTTCCTAATCAAGCAGGACGGTCGTTCTGCCAAGCCAAGCTGAAAAAAATGCTAACCCCGCCAAACAAACAAACGCCAAGAATAAGGCAAGACACCGTAACTGCTTATTATACTGATGACAACTTCTCCATGTTAAATGAACGAAATATGCCAGCGTAAAATTTCCCATATCGAAAGAAGCAATCATCGCAGAAAAATAAATCCAACACTAGAAGGACCCAATAAAGAAGATCTTCAATTTGAGATCAAATGCATCCTCATAAATTAATTATAAACAGAGATATAGATTTTTTAATATAACGTCGAGATACTGAAAATGACAAATTTATTTTCTTCGTCACAACTTATGTTTCAATCGAGGTAGAGACTTAAATAATGGACAGAAAAAAGTAAGGATTGAATTTTTGGATAGATATTTACTCAATCTACGTGCTTTTATAAAATTCAGCTTTAAAAACATTAATTTTCTATTCATAATTAGCGAAAAACTGTTAATTAGTTCTAAAGTTTACAAATTATGCCAAATAGCGATAAACCCGCCAAAATATTTTAGAAATCTTATACTTTTCTTTTATATTACCCTTTTGCATTGATTTCATCGAAGATAACTATGGCTGAGATTCAGATAGATTTTTCGCTGTTAGCGAAATGAGTTTGACCAATCAGAAGCCTGCATGTTTGAGAATATTTGCTGTTTGTGGATCCCGGCCTATGTCATGAAAGTTTTGAGTCATTTTTTTTAGTGCCGTGGATGAAGTGCAATGTTTGTAGAAATGTAGGCTAGGATCCAGATAGATTTTTCGCTGTTAGCGAAACGAGAATCTGAAAACAGCGAAAAGTTCACAAAAATGCAGGCTTCTGATTGATGAATCTCGTTTCTCCGACAGCCAAAAATCTATCTAGATTGCGCACAATGGAGGATATTCCAAATATGGGTTCGAGGCTGAAAAAGTCACGTGATACCGGTAATTTATCCAAGGAACTTCTATCTGATAAGAAGGGAAGATACTACTACTTTGCCTCATGAACCGTTTCATTGGCTAGCGGGGATTTACATTACACGTCTACGGAGCCTTCCCTTCTTTACGATAGAAGTTTTTACCTTGACCACGTGATCAAAATGTAGATGGAATATCCTCGATTATGTTGAACACAATTTTGCATTTCCACATCCAGGTAGGGTATTAATTGTCATAACAACAATACATATTCGAAACTATTTAAGACACTGATTCTGAAATCCTTTGCTATACCTTTCAATATTAAAGAAGTTGTTGTTTCCATAGTAACAGTACTTTTCTGTATTGCTTTCTCTAAAACACAAATATAGAAATTTAACAAAGAGCGCTCAGAATCAACACCATAACAGAGATCCTTCACACATAAGAGTGGTGATATATGCACAGGAAACATGCTCATTTCAAGTTTTTGCCGAAAGTATGGCTACAGCGTCTAGAATACCTTGTGCGGAAATATGCTATCCAAACAACACTAAAAATTTGTATCCCTTAAATGTGCGACGATACTGCTAAAATCCCAAGTATCGATCACAGCGAAATCTGCGGGATTTAGTATTACATTGTATAGACTATCAATATCTTGCAGTTTGAGAAAATATCCTGCAGATGTCGCTGTGATCTGTATATTTCAGCAGCATCATTGCACAGTTAAGGGATACAATATTTTAGCACTTTTTAAAGTATTACAGGGATAGCCATTTTCCACACTATATATACAGCGCCTAGAAGGTTCAGTGTGGAAAACGGCTACAAAATAGGGCTAAAAAATTGAATCTCATAAATGTACAACGATGCTGAATAACAAGATGTCGATAGTAGCGCCATCGTAGTGATTTAAAAACGATAGTCATCCTAAAAGAGGCTCTTTAACCTATTTCACGTCATTCCTTAACTAAATTAGCTTATAACAGACCAAAATATCTTATATTTATAGTTTCCGATATTTAACATTCTATAATTTTTGAAAACTCAGTGTTTATATTGAAAAAAG
Organism: Maratus speciosus; assembly: GCA_963932465.1. Taxonomy (NCBI): domain Eukaryota; kingdom Metazoa; phylum Arthropoda; class Arachnida; order Araneae; family Salticidae; genus Maratus; species Maratus speciosus. The sequence goes on from OZ010794.1 coordinate 396,287,731, forward strand.
TTACAAGATGGCGCTCGTATCAGCATATTGCCGCTGGGCATTGTTGGAGATTTATGGGATACAAGTTTTTAGCACTTTTTAAAGCATTATAGGAATAGCCGTTTCCCACACTGTATCTTCTAGGCGCTATACTATAGCTCCGTTAGGCCTAGATTATATGTTGTAGAAATCGACTATCCCAGCAATACTTAAAAAAGCGCGGAAATAGTGAATCCCTTAAATGTACAACGATGTTGAATTCCAAACAGTCATTTACAGCGACATCTGCAGGATATTTTTTAAAGAAGAAAGAGACACATGTAATGCACCGCTATAGCGTCTAGAATACATACTGTGGAATTTTGCTATCCAAGCAGCGCTAAAAAGTTGTATCCCTTAAATGTGCACTGACGCTGAAATCCAGGGAACTGATCGCAGCGACATCTGTGATAAACTTTCAAAGTAAACATCGTATTATTACAGCGGGCTTGACGCCAAGCACACAGGTCAGATGTATGTTAATAAAATGTAAAAAAAAAAACGCTACAGCATCTAGACCAAATTATAGCGCCTAGAATATATAGTGTGGAAATTGGCTATCCCTGTAATACTTAAAAAAGTGGTAAAATATTGTATTCTTAAATGTGCAACGATGCTGCTGAAATATACAAATCGCAGCGACATCTGCAGGATATTTTCTATAACTGAAAGATATTGCTAGTCTATGCAATGTAATACGAAAATCCCGCAGATTTCGCTGCGATCGACACTTGGAATTTTAGCAGTATCGTCGATCATTTACGGGATACAAATTTTTAGCGTTGTTTAATAAAATATTTCCACATTAGGTATTCTAGACGCTGTTACCAAATCGTCATGAAGTTTTAGGAAATATCCTGCAGATATCGCTGTGATCGACTCATTGGATTTCAGCATCATTTGAAATTTAAGAGATCCAATATATTAGCACTTATTAAAGTATTACTGGGATAGCCGATTTCCACACTATATATTCTAGGCGCTGTAGCACCGCGGTAGCCTGTCTTTTTCGTTTACCTCGGAGTAGATATAGATGAAGTCATTTGTAGCTGTTCCTAAACTGTGGCCAACAACATATAAGGCCAGTTCATAACGTCACACGGAGTTGATTATCTGTACACGGCAATGGACACAAAAAAAATCGGCTCGCAGCTTTGTACTAATCATCGTGTAAAGATGATCCAACTCTGAGACTAACGAAAAAGACAGGCTACCGCGGTGGGTCCGATTCTTCTTTTTTTACAGACCGCTGGAGTCACGTGATGCTCGAATGCACCAAAGAAGGTGCGTGAAAAGAGCATCACGTGACTCCAGCGGTTTGTAAAAAAAGAAGAATCGGACCCACCGCGGTAGCCTGTCTTTTTCGTTAGCCTCGATCCAACTGCGTGTGACTTTTAAACATCATGAACTGGCCTATTATGTCATTGATCGCGCTAACACCCTCCCTCCTGCGTCCACCGTATATAGCGGCATCTTGTACTGGAGACTGCTAAATGGGCTGCTATCGGTCAAAATCAAGAGAGAAAAGGGCAGAAGAGAGGGAAATAACTCGTTTTTTTTTTAAACTAGTTTTTCACACGGGAAGATTGACATGTCTTTTCCTCTCCTTTCATAACTTCATGGTGGTGAAATATGCCAAAGCATCCTAAATATCTGAGAAAGTCTTGACTCGCGTCACGAAAACATCACACAAAGCAGGCAAAGCAAAGAAACAAAATCATTCATCGGCTCGTGAATATGAACGATCCAATGAATGATTTTTCTTCTTTGTTTTGCCTGCTTTGTGTGACGTTTTTCTGACACGTGTCAAGGCTTTCTCCAATATTTAAAGGGCGTTGAATAGGCCGGTATCAAGATAGATATTTCGCTATTAGCGGGATGGGATTGATCAATCAGACGTCTGCATTTTTCCGAACTTTTTGATGTTTGCAGTAAACACCGAAAAGCCTGCAAGGATAAAAGCTACTGATTGGTCAATGTAATTTTACTAACAGAGAAAAATTCATCTGGATCCCGGACATTAACTTTGGTTGGTTAAAACAATTTTGAATAAAATCAAATCAGGAAGCCAATGTTTGTTAACTTTTCTGGTTAGTTTAATTGAAATCTTCCTCGTCTATTACTGAAAACTGAGTTACCGTACTTTGGACAAAAAATTGAATATGAGTACACGACTTGAGCATATGTCAACACTCTAACACAGTGTTGCCAGATGGGCTACATTTTTTAACTCAGATACTTGATTGGCACCACTTTTTTGAAATTGTAAAATGTGCCTTATTTAATGACATATTAATTAAGGCGAAAACAATGGGAATTTTACCGTTTATAATAAGTGCTGGCAATCAAGAAATCTGAATTAAAAAAAAGTAGCCCACTGGCAACACTGCTCTAACATATAAATGTTCTGTGTTATGACCATGATTCTAAGTGCATTAGAGAAAGCAATAGTGGCCCACTGTGGTTGAGTGGATAAGACACAATGCCGCTAATCGCTTGAGAGCGTAGGTGGAAGCAGATACGAATCCCGCCGTGATCCGCATGTGATATGATGTATGTGTTCAATAAATCAAACAAACAAACAAGCAAGCAATAGTGAAAGGTACAGTTGGCATGGAAACAACGACTTCTTTAATTCGTATAGAAAAGTAATGAATAGTAGTAAATGACTCAAGTTTAAAATGTAGGCAAATGGTCTGGAAATATCAATGGCTCCCATCTAGTATTTCACAAAATTAATTTAATAGATTCACATGATGTATAACTTGATGCAACTCTTAACTAATGAAAATTCTGCAACAAGACTTATGTAGGTAGATCTTTTGAATGAATAATTCAGAATTCTGAGAACAAAACGTGAAAAAGTTCTTAAGGCTCTTCCTCACACTCCCCTCAAAAAAGGAAATACGATAGAAAGATATAAGAATTTGGATAGCTTCAATATGTCTGTGATCTTTTGTTAGAGTTCAGAAAAAGAGTCTGGGCATAAAAAAAAACAAATTTAACGAACGATAAGACAACAGATTTCAGGCAATTTTTAACCGATAAATATTTAATTCTAATGTATATGCGGCTTTAATAATAGACTATTAAAGATAATCAATTTAGGGGAAATTTTATAGTAAATTAATATCCTCACATTTATGCAAATAGGTATGGATAAACAGACTTGAGTAAAATTACATATTTATTCTTTCTTCTCTATAACACGATCTAAATGAAGATGAAGTTATATGTACAGTTTATATCTTTAAATTTTTAGATTTTTTTATCAAAATTGTTCCTTTATTATGTCTAGAATTGCTAGATTTACAGATCTTCGATTCTTTAGATGCCTGCGGGTTTTCATTCTCGGATTAACCGTAGGTATTTGTAAAAGTAAATTTATTTTGCAAAATCGTCAGCAAAAAAAGTTAGAAAAAACAATTAACTGACAGACTAACTGTAAATATATATTTTATTTCAACTCTGTTTTTTACTAAATTTTCATCTTTCGTAGAAAATTTTAAGGAGATATAAATTGAGAAAGACTGATACTTTGAAAGAAGAAATTGACTTTCCTTACTTTTAAATTATTAATCACTATAAAAAATGAATGATAGGTAAACAAAATGTTTAATATTGTGTTTGCTCCCTGCTTATAAAGGCTATACAAGGACTAATTTTAATTTGAGCTAGTAGAATTATTTCAGTTATATATCATTTGTTTAAAAAAAAGAACTGATATCTACTAAAAAAACAACTTTTCAAAAGTAAAAAATAAGCCAAGCAAAAAAAAAAAGAAAAGAAAAGAAAAAAGGTGAAAGTTGTGGCTAAAAAATAGTGTGATATCAAATTTCCAAGCTTATATAGCGGTACTTATTTAACATTTTTTGATAAAAATTTACCATATGTAAGTCGAGTACCTAAGTATGCGTTGATAGAAAGCCTTTTCTCCTTTACTAAATACATCATAACGTGTTTCTGAAAATTAATTTTTTTTAATTATGCATGATGGGCTTGGCGGCCATCTTTCCATATTTTACACACATTTCTAAGCACTCAAGCTCGTAACATATTTGCAATATTAAGAATTTCGAACTTATAGTTTTAGCTACAGACAGATAAATTAAGAAAGTTTTTTATTTTGAAAAAACAAATTGATTTTTACTGCTTTAACTAATTAATTAACCCCCCTCCGAAAAAAGAGAATCATAAGATGAAACCTGAAGTTACTTCAGCTTTATTTTTAGACACAAATTTTTTGGCACTCATTTCCATAAACTAAAAGAATAAAATGTTTGCTTTAGTAACAATTTCGAACTTCCAATCATAACAATGAACTTGTGTGCTTAGAAATTTGTGTAAAATATGGAAAGATGGCCGCCAAGCCCATCATGCATAATTTTAAAAAAATTAATTTTCAGAAACACGTTATGATGTATTTAGTAAAGGAGAAAAGGCTTTCTATCAACGCATACTTAGGTACTCGACTTACATATGGTAAATTTTTATCAAAAAATGTTAAATAAGTACCGCTATATAAGCTTGGAAATTTGATATCACACTATTTTTTAGCCACAACTTTCACCTTTTTTCTTTTCTTTTCTTTTTTTTTTTTTTTGCTTGGCTTATTTTTTACTTTTGAAAAGTTGTTTTTTTAGTAGATAATATCTACAGAGACAAAAAAAAAAGTTTTAAATGTCAAACAAAATCTTCTTATAGCGATCACTCTTTAAAATTTACTAAATTAACCCCTTGAGGGGTGGTGGAATAAAATATATTGCACGTAATATAAACAAGATTCTCAGCAGAAAATTTTAACTAAATTTTATATTTTTAACTTTGGAGGATAACCTTTGAAAAATTGCTTTTCCTTATTTAAAAATTAAATTTTTAGATTATTCCGGTGAGAATTCAATATTTAGAGACATTTTTGCTCGCCCCTCAAGGAGTTAAGGAATCTAGACCAAAACAAAGTTCTAATAAACTTATTTTTAATCCTTATAAATGTATATTCAGGATTAAATGTTTTAAAAAATATATTTTTTTTTTATCTTTTAATGTGTTAATTTTATTTTTTTCTATATCTAACATTTGTAGATAATCTAAAACGTACTTGACAAAGCATGGTTTAATTGGCTGTCAGATTTTATTGACAGAAATTATACTTCATATTTGAAATTCAGTGTTTTTTTGCTTGACCGTGAACTTTGTTTTCGGTGAAGAGTTTCATAAAACGTCCGTAAATTTGTGCTTTTGCATAGCAAGTGAATTTATTAAACCTTTCAGGCGCCGAGTAATTCTGTTTATAAACTGATGAAATAATGGAGTGACGCCAGATTTCATTAACGGATATTTTAGAAAATACGAACTTGCTTCGACTTCGACTTCGAATAACTTTCTAACCGAGGCCCCTGTGGACAACTCCACACATCCCCAGGATCAGAATTTGTGAGCAATGACAGGAGAGCAAACTAAGACCTGGATGGTAGCAATAGAATTAAGGGGGACGAACTTGCTTATTTTAACGTACTTTATAAAAGGAAAATTTTAATTAAATATTCTTGGTGCCGTTTGTCAATTTTGGAATTAAAATTAGGTGTCCTTTTTTAAGGACACCGCCCTCGAAAGGGTTAAGAAACACATAATATTTCTTCTGCTCCTTTTTTAGCCAGCGAGAAGGAGCGGCCAAAAATTACAAAACAACAGGCGCGCTGGGTATGTCATACCCAACGGGTGTTTTAAAATTTATATGTCACGAAATGCAAGTTACTTATTTACTGTAACAAATTAAATAACCAAAATAATTTCGAAAATACTCATCCAAAAAAACTCATACAAAAGTAAACACTTTTGTATTACAATAAAATGCATTTACATTTTTTAGGCACATTCCTCACAAAACAGACTGATATGATTTATACATAAGAATTTGTCTCATTTTTGGCATGTGTATTTAGGGTTTCTGCCCTTCTTCTTGATCGTATCTTAGATATTTTGCAAGATATTAAAAGAAAACTGAACACTAAACTCAACACGCAGAAATAGAATGTCTCGAAAAGTCGTATGAGTATCTCACCCAAAATAATTACAATTACAAAAAAAAAAAAAAAAAAAAAAAAAAAAAAAAAGAAAGGTTGTAATTTCCCTAAGAAATATTTCCTTTAAAGAGGATGACTACACGGGTTTAACCCAGTTGTGAAAAAAGGGTGCAATGCAGCTCCGGGTACGACATACCCCGAGCGCTTGCTACCGGGTTAAGATATGGCAACAGTTATGAAAATATGCAATATTACTTAAACTATCATTTTAGGATTTCTAAATTAATTTATCAACGTAAAATACTAAATTTATTAATATTAAGCTATTAATTGATAAACAAGCATTTTTTAAAATATTAGAATATTTTTTTAGTTTTTATAATTTACTTTTAACCCTTTAAAATAATTAATTGTTGATGTTTCACAGTCATTTCGCATATTTTGGAGTGCCTTCAATGGTGCACCATTAAATCCATTACCTGAAAGGTTTAAGTTACATCATTTTACATTTTTTAATTTTTTTTTTTTATTATTCAAATAATTTTCATATCATTGTATGATTGTATGTCTATTTGAAAGTATTTTAAATAACATATATTTAATTATTTTTTACACATTAATGTTGAAATTAATAACAATATATCGTATTTTATTTATCATTATTTTAAATAAAAAATATATTAGTTACATCTCACATCAACTTTATTTGAAAAATAAATTTGTAAAAAGTCAAATTCGAATATGATTGCGGCATAAAATTTTTATTTTTAAATATTCCTAAGAAAGTTCTTTTCCCTTTGGAAATCTCTTTAAAAACATTTTTGAGATGCAAAATGCATGACGTTTATGTGCTGGATTTCACTCATCTTTATAAGGATAAACATATCGATCTATTTTACGGTTAAAACTGTGGCATAGGAAAATATTTAAGCGTAAGGAATATGGTAATTTGAACTTCTTCGTACTTTTATAGTAAAAGAAAAGTTTTTCGTAAAAAAGAGCATCTTAAGAATGATTTTTGTGATATTTTATCGTTTTAAAAATGTGTGCTTAACTTTCTGAATTTTAATAATATTTTCTTCATATGTTTATAGACATAAGAAGTTTCTCAAATATATACTATTATTTTAGTGAAGTTTAACTAATTTTATCTGATGTAAGTGATTAAATGCCGAATTTGTCTTATATTGTCAATATTTAACAATACGCTTCTACAAGGAATAAAAAAAAATGCTATTGACATTTAATTCTTCAAATGATGATTGATTCTAGAATAGTAATTTATATGAATTATGTACGAAATTAGCTATGATTTATATACTTTAAAAAGATACGTTTTCAGAATTTAATTAATTAAAATCTGTCTTTTATCTTATTTTGATAATTGTAAAGATATAGTAGCACATTTTTTTTTCAAAGAAGTGAAAAACAATATAATGAAATTTTTTTGTACGTAAGTCATAATAAATATAGTGTTTTAAAAAATGAAATATATTTTATTAAACATGAAGGCGTAAATAATTGTGAATTAGGTAATAATATAGAGAAACAGAGTGGTCATAAAAAATGAGTGCCGGTAGTTCAGTTTTAGTTAGTGTCCCATTCGAAAAAACAAGGTTCCACTTAAGTTGCGGGTACACAATTAAACGTTGCCCAAAAAAAATAAAATTAAGACGGCTTTCAAGCTCTCAAAGGTTTGGGTATATGTGGTGACGATCTGCACAGACACACAAGGTCACGTGACAAAATAATAGTTAGTACACAAATAGAAAAGTATTATTCCGATCCGCGTTGTGAAAAGATCTTAGGGGATAATGCTAATTAACAAAATAGAGGGAGAAAGGATTTTGAATAAATTAAAGCTGTCAATAACTCAAGAACGCCTTATTTAACGTCATGAAATGTAAATTTAGGACTGTTAGGTTGCTCAGATATATCTCCAATTTAATATTTGCTAAAATTTTAATTCTTAAAATGCATAAATTTAATTATTGTCTGAAAGAAAAGAATAAAATAATGATTCAAAGAAAAGACAGAAAAATATACATATATAAACAAATTTTATTTCAATCACTTGTATTTCTTATTTCAATTATCATCATTTCATTTCTATATATCAATTTCATATCATTTTCATTTCATAAAATCATATACTACTATTCTCATAAATCTCATTTTGTGAATTTTTGTTTCAAAGTATTTCTAATCTAAAACTCTCACAGCACAAAAAAGATGGGCTACTTAACCAAAGTAGTAAGAAAATATAATATCATCATATCTTATGATTATGGTTCGTCTAACAATTAATAAAGATAATTAATTATATCTCAAATGAAAATCAAATTTTCGAAGTAATTGCTTAAAAGGCGCAAAAGCCAACATAGTGAAAAAGATTTCAAGCCGGGACTCGAACCCGGGCCATCAGTATAGCGCACTGACGTTCTATCGACTAAACCACTTGGAACGATACACAGCTCGGAAACTTTCTCACTATTATATGTTGGCAAGGCTACAGATGCAGCACAAGATGGAATATTTATCGTGAGCCACCGACCTGGGGCTAACACGAAACATAATTAAATCCAGCATCGATAGAAACTATATTAATACATGGAAATTATTCCAGAGAGAAACATTCGCCTTGGATACAATATTTCAAATGAAAATCAAATTTTCGAAGTAATTGCTTAAAAGGCGCAATGGCCCCTCCTTGTTTCTCTGTAGAATAATTTCCATGTATTAATATAGTTTCTATCGATGCTGGATGTAATTATGTTTCCTGTTAGCCCCAGGTCGGGGGCTCACGATAAATATTCCATCTTGTGCTGCGTTTGTAGCCTTGCCAACATATAATAGTGAGAAATTTTCCGAGCTGTGTATCGTTCCAAGTGGTTTAGTCGGTAGAACGTCAGTGCGCTATACTGGTGGCCCGGGTTCGAGTCCCGGCTTGGAATCTTTATCACTATGTTGGCCTTTGCGCTTTTTAAGCAATTACTTCGAAAATTTGATTTTTATTTGAAATATTGTATCCAAGGCGAATGTTTCTCTCTGGAATAATTTCCATGTATTAATTAATTATATATGTTATAGAATTATGTATACCACATACTAATCAATGAAATAGTTAAATTCACACTACATAAAGTGCATATTAATAATAATAATAATAATAACAATGTTAATAATGGTAATGTTAAAATGATAATGTTAAGAATGGCCAAGTATTAAATATCAAAATAATTCTCACCATATACCTCAGTCAATGTGTAAAGGGGATTCATCCTTGGCAATCATTTTAGTCCTTACGCACATTTCGTTACTCCACGAAATCACAAGTTTTTGTTATAATGTCACTTAGTTGTAGCACCAATCATTATAGTCTATGTGTACATTTTATTAGTTCGCAAAATGACAGTTTTTTTAAATATCATTTAAGTGTAGCACATTAAAGTTTTTGATAATTTCTTGGGCTTGGCAGTTCCCTCAGTTATAGAGATGCCTGGAACATGTGTTCTTCCGAATAAAGAGCTATTGATTATCTTTCATAGTCTATTCAATTTTCGGGAACATTTTCTTCTTTCCATCAGAACAATTTTTTTATCGGTGAATTTCTTCTCACGGTGCTTCTACCTTCTGCAATTTTAGAAGCGTGAGGCTTTCTCATTTATTTTTCTCTTAAAATGAACTTCTTCTTCGTTGATTTTAGAGTCGAGGAATCATCACAAGAAAGGTTTGTTCAAAGTGCACGCTGACTTCGTCGCTTCTATGGACCAACATATTCTGTAAGATTACGAAATTCATACTACATGCATCATTCAGGATAGGGAGCAAGAGTGAAATTAAATTCTCTTCACTGAAAAAAATATCTTCCTCAAAAATAAAATGTGGGAGATGTGACAGAGATCTATCACATATCCTTACATCTTCAAAATTAATTTAATTCATTTATTTTGGCTTTCGAAACATGTCGTTTTTTCCCTTCGTTACGTAAAATTTATTATTTAACTCGATGCGTAAAATCCATTTAGAATCTTATCAATTTGTTTTTTTTTCTTTCTTTCAATATCGTCTACGATGTGGTGCAGTAAGTTTCACTTCATTTATTTATTATCGCTTTCTCAATAACATCTGCGCTCGTTAAAAATAAAATATAAACAGAAGAATGAGATGCACCTGCTGTTGATTACAATGAATGTTATTTTGTTTTTTTTTTCTTTTGCATCGCCCACGCTAGATATATTTATCTCTTATTCTTTTTAGTAAAGGTGACCGTTGAAATAATATATTAATAATGTAAAATGAATGTTTATTGATGCGGTCTTTAAATTATTTTTCATGTACGTTAATTTTCTTTGTAACTGTGTTAAAACATATCGTTCTCAGTATTTCGCAATTTTAAGTAGCAATTATTTAACTTATTCATTTGTTTTGTTAATTTATAGCCGGCTTTATGGCGTCAGGGATATATAGATATGTAGAACCGTTTTTCTGGCAACCTTTCTGCATCACGCGTTCTTTATTGTTTTTGTTGGGATGCTGGATTCTGGGCCAATCATTTTGGTTTGTAAAGATGACCCTTTATCTGCTCTTTCGTGCACTATTGTAATCCAGGAAATTTGGCGATGTTGTAGCTCCAAGTCTTATATGTTTCTTATGAAATCACTTCACTTTAACTTCTGCTCTCAACATGTAAAGATGTAAAAAGACCTTGTGGTCTGAGGGTACGCTCAAGCATACCCCTTGCTTATGGATTTCATCTCTCTCCCGTTTAATATTTAGAAGTAAATTATCTTTTATTATTGTGTTAAAAATGTTAATAAATTTTCATTAGTTCCTGTATTGCTTGGTTGGAGTTTTTCTTCTGCATTTACCTGAAGCCGAACACTGAACTTCGTCATATATTTTGGCACATCAGCCGGATTTTCTCCAACCTAAAAAAAAAAAAAAAAAAAAAAAAAAAAAAATAGAGAGAGAGTGAGAGAAATTCACCCAACCCCTTTGATTTTTTTAAATTATTTACGACTTTTCTGTTGTTAAAGAGTCATACCAGAAGAGTTCAGTTTCTGCATTTTTTTTTCTGTTCTATTGGATTGGAAGTCACCTCCCTTCCGCAATTATGGATCAAGAATCACCTACAGGCGTTCGGCGCTCCGTACGATGGAATGAGAAATGTGCGCGCCCGCTCTCGCTGGTCTTCTGGTTCGGGCCTGTCAGCCTGTCTCCGGTCGGCGATGTCCTTCTGACCCCTCAGCTTCCTCAGAGTACTTTATGTGCTGGACTATGAATGGAATCTTAAAAACATCTACTGCCTCGTCCTGACATTCCCTAATTTGTGATAGCTACCTTCTCCTGTTTGGGGAATCGTCTAAGTGTTGTGAATCTGATGGCTGTCTTCACCTGCAAAAATTACTCCTACTTGATCATGGTGTGTGTGCTGATACAATTAATTAGTGCAATTTTAAGTAAATCAGTGAGATATGCGACTACACCGGCTCAGTTTTACCAAGTATGTGCTTCACTCCGTTTTTGTTGCCTCCCACTCGAAGTGAATCTTCTGCTCTTCATTATTATTTTTATTTTGTGGTGCCAAAATTTGTGTCGAATATTATCTGCCAGGACCAAAAAAAAAAGCGAAGTGCTGGGCTGAAAAGTACTGTGTAGTGACTTATGCTCACCTTTTCTGATGTAAAGTTCTTCAAAAAAAACTACTTGCAATGCAAATTAACTCCAAGTGGACCACTTTCTGTGTTAATTTGATATAGAAAAGTACTTATTTATGGGTTTCTTTGAAAAAGAGCACCAAAGAAGGCAGCAACAACAACAAAAAAATAAAAATAATTTATTTTGGAAACTTTTAACTTTTCAAAAATTTCAGCATATTATTTGTTATTATTTTCTGTTACATGCTATGAGTTAAATTCTTTCTTTTTCATACTGGTTTGTTTAAAAAAAAAGATAACAAATACTTATTTTTTTTGTTAAATTTGTTTCTATGGAAGAAGAAGATTTTTCTTAACAAAATTGAAATTCTAGTTTTCAAAATGTTAACTCTGCATTTATAATTGTTATTTCCTCTTTTCACGCTTTACTTTGAAAGGTAAGTTTTTAATTTGTTCCAGTACAGATTTATTTTAAATGTATTTAGATTTTTTTTCCATGCATGACAAGGAACTTCTTGATTTAATATTTATCTTTAATGATACTAGTCTGACATTCCTTGTCGCTCTTTGACAAGCAAAAAAAAAACCTTTTTAAATTTTATCTATGCTTGTCTCTGACACATTTTTACTTGCAGTTATGAATGACATATTTTTAAGGAAAAATGTCTTTAATTTTAATTTCATTTCTATTTTGATTGAAAAGAAATGTATTTGTAATTATCTCAGGTAAGAATTTAATTATTTAATATTTTTCTGCTTTTAAAAAAAAAAAAAAAAAAAAAAAAAAAAGATAAGTTGTTTGGTAAAGGATTACTTTTGAAATGTAATGTAAAATTTACGAATAGTCCAGATACATTACTCATTTAAAAAAGCGCAGCATATCATTTAAGAGCAGCATATTTTTTTTTAAGTTTCGTTTTGTATAAGATACACACTGAATGTCTTGCATTGGCAAATTGCCGCACTTTCAGAGATAATATGTTGTTTTTATTGTCTCTTTGATCAGGAACTGCTGCCCTGTGTTGTGTTATCGTCTGTTGGACGTAAATTATGCTGGTTCGTATGTTGTCTGTTGACAGTATGATTTAAATAGCACATTTGTGTTTCAGTGCAACATATTCAGTATGGTCTCTTTTATGAGTAGTTGTCTAGTAATTATTAAATTTTTATTGTGAGTTAAGAAGTTATTATACAACCTTTCTTAAAAATATAGATTTAAAAAAAAGTCTATATATATTTGTTTTATATTGTGAAAATCGTGCTTTTATTTATTTATTTATTTATTTATTTTTTTTTTTACACAATTAAATCTTGGATAAACTTTTACAGTTCTTGATAGTTAATAGATATTTTTTAATGCAGAAAATGTTATGTTTTGTGACTATTATAAATTTTGTGCAATGATTAGGGGTAATGTGAAGTGTGTGGGATTTGCATATTAAAGACAATTTAAATTAATTATAGAGGAGTATCTGAGCGTAATATTTTTTTCTCAGTTAGATGTGGGCACTTGAGTAGAAATTTACATACAGTTGGCGTAATCATAATTAAAAAAATAATAGATTATTTTCTCTTTCACATATATATTTTGTTGGATTGTGAACTTTGGCAAAATATTTAGTAAGCTTAGATTAGTTTATCCTGGCATACATTTTCTTTAGGCATATTACATAGCTCGAGTCATCATATCATTGTTACACAAAATATTTTTCCCTTTTGGCTCTCGTTTGCTTTTGCAAAATACATAAGATGTACAACATAGGTTTGACGTATAGTTTTAAAAAGTTTTTTTTTTTTTTTTTTTGTATGTTTCTCAATGACATACATTACATTAATATATTGGATTAATAACACTATATTAATTACATTAATATATTGTTTTGATCCTGCTCGGTAAGTTTGATTGCTTGTACCTCTGCCATGTTTTATGTGGGATACTTCAGTCATTGCGCTATTTTCCATGGGATAGCAAATGTCTGAGGTGTGTATTTCGATCTATGGTTAAGCAAGTTGGCCGCTAGCGTAATCAGGGATCGGATATGTTTCCTAACATGATTGATGAAGTTACACTAATATTAATTTTACAGTTGGAGTTGTGTTCGCATTTTTTTTAATTGCTAAAATTCACATGTAATTGTTTCCTAATGCTGATGATGGATACGACTTTTACACTAGTTGACACCTTTATTACTAACTTGCTATGGGCAGATAGGATTGTTAGGTATTAATCACACGCATTTTTTCCCTCTCATGCACATGCTTGTTGTGATGTCATGTTTAGCCTGGTACTTCACACGCACACACATTTACTGGTTCAGTTTACCTGATTTTGTTCTATTTCAATTAACACTCACCATGGTTAAGGACAGTCATGACTATTCTGTGCATGTTTTGTTTTCTTTTATCAGCATTTGTATCTAGGTTAAAATTGCATTTTTTTTCACTGCCTTAACAAATTCGTAATTTTTTTTTTTTTTTTTTTTTTTTTTTTTTTTTTTTTTTTTATAGATTTGTTTTAATGTAAGATTTTTTTTTTTTGTTGGTGTGTTTAAAAGTTTGCAGAAATTATGTCATAATTTAACTATTGTACATGGTTTACACATTCATCGTAAATTTTTATGCAAGAGATAATTAATTGGGTGTACATTTTTTTTTTTACACATACAGTTAATATACTGTTTAATTTCATTGTTTACGCGCGGCTGGTGACTCGTTGCTATTTTATTCATAACATAAGATAATTTTATTATCACTGACATGATATTTGATATCGGTAAGAGTTGTTTTTTTATAAAATTTATTCAAATGCATAATGTGAGCGGTTATGTACATTATTTTTCTTAATAAGGCTATTCACATATTGTCATTGAACTAAATCTTTGGCATTTTTCACATTTTAATTTTTTTTTATTTAGTGAGTTAAAGTCTCACAGGTGTCTTGTGACGGATACATACACTCATATGACATAAGGTTTATAGTTTGTTATTTTGCTATTCATATTTTTTTTCTCTTTCATTCTTTTACTTGGAACATGTTTAGCTTGCAATAACTTCTACATTTTACCGTAGAGTTATTCAACCTGCTGTGCACTTGTGCATTTTATGCACATTTTTTTTTTTAACTTAATACAGCAATAACTTTGGCAGGTACAACTTTATTTTAATTTTAACCCTTAGTTAACCATTTACACATTTTGTTTCTCACAAGTAGTTCATGTGTTTGATATTTGTTTGTGTTACACAACAGTTGCTTATTTTAAGTACATTTTTGTGTATTCATACACATACATTACAATAGTTCATGAGTTGATTTACATATTTTGTTCATTTGCTTTTACACATTGTACTTTGCTAGCGATTTATTCGGCAGTATTTCTTTTTTTTTTTTTTTTTTTACAAGTAATTCATTGAGTAGTACACAATGTCTGGTTTAGAGTTTAACTAGAGTTTACACACACATTACAAGTAGTTAATTTTTTTTTTTTTGTTAACCCTTATTCATTACATTTTGAAGATAACTCATTAATTATGTAATTGAATCTCACACTTATGCAAGTGTTTTGGGTTATTACACACATACTGTTCATTTATTTTGTTGGCAAATACATAACAATTTTAGTTCATAGAGACAGCACTACATGTAGTTCAGGTGAAATTATACAATAATTGGAGTAGCTAATCTGTATCCTTGTTGGTCTATTTCAGGGACGGCGAACCTATGGCACGCGTGCCATAAGTGGCACGTTACAGATTATTTTTGGCACGGCATAGATTCAGTTTTTACATCAGAATATAGTAGAATTTCACAAAATGCAATAATTAATCTATATCTTGTCTATGTTTATCTCAATTCGATTAGTTCAGTTGGTTGTCATTGTCATACAGATTGAAGAAACTTAAATATACCTCAATGTATCCCAATCTAGCTCAATATTGGCTCCCAAAAATTTAAGAAGTAAAGAGAATTTGGAGATTTTCGCAAAAGAAAGATTAAAAGGCATTATAAGCAAAAATACCGATGGTAAAATTATAACATCTAGGAGTTCAATTTTGACAATTTTCCTGCGAGACATTCTTTTCGGAATTAAATAATGTGAAAAATTCAAGTAAAAACATCTTATCAAAGGAGTTCAATTCAACTTACACCCTCTTAAAAATAACTAAGTACGAAACTGATATAAATTATTTGGCATGCAAGATCAGACAGCAGAAATAATATTTTAAAAATAAATTTCTAAAGTATAATATCAAATATTAATCATATTTTTTTATGCTAAAAACAAAATTTTAAGTAATTTTGATTCATTATTATTTGATCTATTTTTTTTTTTTTTTTTTTTGGCACGCCATGATCACGGAAAATATATTTTCGAAAAAATTTGGCACGCGGATGTGAAAAGGTTCGCCGTCCCTGGTCTATTTGATTGTCAATTGTACTTTCTTTTTACACGCAGTGTTTATGCGAACGTTCATAGGTATGTCAATATTACAATGTTGAATTTCTTACAAATGTTTTGCTCGTTTGGTGTACGTGTGGATGTTTGCAAATGATCCTCCCTCACAACTTCGCTTGGCGTGCAGCACCTACAATGTTTTTTTTATTTTTACGAAGGTTTCGACAATGTTTTACAATGGAGTTCTCTTACAATGGTATATTTTTTGCAGCATGCTATGCAGATGAAGTTATTTTCATACATTTTCAGGTGCAATTGTTTGGTTAGTGGCCCTCAGTACAGTTCTTGGAACATAATGTTCATGTGTTTGCTTTCACCTGTGTATGCTTGCGTACATATTTGTTCATGTGCTTATTTCAGGTAGTTCATGAGTCTGGGAGTTTGTTTTCCCTCCCTTCACACATATACAGTTTTCTCCTTTTACTTTTCTACCTTTCAAATTTTACACCATGTTTCAATATTAAAATAGTCTATTTTGTTTAATTTTAACGATTTTTTTTTTGTTGTTGTTGTTTGCATAATGTCATAAATATCAATGACACCATCACTTTGTCTATGTACAAAGATTTTAAAGTTACAAGGAGTTATCCGTCACATGACATATTAAGCTACACATACATTTCGAATTTGTTTACTTTTAACATTTAACTTTTTTTTACACTTTCATTGGATACTTCTTACTTGAAGGTGGCAGATCGGGTAAGATATATTGTACACTATATAAAATTATATGCAATTTCTTATTGTTTTAATAATTTTGCCAGGAGTTAAATTTTATTCAATACACGGAAGGTCAGGATGGCAGTGTGAAAATTCATAATATACTAAATTAAAATATACTTCAATTTTTTTTTTGAAAGCGGGAACTTAGTTAAATTGCAGGAATCTAAAAAAAACTCCCTCTTGTTGCTTAAGGCAGAAAACATAAGCTGATGCCACTAGAGTTAAAAATATTTCAATATGTAGGACTACATTTGTTTGCGCATGCAACTTGCATATTTTTGTCTCTGGTAGTCCTGTGCGTTATGTACAATTTCTCTTTGTTTTTTTTCCTTATGCCAGTAATGAAGCAACCTAAGATATTACGAATAAGCTTCAATTTGAAAGCGGGAACTATGTTAAATTGCAGGAATCTAAAAAAAACTACCTCTTGTTGCTTAAGGCAGAAGCCATAAGCTGATGCCACTTGAGTTAAAAATATTTCAATATGTCGGGCTACATTTGTTTGCGCATGCAACTTGCATATTTTTGTCTCTGGTAGTCCTGTGCGTTATGCACAATTTCTCTTTGTTTGTTTCTTATGCCAGTAATGAAGCAACCTAATATATTACGAATAAGCTTCAATTATATGAAAGGATTCACCTTTCCTTAAAGTTACAAAATTTTTACTGGTGTATTTGTCTTCTGCGTTTTTTTTTTATTTGCTTGCATTTTTAATATTATGATCTCATGTAAGATCAAATTTTGAGAAGTGATAAATACAGTAAATGTAAATGCTTCTCTATATGAAAATATACATGACTAAAAAGCTGGTACCAGCGCCACAAACACAATGCCACAAAAATTAAATATAGGATCCTATGTCATCAACAAATGTGGCACTTTTATTTTGTGGAAGATATAATTAAAAAAAAGATTATTTTGAATATTATGAGCGCTCAGTCATGAAATGATACAATTCCTTGTGAATTGTCTTTAATACAAGCAATTTTTTTTTTCTACTGACGTGTTGTTGTATAAAATATTTACAGGAACTACGGTGCTACTAGCTTCAGAGACCAGTTAAAAAATAGTTTTCTCTTTGTGTGCCAACTTAAATAGTTTTTTTTATTTTGTAATGATACATATTTTGTAAGTGCGAAGGTGGACAAAGGGTGTGTTGATAGAAAGCTGCAACGTACACGTTGCATCTTTCTTCGGGTGTCCCGGTGAGATATGTGACAGAGATCTATCACATATCCTTATTTCTTCAAAATTAATTTAATTCATCTATTTTGGCTTTCGAAACATGTCGTTTTTTCCCTTCGTTAGGTAAAATTTATTATTTAACTCGATGAGTAAAATCCATTTAGAATCTTATCAGTTTGTTTTTTTCCTTCAATATCTTCTTCTTTTTTTCATTCAATATCCTCTAGGATGTAGTGCACTAAGTTTCACTTCATTTATTTATTATCGCTTTCTCAATAACATCTGCGCTCGTTAAAAGTAAAATATAAACTGAAGCATCAGATGCACCTGCTTTTGATTTCAATGAATGTTGTTTTGTTTGTTTTTTTCTTTTGCGTCGCCCACGCGAGATATATTCATCTGTCATTCTTTTTAGTAAAGGTGACCGTTGAAATAATATATTAATAATGTAAAATGAATATTTATTGATGCGGTCTTTAAATTACTTCTCATGTACGTTAATTTTCTTTGTCAGTTGTGTTAAACATATCGTTCTCAGTATTTCGCAATTTTAAGTAGCAATAATTTAACTTATTCATTTGTTTTGTTAATTTATAGCAGGCTTTATGGCGTCAGGGATATATACACATGTAGAACCGTTTTTCTGGCAACCTTTCTGCATCACGCGTTTTTTTATTGTTTATGTTGGGATGCTGGATTCTGGGCTAATCATTTTGGTGTGTATAGATGATCCTTTTTCTGCTCTTTCGTGAACTATTGTAATCCTGGAAATTTGGCAATGTTGTAGCGCCAAGTCTTATATGTTTCTTATGAAATCACTTCACTTTAACTTCTGCTCTCAACATGTAAAGATGTAAAAAGACCTTGTGGTCTGAGGGTACGCTCAAGCGTACCCCTTACTTATGGATTTCCTCTCTCTCCCGTTTAATATTTAGAAATAGATTATCTTTTATTATTGTGTTAAAAATGTTAATAAATTTTCATTATTTCCTGTATTGCTTGGTTGTAGTTTTTCTTCTGCATTTACCTGAACCCGAACACTGAACTTCGTCATAGGAGAGTTTCATTTAAACAATATGATTTTACTCATTCGCTGCTTGAAGCTTCATTCTGATTGGTACACCTTTCTTCTTGTGTATGATTCGTTTTCTCGGCCCCCTTCTTGAGCGTCGTTCTCGCTTGCCCGTCGCATAGCTAATTTTTGTTATGACTCCTGGATTTTTTGGGTCGCATCGTGTTGGATACATTACCACAAACGTTGAAGACAGATAAATGTTGCCCTGTCAGTGATAAATTTTGTATTACGATCGTCGTAAATAAATGTGACTGATGCTATTCATCACTTGTCTTGATCTGGCGTCCGTTTGCATTTTTATTGCCTTATCTTTGTCTGAGGTATATGTGAGTTTTTATCACACTGTTTACATACATATAAAATTCTAAAAATTTTAATTGTTGGCCATATCTTAAAATACGTTCGATATTCGTAATCCTAATATTTTTTCAAAGAAAATGATACCAAGAAACATATCTGCATTTGTTTTTATTACCCGTTATAAATAATGAATTTTAATATATAGATATGTTATTAATAATTTTCCCAAATTAATTTTCTTTATTATTTCGTAATTCAATATTTAGCAAAGTTCTTTAATTATTTGTTTTTGATTCACACTGGGTTATGCTGTTTTGTATAATTATTTTGAAAATAATTAACAAACAATGTCGTATGATTTACACTGCGACAGTATATTGACAAGTGATTGAAAATTTTATATGGCAATTCACCACACTGTTTTATGGAGTAAGAATCCCCCCAATTTTAATACACATATGATGTGTAAATAAAACCGGTAGCGATAAAAACGGCGACTCAAAACAAACTAAACGAAAATATTAAGAATAGAAAATTAAGTTTAATTGGAAAATTTTAGAGTACAATGATATGCCACGATCACACTAGATGTTGGAGATTTTAGCAAACGATGCATCATGGCATATGTACTATGCAGAATCTCCTGCTTAATTCTGTTATTCATGTGAGACTCACTTTGACGCGTACACCACTGACTTTAAAGAGGGATAGAAAAAGAAAGATCTACCTCCACCAGAAGAAAAAGAAAAGGCGGAAATCACGAAGCTTTTTTTTTTTTTTTTTTTTTTTTTTTTTGTCTATATACCGCCACAAAAACGTGAAATGGTCGTATTTGACAATGAAGTCAAAGATTCATAGCGAACACCTATAGCTCTAAATTAACTTTTTGCGTTTGTGTTAAGTCACTGTTGCTGTTTCTTACGCAACATGTGTACGCGTTTTAGTGCCATTTGAGTTTAGTTTCTCTGAAGATCATGTCGAGATGAAAAGAAAAGTGTTGTTATTTGAAAAATTGTAAAAATTCTCACTGTAACTTTAATTATGGGAGTTCAATTGTTGTTCTTTTTTTGTCATTCTCGACCGCATCCCGAGAAATATATGCTTTTATACTGCCTTATGTTTCTTTGAATTGGTTGGTGGACTCTGATATGCAGGTCAAGAATTTTATTATAACCTTGAATTTAAATGTAAAATATCTATTTTTTTTTCAAAGTAGGATTTATTTTATTAATAAACAGTGATGATAGTATTGTATGTTTTTGTGTGCGAGTTGGTGTGGGGGTTTCTAACATAAAGAACAGAATAAAGTTATTTGAAAGATATTTACGAGATATAATATCAGTTAATCTTCCCTTGGATTGTTGTTTCTAAAAACTCCGATATTTTTTAAAGTAGAAAAAATCGAGTGACTCTTGAAAAATAATTTTGCAGAAGATATTTTTTCTGCCTAAAAATATAAAATATTTACTCCCATATTTTGAAATTATTTATCTTTTCAAGAAGACCTTAAACCTTTTCTGAAATTAAGTTGAGGCCATTGGAATGAAAGTAATTTCAGAATAAGAAATGCGACTGCAATGATTTAAAAGTAAACTGTTTCACTAGCTTTTGTGGTTACTTACAACCACTGCCATATTGTTATTTAATTTCACTTAGAAAATATTTTTATTAATCTTAGGTTATCCATTTAATTTTATTATTCGCATTCTAAAATTATTTTAATTCCCTTTTTCTTTCAAACTTCCCTTGTAAGCTTTTCTTTCTGGCGTAGCATTTCGTTTATTTAAAAATGATAAATGTAGTTTTGAAATCTGTACTTCCGGTAAAAGAATTATCTGGAACATTCCATGGTTTTCTATTTCTGATATCATTTCCTTTTGTAGCTCCGCCCCTTGGCCAATAAAATTTAAATCAGTTTAATACGTAATTTCAAAATTCGTAAGACTTTACTATTATTTGGCATCTTATCTTTATGAAATCTATAAAATTTCCTCTATTTTAAAGCAGTTTTTATATGCTTTAGCATCGCAATTTATGCCAATGCAAAGCTCTTGTATGTTTGTTCCGCCAAATTTGCGTCTTTCATTATTATTGTAACCTTTTCTCCCTTTTACATCGTAGTACGTTTTGCGCAGTCAGTTGAGTTCGAATTGCAAGGCAGAATGGTTTTCCTTTGCCGTTCTATGAAAATTTAAGTGCGCGCCAGCATGAGAGTTCTGAAACGCACGCAGAATATGGAGGGCTGCCTCTCCCCCTTCAGCAAAAAATAAACGGATTTCGTATATACAGCAAGATATGTTAAAAATGAAAGAATATATTTTAAAGAATTGTGTGATCGGCTGCATAGTTTCCTTTTTTGTGGCAAAATCTTTGATCAGTTTCTTTTAATATTTATTCTTCAGTAATATGTGGATAAAAATCATGCTGCTGGCTGTGTTATTATTATTATTATTATTCAACTGGTCCTTTTGTTATAAGTCGTAGAATTTTATGCTAAAAAAAATCATCTAAATGCCTTGCTTCTTTCTACTTGTGCCTCCACACTCCCCAGGAGAATATATATTATATTTTTCTCAATTAAGTGTTCATGATAAAATCGTTTTTTTGTATTCATCATCGTGAAAAAAGGTTCAGCTAAAAAAACAAGTTGGAAATTGCTCGTCAAACGTGGCAAATGAGGTGCGTTCGTACTATAACTAGTTTTATAATTGTTTTTTGCACCCCATATTGTACTGAATGTATATTTTTTTGCTCTTCATAAGTGCATAGTCTGTAACATCATTAAAATGCACTTACAATAATATTTTCCCCATTCCCCGTAATGTAACGGAAAACTTTTGACTGTCCCTGTAATTAAACTATACATTCGATTTTCATAAAATTTGAAATGGCTCGACAAAAGTTTGCAGCAATTATATATTTAAAATTTCAGACCATTCGGAAGGCTGTAAAATCATTAAAATGCATTTGCAATATTTTTTTCCCATTGGCCATAATGTAACGGAAAACTTTTGGGTGTCCCTGTAATTAAACTATACATCCGATTTTCATAAAATTGGAAATGGCTCAACAAAATTTTGCAGCAATTATATATTAAAAATTTCAGACCATTCGGAAGGATGTAAAATCATTAAAATGCATTTGCTATAATTTTTTCCCTTTGGCCGTAATGTAACGGAAAACTTTTGGGTGTCCCTGTAATTAAACTATACATCCGATTTTCATAAAATTGGAAATGGCTCAACAAAATTTTGCAGCAATTATATATTAAAAATTTCAGACCATTCGGAAGGATGTAAAATCATTAAAATGCATTTGCTATAATTTTTTCCCTTTGGCCGTAATGTAACGGAAAACTTTTGGGTGTCCCTGTAATTAAACTATACATCCGATTTTCATAAAATTGGAAATGTCTCGACAACATTTTGCAGCAATTATATATTAAAAATTTCAGACCATTCGGAAGTCTGTAACATCATTAAAATTCACTTGCAATAATTTTTCCCATTGGCCGTAATGTAAAGAAAAACTTTTGACTGTCCCTGTAATTAAACTATACATCCGATTTTCATAAAATTGGAAATGGCTCGACAAAATTTTGCAGCAATTATATATTAAAAATTTCAGATGATTCGGTCGGGTAGTTTTTGCTCTGTTATATGCGGACGGACAGACAGACGGATGGACAGACGGACGGACAGACGGACGGACAGACGGACAGACAGACGGACTGAACGACGACTATAGGTGCTACGTATTTATATAATTACGAACGGACCTAAAAAGAGTTGACCTTTATAAATATGCTCTTTTTTTTTTTTTCAAGAGAGTTTCATCAAAAATAAAGATATTTTTCGTTCGAAGATTATCGTCTGGGAAATTTATTTCTCAAAATGGTCTACTACTGTTTTTAGGGTTTCGTTCATTTGACGAAACCCTATTCGGCTCGCTCCTCTGTCTGTCTGTCCATCACAGATCCCGTTCTCAGAAACTACACATGTTGGAGATTTGAAATTTTGCATACTTATAGATGACCACCACACATTATACGACAAATCATAAAATTTTGAAAAAGTCGTACATTTAACCCTTTGGGCTCCCACATGTGTATTTTAAACAATTCTTTCTAAGTGAGTCCCTAATTAGGTTGCAGGCATGAAATTTTGCGTACTTATAGATGGACACCTCAGATCAAAGGACAAATCTTAAAATTTTGAAAAAGTCGTACATTTAACCCTTTGGGCTCCCACATGTATATATTAAACAATTCTTTCTATGTGAACCTCTATTTAGATTGGAGGCGTGAAATTTTGCATACTTATAGCTGAATACCTCACATCAAAGGACAAATCATAAAATTTTGAAAAAGTCGTACATTTAACCCTTTGGGCTCCCACATGTGTATTATAAACAATTCTTTCTAAGTGAACAATAATTAGGTTGGAGGAGTGAAATATTGCATACTTATAGCTGAATACCTCACATCAAACGACAAATCATAAAATGTTCAAAAAATTGCATATTTAACCCTTTGGGCTCCCACATGTGTATTCTAAACAATTCTTTTTAAGTGAGTTCCTAATTAGGTTGCAGGCATGGAATTTTGCGTACTTATAGATGGACACTCCAGATCAAACGACAAATCATAAAATTTTGAAAAAGTCATATATTTAACCCTTTGGGCTCCCAGATATGTATTTTAAACAATTCTTTCTATGTGAACCTCTAATTACATTGGAGGCGTGAAATTTTGCATACTTATAGCTGAATACCTCACATCAAACGACAAATCATAAAATTTTCAAAAAGTTGTATATTTAACGCTTTGGGCTCCCACGTGTGCATTCTAAACAATTCTTTTTAAGTGAGCCCCTATTTAGGTTGGAGGTGAGAAATTTTGCGAAATTATATCCGAATACCCCACATCAAACGACAAATCATAAAATTTTGAAACAGTCGTACATTTAACCCTTTGGGCTCCCACATGTGTATTTTAAACAATTCTTTCTAAATGAACCCTAATTAGGTTGGAGGCGTGAAATTTTGCATACTTATAGTTGAATACCTCACATCAAACCACAAATCATAAATTTTCAAAAAGTCGTACATTTAACACTTTGGGCTCCCGCAAGTGTATTTTAAACAATTCTTTTTAAGTGAGCCCCTATTTAGGTTGGAGGTGTGAAATTTTGCATAATTATAGCTGAACACCTCGCATCAAATGAGAAACCATAAAATTTTGAAAAAGTCGTACATTTAACCTTTTGGGCTCCCACATGTGTACTTTAAACAATTCTTTCTAAGTGACACCCTATTTACGTTGGAGGTGTGAAATTTGGCATACTTATAGATGGACACCTGAGATCAAACAACAAATCATAAAATTTTGAAAAAGTCATACATTTAACCCTTTGGACTCCCACATGTGTATTTTAAACAATTCTTTCTATGTGAACCTCTAATTACATTGGAGGCGTGAAATTTTGCATACTTATCTGAATACCTCACATCAAAGGACAAATCATAAAATTTTGAAAAAGTCGTACATTTAACACTTTGGGCTCCCACATGTGTATATTAAACAATTCTTTCTATGTGAACCTCTAATTCGATTGGAGGCGTGAAATTTTGCATACTTATAGCTGAATATCTCACATCAAAGGACAAATCATAAAATTTTGAAAAAGTCGTACATTTAACCCTTTGGGCTCCCCCATGTGTATTTGAAACAATTCTTTCTATGTGAGCCTCTAATTAGGTTGGAGGCGTGACATTTTACAAACTTATAGCTGAACACCTCAGATCAAACGACAAACTATAAAACTTTGAAAAAGTAATACGTTTAACCCTTTGGGCTCCCACATGTGTATTTTAAACAATTCTTTCTATGTGAACCTCTGATTACATTGGAGGCGTGAAAATTTGCATACTTATAGCTGAATACCTCACATCAAATAACAAATCATAAAATTTTCAAAAAGTTGTATTTTTAACACTTTGGGCTCCCACATGTGTATTCTAAACAATTCTTTTTAAGTGAGTCCCTAATTAGGTTGCAGGCATGGAATTTTGCGTACTTATAGATGGACACCCCAGATCAAAAGACAAATCATAAAATTTTGAAAAAGTCATATATTTAACCCTCTGGGTTCCCACATGTGTATTTTAAACAATTCTTTCTATGTGAACCTCTAATTCGATTGGAGGCGTGAAAATTTGCATACTTATAGCTGAATACCTCACATCAAAGGACAAATCATAAAATTTTTAAAAAGTCGTACATTTAACCCTTTGGGCTCCCACATGTGTATTCTAAACAGTTCTTTTTAAGTGACCCCTTATTTAGGTTGGAGGTGTGAAATTTTGCAAAAGTATAGCTGAATACCCCACATCAAACGACAAACCATAAAATTTTGAAAAAGTCGTACATTTAACCTTTTGGGCTCCCGCATGTGTACTTTAAACAATTCTTTCTAAGTGACACCCTATTTACGTTGGAGGTGTGAAATTTGGCATACATATAGATGGACACCTGAGATCAAACAACAAATCATAAAATTTTGAAAAAGTCATACATTTAACCCTTTGGACTCCCACATGTGTATTTTAAACAATTCTTTCTATGTGAACCTCTAATTCGATTGGAGGCGTGAAAATTTGCATACTTATCTGAATACCTCACATCAAAGGACAAATCATAAAATTTTGAAAAAGTCGTACATTTAACCCTTTGGGCTCCCACATGTGTATATTAAACAATTCTTTCTATGTGAATCTCTAATTAGATTGGAGGCGTGAAATGTTGCATACTTATAGCTGAATACCTCACATCAAAGGACAAATCATAAAATTTTGAAAAAGTCGTACATTTAACCCTTTGTGCTCCCCCATGTGTATTTCAAACAATCCTTTGTATGTGAGCCTCTAATTAGGTTGGAGGCGTGACATTTTACAAACTTATAGCTGAACACCTCACATCAAACGACAAACTATAAAATTTTGAAAAAGTCGTACATTTAACCCTCTGGGCTCCCACATGTGTATTTTAAACAATTCTTTCTAAGTGCGTCCCTAATTAGGTTGCAGGCGTGAAATTTTGCATACATATAGATGGACACCTGAGATCAAACAACAAATCATAAAATTTTGAAAAAGTCATACCTTTAACCCTTTGGGCTCCCACATGTGTATTTTAAACAATTCTTTCTATGTGAACTTCTACTTACATTGGAGGCGTGAAAATTTGCATACTTATAGCTGAATACCTCACATCAAACGACAAATAATAAAATTTTCAAAAAGTTGTATATTTAACCCTTTGGGCTCCCACATGTGTATTCTAAACAATTCTTTTTAAGTGAGTCCCTAATTAGGTTGCAGGCATGGAATTTTGCGTACTTATAGATGGACACCCCAGATCAAACGACAAATCGTAAAATTTTGAAAAAGTCATATATTTAACCCTTTGGGCTCCCACATGTGTATT
The DNA here is from genome assembly GCA_963932465.1 of Maratus speciosus. NCBI lineage: Eukaryota > Metazoa > Arthropoda > Arachnida > Araneae > Salticidae > Maratus > Maratus speciosus. Next base: position 396,314,655 of record OZ010794.1, read on the forward strand.
TTAAACAATTCTTTCTATGTGAACCTCTAATTACATTGGAGGCGTGAAAATTTGCATACTTATAGCTGAATACCTCACATCAAAGGACAAATCATAAAATTTTTAAAAAGTCATACATTTAACCCTTTGGGCTCCCACATGTGTATTCTAAACAATTCTTTTTAAGTGAGCCCCTATTTAGGTTGGATGTGTGAAATTTTGCAAAATTATAGCTGAATACCCCAGATCAAACGACAAATCATAAAATTTTGAAAAAGTCGTACATTTAACCCTTTGGGCTCCCACATGTGTATTTTAAACAATTCTTTCTAAGTGAACCCTAATTAGGTTGGAGGAGTGAAATTTTGCCTACTTATAGCTGAGTACCCCACATCAAACGAGAAATCATAAAATTTTGAAAAAGTCGTACATTTAACCCTTTGGGCTCCCACATATGTATTTTAAGCAATTCTTTCTAAGTGAACCCTAATTAGGTTGGAGGCGTGAAATTTTACAAATTTATAGCTGAACACCTCACATCAAACGATAAAATATAAAATTCTGAAAAAGTCGTACATTTAACCCTTTGGGGTCCCACATGTGTATTTTAAACAATTCTTTCTAAGTGATCTCCTAATTAGGTGGGAGGCGTGAAATTTTGCATACTTATAGCTGAGCACCTCGCATCAAACGACAAATCATAAAATTTTCAAAAAGTCGTACATTTAACCCTTTGATCTCTAACATGTGTATTTTAAACAATTCTTTCTAAGTGAGCCCCTAATTAGGTTGGAGGCGTGAAATTCTGCATACTTATAGCTGAGCATCATACATCAAACGGCAAATCATAAAATTTTGAAAAAGTCGTACATTTAAGCTTTTGTGTTCCTACATGTGTATTTTAAACAATTCTTTCTAAGTGATGCTCTATTTAGGTTGGAGGCTTGAAATTTTGCATACTAGCTGAACATCATCATGCGACAAATCATAAAAATTTGAAAAAGTCGTACATTTAACCCTTTGGGTTCCCACATGCGTGTTTTAAGCAATCCTTCCTATCTGAGCACCTTATTAAATTGGAGATTTGAAATTTTGCATGCTTATTATAGCAGAACACCTGAGGCCAGGCGACAAATTATAAAATCTTGAAAAAGTCTTACGTTTAACCCTTTGAGCTACCACATATGTATTTTTAGCAATTCTTTCTAAGAGAGCCCCTAATTAAGTTGGAGACATGAATTTTTGCATACGTATAGCTGAATACCTCAGTCCACACGACAAATCATAAAATTTTCAAAACGTCTTGTATTATTTACTCCTCTGTGCTCTAACGTATATTTAAGCTATTTTTCTAACCTCCGACCTTTTCACCCGGTGAGCACTTTTCCAACGTTTGCCGACACCCCTTTGACCATACTTTCATATTATGCACCATAGCCTTACATATTTGAGTTCCACTTTTTACCGCCAGGGGCGCCTACTTATCTCGGGTGCTATGGGCCCAATCCCTTCGAGTAATATGTATACGGATAGTATGTAAAACGGAGTTTCGTTCGGATAGAGATTTGTTTAGAATAGAGTGCGCCCCTGGTTGCGAAATGTGGAACTAACAGATTTTACAAAAGGATAAATTGTTTTGAAATGAATATTAAACGAAACCCTCTGTGCGATCTGTGATCACACTTACCCACTTGTTTTGTTTTCGGGTCAGTACAGGTAATGCTTTTGCTTTTATTTTGTGTTCTTGATTATGAAATATATGACAAGTAAATTCAGAATTATTTTAATTAATGACTGTTATGTCTGAGTGGTCTTTTGTGGCCACATCACAATGTAAATAACACTATACTGATTGATCACAAAAAGAATGATTTTTAGGATTATTAATTGGAATTTCAATATTTTAAAAATAACTTTACAATATTATTCTGTCACTCCTATCATAAAACCACAACACTAGCGTTCAATGTATCTTTTTATGATAAATACGTTTCTCTGTGATCTGTTGATTTTAAACACTAATTAGATAATAAATTATTTACAAGAATTTTACATAAAAATTTAAATTTACTGGAGAAAATGCCAAGAGGAGAAACACACAGTTTTCAAGTCAAATGATCTTCCCTATGAAAAACCACAAATAACATTTAAATACAATTTTAGATGTAGAAAAACTAATGTAAAACAAACTTAAAGAAAAGCACGGATAAGAACAGATGAATTGCTTAATTTTAAAAGGAGACTTCAGCCGTCTTTGTAGATTTTTTTTTTCAATTCGTTTTGATAAAGTTAGGTATATTGTTTGATGCTAAACTGGAAATTCTGCCCTTAACAGTTGTTTTTGGTACAGCAGTAAAGCGTCCATACAATGCTAGAAGAGAACACAAGCTCCATTTTAACATTAATTTTGCTTATCGATAATAGAGTGGGTGTCTGTTTCACACTTTATGTCATGTTGTGCCGAACTTATCAGTCGCGTTTCTTCATTCCTATGAAAACTGTGTTGCTTGTTTATTTATCTATTTTTCCTTAGAAAACCATTTGATTCGAGACAATTTCTCTGGCAGGCGCAATTCCTGCAAACAAGCGTAAAAGGTAGTTTCTCTTCGCTTCTGTATCATGTAGGGAATGTAATATAGTAAAAAGGATCGGACTTTTGTAAAAGGAAAGAAAGCATGCGTCCCAGCCAACGTCATCCCTACAGTTTGTAGGTACGTATCTAAAATTGTTATCAAAATGAATTCGATTCAAGTGATAAGTCAACATTTATTTCTTTTTAATTTTTAGAAAATCGTTCGATCTCAGTTTGTGCAGTAATTATAAAAACAAAAACAAAAGAACCGTTTTTCTGTTCCATAATCATTAAAAATAAGACTATTGAATAAATTTCTTCTGCGTTCAAATCAAAGACGTTCCGCCAGGAAGCAGCGGAATTTCAGTTCTGATAAAAGTCATTTAATGATGAAATGAACACTCTGACTTTCCATGAACAGAACAAAATTCTAATGTTATTTTTACTACATAGTTTTTAAATACTAGAAAATGATTATTCCAAAAAAAAAAAAACAACAAACAAAACATCGAATACTAAATTATGTAAATGCAGCTAAAGCTTGATAGTTTTAACCAGAAATTAATGATTTGAAACAGTCTGGAAAGTTATATTAATTTTAAAAATACATATATTAAAGTGAAAACTTCATTTCTGTGGACGAGTTATCCATGACTTTAGAGTCAAATGTTTGATAAGAGCAGACAAAGCAATTTGAGAAAAGTTTTTCTTTCTCTGGCGCGTGATTAACTGCATAAAAATTAAGAACAATAACTTATGCGTAACTACGACGATTTTTGGGTTCTTTCAAAAAAATCTTCTTTCAAAAATCATTTTTGGGTTAACTTCCTTCAAAACTTGATTATACGGTTTTCACAAAATTGTTTGAAGTAGACGAAAAAATTCACATGCTGAAATAGTTGACGTCAAGACATTTTGACGGCTATTTTAGAATATTCTTTCCTTTGAGATTTGAGATTTTTTAAAAATTATTATTTACATTTCAGATGGATTTCATAAGGCATCAATATTTATTAAAATTTGAATTAAATCATATCATAATATCATTTTTCATGTTTATTGCATGTCTTAAAAGGTATTTGTGGAGAAATAATATTAATGGTTATTTAAAATTTTACATGATAGGTATAATTTTTCAAAGAATGTTATGAAAACTTTTGGTTGGTTTAAATGTAAACGTTTAATTTTTGTCTGTTTAGCTAATAACCAATTTCTATTTAAAAATATGAATATTAAGAACTATTATGAAGATTTATTAAATATTATGATTATAATCCGGTTTCAATGCATTTGCATATGTACATATGCGTTTACATAATTTGAAGATATTTTCAATCATTAGATATAAAAGTTTAAAAATTTAGATCAATGGTAACCAATCTCTATTTTCAAGAGACTCACTTTTAAGTTCTGCTGAATTTCCAGAACCCACCTAAATTACAGTCAATGTTTTCATACTAAATGCTTGGATGTATCACTGTTTCCGATTAAAAATGTTCATCGAAATGTGTTTAATTATTTTTGAGATTAAAAAATTCGAATAATTCTATTCAAAATTATTCATTGCCCGCGGGCCGCAGTTAAACTATGCTGTGTTTAAAAACAGACGGCACAAATATTAATGGCAAGGGACACATATTTACAAAACTAAAATGCAATAATAGGTATAGTCTCAAATGAAGTTATGAAGCATTACATGGTGCTTACAGTTTGCCGAAAAAGATCCGTTTACTACATAATAGACAGTATTTTTAACTAGTAAATCTGCAGATCAGGAGCCTCAACGTCATATCTGCAATTCATTGTTTTTAGACTCACTCTAGTAATATTCAATTTCCTGCAAACCGCAATTTAAAGTTTTCAAATTACATAATTATTTATAAGAATAAAAAATACTAAGTTTTCAGACATTAGAAGCGTTAAATTAAAAACGTTGTTATGGAAGGATATTTTGAAATTTCATGAGCTACTAATTCTGGTATTTTTTGTAAATAATAAAGTATTCAGGGGGGCTCCGCCGTGGTCTAATTAATTTACATATGTAACTTTTTATTGATTGCGCTAAAGATTATAATAAACCTTTTTACACTTCCAAGCCTTATTCTTCAATACTGGTGGGCAGAAAAGGATTTACATTGACGCAATTATATTAAAAGTTTAGGTTTTACGAACTAAAATGTAATTTCCTTTTAAAGATAAAAAAATTTTCATTCATATTTTCTGAAATGAGGCGGCATTAAGAACTCACACTCGTCAAAAAATATTTTTTCAGGCAATCTAGTTAATGTTTGTTTTTAAGAATGAAAATATTTATTTCCCGATACAATGACGTCCTTTTCGACAGCGATAATTTTGCGGTGCATAATTTTGACATTTACTATCAATTTGCTTTTCAAAAGTTTTTTTTTTTTTTTTTTACTCATTGAAATTTTCGATTAAAAATTAAATATTTCTGTTAGCTGCGTCCAGACGATAAACCGTGAGATATTAGTAACGTTTTTTTTTTAATAATAAGAATTAATATCATAACACAAGCCCCTTTTATTTCAACCCATGGGATAGATGGGAGGTGCAGTAAGATGGTTGGGGGTGACGCCAAAAAAGTAACCCTAAAATCCGGTACAGAAAGCCCAAACAAAACCACGTGCTTTGACCAGCCTACCAGTTCAAACCGGTTTAAAAACCGGTTTGTATTTCTTTGCTTTCATTTTTTACCGTCGGAAATTGTTATTCAAGATATGATTAAAATTTCGATAAAAGATGACTTATGCGCTGTTATAGGATGTAGTACTAGATCAGAATGTATCAAAGATACTAATATATCACTTCACAGAATTATTTGATTATTTTATCATATGTATTTTAAATATAAATATCAGAAGCGTCTTTTAAGATTTTACTTGAAAGTGTAACATTCTTTCATTATTGTCCGAAAATCGTTTGCACTTGAAAATCTAGATTTTCGATTAATATTTGTAATTTAAGATTTCATACATAATTTTTAAAAGAATGCTTTCATCATTATATTTTATCTGTTTACATGCAATTATTAATATGCTGTTAAAAACAAATAAAGACGTTTATCTTAATTAGTAGCGATTGATACAGTCAAAAATGGGGGCCTATTTGAAGCGCAATCACAAAATTTCATTCATTCAAAGGAACTCCATTAATCAGTTTGAATTACTTGAGTTTTGAAACATATTATTATTTGCAAAAAAATAAGTTCCCTGACAGGAAAAATTTACCTGTAAGAATGAAATTGTTATCAATAAATGCTTGGCTCGCATTTGAGTAATTGGACTTGACGTTTCGATACAAAGTTTTATTTTTCACAAAATTGTTATGCTTTTCCCAAGGTAACTTTTTCTTTTCAGAAAATTGATACAAAAAGAAAAACAAAACTTCCATCTATACCATTCCCAAAACTTTCTTCTATCTCATACATGTTAATACTTCAAAATTCGCTATCACACTGCCAAAATTAAATGGCAATCTAAACCCATCATGAGGATTCTAAAGATATGAAATTCCGTGCATTAGTTCTTGAGATATGGCTATCGCTGAAATCGTGTAAATCCAGCAAACTGCAGCCTAGCAGCACCACCTATTTGGTGCTTTACACCAAAACCTATGATGTACCAAAACCACCAAACAACAGCATATGTCAACGTCAAACTGAATCTGAAGTTTGGGGAGAATCCGTGCATTAGTTTTTGCGAAAATCATGAAAATTCTCGGGTAGCAGCGCCACCTATTGGGCGATTAACACCAAAATCTATCTGCAAAAACTTGTGTTAACATCTAACTAACTCTGAAGTTAGATGAAAAGTCGTGCATTAGTTCTTTATAGAACTATTGCGGAAATCGTGAAAAATGCAGCACAGCAACGCCACTTGATGGACGATTTACACCAACACGCAATCAGCACCAAATCATATCAAGAACTAACTGAATCTGAAGTTTGATGAAAATCCGTGCATCAGTTCTTGAAATAGAGCTATGCGGAAATCGTGTAAAACTACAAAATGCAGCATGGCAGCGCCACCTGTTGGGCGATTTACAGCAAAACGTAATAAGCACCAACTCATATTACGGACCAACTGAACCTGGAGTTTGATGAAAATCCGTGTATTAGTTTTTGAGATACAGCTATTGCTGAAATCGCGAAAAATGCAACATAGCAGCGCCACCTGTTGGGCGATTTACACCAAAAACTAATCAGCACAAATTTATATTAGGGACTACATGAAAATAAATTTTTATTAAATTCCATCCATTAGTTCTTGTGATAGAGCGCCCACAAAATTTGTGTCACATACTGACAAGTACTTTAGGTACAGTACTGTATCCGAATCTTTTGTGTGTCCTTGTAAATCAACGATAAATACTATGCACATCATATTTCACAGCAAGCACATTGTAGTAAATATGAGTAATTTATGTCTATTCCATTATATTTCAGTAACATAATATCGCTGTAAATATCCCACCCCCCTATATCATTATGTAACGGAATTATTTTGTGTGGGCCTGTAAATGAATAATAAATGCTTTGCAAACCCCACATTCTACAAAATGCATGTTTTACTGCACTTTGTAAATGAATATCAATTTCTTTATGTTTTAAATTGTCTAGCATCATTAAAATGCACTTGAAACGATTTTTCCCATTGACCGTAATGTAACAGAATACTTTTTACTGCCCATGCAAATGAACTATAAGTGCCACACATTTTTTTTTTTTCAATAGCGATCACGCTATAGTAAACGTCAATAACATATAAAAAATGCAGGGTGATCCCAGTATATTTACAAGAGTTAGAGCTCGGCCAGAAGGCCATACAAACCGAAGACAAGCAATTTTTCTTCTATGATGGAAAAGGTTAAAGAAAGAAAACTTTCAATAATACAATTTTTAGTTCTTATCAAATGTTTTCAATATTTTATTTAATCTTATTTTCACATTTTATTATTGTTAATTTTCCAATTCCAATTATTTTAAAAGCAAACATTTATTTTAATAAATAACAACACAGCAAAGACCCTTTAAAAAATGCACCATTTTTTCCTAAAATATACTTCAGCTGTAATTCACCTCTTTGAATTCGTCTTATTAATACAAAATCCCTCCCACGTGCTTGTGTTGTTTGGGCTTTCTTGGACGTTTAAATTTGAACGATAAATGGTTTCATATTGCAAACCTTTTTAACGGCATACTGCAACTCCATCTATCTCTTTCCTCCATAATTTCAACCTCAAAGCGTATTTGTTTTATTTTTGATATATGAGATCAAATTCACCTTTCCGTTGCTAGGAAACAGTTAAAAGAAAATTAAGACAATGAAACATGTGATTGAAAAAAGTAAATTAAAAAAAGAAAATATTTTATATTATTGGAACACATATATAAAATCCCTCCATAAGATCTACACCGAATTTAATAGCTCTGACAAATGTTTTGACAAAATTGCAAACTAAAAGGAATAATTTAATACTCTTATTTAAAAATTTCAGCATCCAAAATTTACCATTTAAATCTATTATTCATATGAGTGATTTCTTTCAACAAATGAAAATTTGAAAATCGTCTGACTTCCCATAGAAAAGCATTATGTCACAACATAAAATGTTCTATATATTCCGAACGAATGAACCAAATTTAACCCAAAACTATACAGCTAAATCCGGGGAGCTCACCAATATACATCCTTAATTTCAAGCTAATCGGATGCGTTTTACGGCAGTTATCGCGGGACAGACAGACTAACTAACTAACTAACTAACAAACAAACAAACAGATGGAAACCAAAAAATTTCGGACACCTTCACTGACGTTTCGGCAATTATTATTATTATTTTTTTTTGCACAATATTTATCTGGATGAAAATTCTAATATGAATGGCAATGTCAATAAAAAATCTATAAATTGCTGGAAAATATATCATTATTGGTAAAAAAAGAATGAAACTCATGCGCGATGTCAAAATTATGAAACACTTTCCAACTCTTCCGAAATATTTTAACGAAACTGTAAAAGTTGATTTTTAAGTAAAGAACTTAGAAAACGCGTAACACATTTGAAAAATTAATTTCAGTAATTACCATCGATAGTCTAAAAAATACTCAGAATATTTTCTGTAGCCCTGAATATAGGGTATAGTCTTGTATATACTACATAGCATTCCAAAAGTTAGACCACATAGGGAACGCATATAATATTTGTAAATTCCCTTTTAGACATTTCCATCAATTAACGGAAACGTACTCGATTATTTTTTGCGGCCTTGTATATAATATATAGGATATATACAGACTAAGTAATAGTCAAAATTAAAATACGTACCTAAAGTTAGAACACACTTCCCACATGTATTGTTAATAGATTTTAGTTCTGAAACCGAAATATTTTGTGTGTTCTTGAAAATGGACGATGAATCTTATGCACACCTCTTTAGTAGTAAGCTTTTTATAGTGCACCTGAGTGATAAATTTAAATTTCAAAATGTTTGAAATAGTGTAACATCATTAAAATAACGATTTTTCCTCTGAATGTAATATAACTGAAATCTTTTTACTGTCTCAATAAATGAACTATAAATGCAACACACTACATTTTGATTAGTGAACTTCCTATAATAAACATGATTAAAATATATCGATTGACATTTATTAATTTATATACATGTATGAATTGCATGGATATCAACGACATTTACAGTGGCGGTCAAAAGTTTCCGGCCAGCATAAAATTTTTGGTTAATTTGTAAGTATACCCATGTGGATAGGAATCTTAAAGTGATACTTATACATTTTATTGACACAATAGTTAGGAACTTATTTATGGAATAACCAATAAATTAATTGACAAAATTAACTGCAAAGGAAAATGCATGTTCTCAAATGTTTCCGCCCATATTGGCAAGTTTTGAAAAAAAATAGTGCTATAATAGAAAATAACAGTGACCAACATCATTTACAATTAGTATTTTGTCGTCATACCTTTAGCAATAAGTACTGCAGCGCAGCGGCGTGGCATCGATTCAATGAACGCTTGAAGATCATTTATGGTAAGTTTTTACCACTCTTCTTGCAATTTTTGGGAAAATTCTGCTGAATTGGAATAATTTTAATTTCTCACACGTTAGTTAAGTTCGCTCCAAAGATTTTCCATTGGATTCAGATCAGGTGATCGGGCTGGCCATTTCAAAAGCGGATTTATTTATTTATTTATTTATTTATTTTATTTTTTTGGTAAGCCACTGCTTGGCGAGCCTGAATATAATGCTCGCATGGTCGATACCATGCTGAAACAAACAGTTTCGACCACAATTTTCCCGCCAATATGGCAGCAAATGATATTGCAAGATATCCTTATACATTGCATCTTTCATCTTGCCACGGATTTTTAATAAATTGACCGACACCTTTTCCAGAAAATGCTCCTCACAGCATAACAGGTCCTCCGCTATGCTTCATTATAAGAATAACATATCTTTTGTTTTTAGGTCGTCGGACGTAGTGTCTTTCATCACTAACGAAAAGGTTGAACTTCGATTCATCAAAAAATAGTACCTTTGCAGTTTTCACTTGACCAGTCTTTGTGTTCATTGGCAACGTCAGTCGGGCCCTCTGATTTTTTTTTTTTTTTTTTTTTTTTTTTTTTTTTTTTTAAGTATGAAAAGTTTTTTTAACACCGACCCTTCCATAAAGTCCAAAACGCCATTTAATATCTTGATACGGTAGACTGATATATTTCAGCAATATTTTCACAACGTAAATCGCGGGATAATGCAGCATAATTTTTATGCGGGTCCTCAACTGCTTTTCTCATGTTAATTCTGTAACATGAATAGTCGTTTTCCGGGGTCTCCCGGACAGTGGCAAATCCTCAAGGCCATGGCCATCTTTATATATATTATTTTAATATCGCTCACTGTAGATTTACCATCGATAACTTTGTTGCAATCTCACAAGAGGATTGGTCATTTAGCGACAAACTAATCACTGGTTTACGAATAATAATTATTGAACTTGTCATTTTTGAATTTCAACTACGTTATTGACGTTGATTAATTAACAAACACGACCAAAAAAAAAACACTTTACCGAGTGCAAAAACTAACAAATGTCGGATAGCCGGAAACTTTTGCACACACGAGTTTCGAATTCCTCCCCTTTGCGACAAGTGTCTTCAGTATCCAATCAAAATGACTTCGTGGTGAGAGGTCATTTGCATATTCCTAACTTTTGGAGAATACTATACTTACGTATATTTTTCTACGCTTTTTAGACGTAATGATTGTTTTCATATTTGTCTGTTATACTATCTATCTGTTGCACGATGTTTATCAGCTCAGTATTTTCTTTATATATATCAAAATGAGATAGCACTCGATCAATATCATGCTCCGGTTAGTTCAATGTAAGAAACTAGTTTCGGAATTCTTTCTACAAATCTTAAAAGTTTTGTCATCCGAAAATTGTGTTCTTTAAGTGTTTCTTTAAGTGTTTAAAACCACTTCAAAGTTTAAGTGACAACTTTAGAAAATGCTCTTTGATCATGTGACTGCAATGTGACCAGACATTTATGTCATGTAAAAATTCATAATTCTCTTAAAATGTGTTTCAATAGTTTTTAATGTGTTTCAATGTGTTTCAATAGTTTTTCGCGAAGCGCAATTTACTTTTTGTTTTAATATTATGTAACAGAAATGCCACTTATATTCCTTAAAAACTTTTGATTACTCTTCCGAATTGTCTTTGAGTCTAAACTTTTTAGCAAGATTGTACATTAGCTATATAAATATCTTGCCACATATCTCTAATATACCTGAAAAAATTTTATTACATCTCAAACATTCACACATCCATGAGTTTTGAGTATGTGTGTCTGTAAAATACAAATTGATATAAATAAAGATTATAACTAAACTTCTATGCTGTTCGCTCTGATTAAAAAAACATAAGTATTGATTTTTTATTTACAAAAGTTCAATACTAGATGTTTCCATTTGTCTTTATGTTTACTCTACATTATTCTTCATTCTACTTTATTATTCTACATTTATTTGTCTTTTCTTTATTCTTTATAGAAATTAAACAATGAAGTTAATTTTTTTTATCAGTTTTACGATGATTTATTGCTCTTTCTAAGTATTCAATTATTTCTAGAAATAGTAACTAAATCTGATCTTTTTATCGCAAAATTATGTCACATTACAATTTCAGACATTGGAATAGAGAATATTTAAAGGAGAAATCTTAGAAAAATTAAGAAAACTTCAGAAAGGGTGAAAAAATATCCTTTATTAATTAAATATTTGAAAAAAGCTAACATCTTATTTTTTTACATGCTACTACATTGAGTGAAGGACAATTGAGTAGGATGTACAAAGGATAATGAAAAAGGTTTTCTTTTGTATTTCATATATTTTTTCATTTCTTTAAAAAAATAATAAATACTGGAATCAGTTTTTACCCTCAATTTGAAGATGATTAATTGCATCCAACAAATACATTAAATAACTATTTTTTTCACTGATTTTGTAAATTCATTGATATTAAAAAAAATTACCATGCGTCTGAAAATGCGATGATTACGAAGTTAATAAGGTTATCCTTCAAAAAAGTGTTTATAACGTGTCTTACAGAAGATTTTGGAAAAAAAAAAAAAAAAAAAAAAAAAAAAAATATATATATATATATATATATATATATATAGCTCTAATAAAAGTGAATGATTATGAAAATTATTATGAAAAGAGGGTGCAAAACAACAATAAAAATCCATGAAAATTTATAACGAAAAAACAACAAACAAACCACTCCCTGCTCTTCAGAAAGTGGGAGGAGTGAAAAAAGCAGGTATCAAAAACAGAAATTGGATCCTCACGGGTTTCGCAAGATATGGCCAACCCACATACTCCAAAAGTATAACAATAGATTTAAACTTTCAAAAACACAACATAAAAAAGCTAATTTATAATTTTAACGAATCAAAACTGCTTTAAAAACAAAAATAACCAACCAATTCAAATCCAAGAAAACCGATTTAGCTTATAAAACGTAAATAAAAATTAATAAAAAATTTTTTCATTAAGCAATTAGAAGTATTGAACATGTGAGAAGGCCATATCCCCACCTTTACCCATGAAGACCTGAAAAAAACTTGCTACCTTTAAAACAATCACTACACTCCACTTCTTTCCATCAGCAGGAGTTGCAAGCAAGGCCATAATCCAAGTTAGACCAGCGTCGTGAAGACTTGTCTTTCCATTATCCTCATAATCATTAATTTTCTTTCCAAGTCACCGCAGTTTCTACTTGAAGCACATCAACATGCAGACGTTCTTAAAGACTATAGTCCACATCCTTCATTTATTCAAGCAGCTACCTTGGCATCCATTACAGTGTTTGGCCGCTTAGCTGTTGCCACTTTATAAAACACTTCTTAAGTTGATTTACATAATGAAAAATAAACTGGTATGGAAATAAATTATTATAAAAAAGATTAGCAGTAAATTTAAAAATCTGTGAACTCAAAAATTCTTTATTACTACAAATTCTATAAAATCTATTAATTTGTCCCACAATGATGTTATTAAAAACCTTCTTACTTAAATTTGAATACCAGTGTGGCATCGATTGAGTATTAAAATTAAAAAAATCCCGTTTATCAAAAAGCTTAATTAGTATATTGTTATCATTAATTAAAATGTCCAAATCCAAAAAATTAACATGTAAATTATCAACAGAAGCCTTATTTAATTTTAAACATGGAGGATAGATATCGTTAATCGATACCAAAAGTTTGTCATCGAATATTATTAAATCATCGATATACCTTAAAACTGAATAACTCTTATTACTGTTTAAAACATAATTAAATTCATAATAAAAAAGAAACAGATTTACAGCAGAACTCGAAAAATTAGTTCCCATACCAATACCACATACCTGGTAGAAAAATGAGCTATTGAAAGTAATGAAATTATTAAGAAAACAGAAATTACATAAACTCAAGAAAAAATCTCTTTTAATTCCAAGCTCCTCCTCAATACAGAACATATCAAAAATATTTTTTAGTGTATCATAAAGTAAATCTATAGGTATATTAGAAAAAAGGTTTTCAAAATCATAAGTATACAAATTTGTGGGCGTTATGGGCGTTTTTTTTAATTTTATTTAAAACCTCATTGCTATTGTCTATACACCAAAAATAGCTAGTTTTTCTATATTTAAACTTCAAAAAACCATAGATGCGCTTCAAAAACTCCTGTAACTTAACATTTAAACTTTTACCTATACCTCTTGAATTACAACATATAAATCTGAATTTTATAGGCGTCTTGTGAAATTTTGGGGTCATAAACAGAAATGGAAAAGTATGATGATTATTAATAGCAAAATTATATGAATACATTTTTCTAGCCTTCTTGGTGTATGCATTAAATTTGTTTACAACAACCTTGTGACTTAATTTACATTCCTTATAAAATTTACTATTATTTAACTCATTTTTAACTTTATCAATGTAAAAAAGCTTTCAAATAATTGCATAATTTGAAGCCGCTTTGTCCACAGGTACTATTACAAAATTGTTATGTAAAAATTGAATATAATTTAAATCTTCTTTATTGAGACTATGATAAACATAATCCTTACTGTTCAAATAATTATTAACAAAAAACTCAAATTCCTTTAATATATGCCACTCCCATTCAAAAAAAGCTTCAAAGGGGGTGTTAAATCTGTAACATAATTGCATAATAAATTTTTTCAAATCCCTTTCAAAAATCTGAATAGCCGTTTTCTTGCTAATTGTTTTATTTAATCTAAACTTAGTACCTAATCCCATCATAAAATGTAAATTTTTGTTCTGTATAATATCTAAATTTCCAGTAATAACATGTTTATGGAAATCATCAATAAAATCCGAGAAATCTGTGTCACATTTACATGTTTCAGGAATTTCATCACAAAAAGCAAGAGATCTATAATTGAACAATTTTTTACAAAGAGGAATGTTATATTTATAAGCAACAGCTATATCAACATCTCTAAGAGGGAAAAAAGTGTCATAATATCTAAAAAAATCTCTAATTTTAAAATTGTCGAAAGACTTCTGTTGAAAATTCAAAGAAAAGAAAACCCTGTCAGTTTTGGTATCCAAAAAATTCTTTAATCTAAAATTAATAAAGTCAAAAAGCAGGTCTCTAAAATGCAAATTAGAAAATTTATAAATTTTACTAACTTTCCTAATTTTGTTTAAAATTTTAAGCTTAAGTGTGAATACTGCTTTTTTTACATTTTTAACACTGAAATTTACTACAAAATCTTTTTCAACATTACAGATCCAATCCTCTGGCACTAAACAATTTATACAAAATTCCAAAAAATGTTTCCAAAATTCCAAAATTTTTTGGAATTTTGTATAAATTCCTCAATGAAATTATGAAATATATTAAATGAAAAGATAAACGTTGTAAAACATGATTAGTGAGTCGTGCCGAAGCTGTTGATATACCATCAGGTTATTGTACATTTTGCAAGTTTAATAATGTTGTTTATAAGATTACATGTATGACTTGTTCGCAGGCTTATGTTGGTGAGACTTCTGGTTCTCTTAATATTAGAATTAACAATCACAGATCAAATGTTTACAATGAAGATTTACAATATCCATCTTTTGAAATTATGCATTTTAAGATACATACTTTTGATAACATTTTGATTGAAATTTTGGCACATGTTGAGAATCAGAATGAGCGGTTGAAAATAGAAAATGATTTCATTTTGAAACACAGGACTTTATATCCTTATGGTCTAAATACAGTTTTAAATTCTTACAATATAAAAAGTATTGATAATGTTTATAGTTTTTTAAATTTGTTTAGTAAATTGAAAATTAAAAGAAATACCAGGGGATCACATATGTTATCCAATAAATTAAATTGTTTAGTGCCAGAGGATTGGATCTGTAATGTTGAAAAAGATTTTGTAGCAAATTTCAGTGTTAAAAATATAAAAAAAGCAGTATTCACACTTAAGCTTAAAATTTTAAACAAAATTAGGAAAGTTAGTAAAATTTATAAATTTTCTAATTTGCATTTTAGAGACCTGCTTTTTGACTTTATTAATTTTAGATTAAAGAATTTTTTGGATACCAAAACTGACAGGGTTTTCTTTACTTTGAATTTTCAACAGAAGTCGTTCGACAATTTTAAAATTAGAGATTTTTTTAGATATTATGACACTTTTTTCCCTCTTAGAGATGTTGATATAGCTGTTGCTTATAAATATAACATTCCTCTTTGTAAAAAATTGTTCAATTATAGATCTCTTGCTTTTTCTGATGAAATTCCTGAAACATGTAAATGTGACACAGATTTCTCGGATTTTATTGATGATTTCCATAAACATGTTATTACTGGAAATTTAGATATTATACAGAACAAAAATTTACATTTTATGATGGGATTAGGTACTAAGTTTAGATTAAATAAAACAATTAGCAAGAAAACGGCTATTCAGATTTTTGAAAGGGATTTGAAAAAATTTATTATGCAATTATGTTACAGATGTAACACCCCCTTTGAAGCTTTTTTTGAATGGGAGTGGCATATATTAAAGGAATTTGAGTTTTTTGTTAATAATTATTTGAACAGTAAGGATTATGTTTATCATAGTCTCAATAAAGAAGATTTAAATTATATTCAATTTTTACATAACAATTTTGTAATAGTACCTGTGGACAAAGCGGCTTCAAATTATGCAATTATTTGAAAGCTTTTTTACATTGATAAAGTTAAAAATGAGTTAAATAATAGTAAATTTTATAAGGAATGTAAATTAAGTCACAAGGTTGTTGTAAACAAATTTAATGCATACACCAAGAAGGCTAGAAAAATGTATTCATATAATTTTGCTATTAATAATCATCATACTTTTCCATTTCTGTTTATGACCCCAAAATTTCACAAGACGCCTATAAAATTCAGATTTATATGTTGTAATTCAAGAGGTATAGGTAAAAGTTTAAATGTTAAGTTACAGGAGTTTTTGAAGCGCATCTATGGTTTTTTGAAGTTTAAATATAGAAATACTAGCTATTTTTGGTGTATAGACAATAGCAATGAGGTTTTAAATAAAATTAAAAAAAACGCCCATAACGCCCACAAATTTGTATACCTATGATTTTGAAAACCTTTTTTCTAATATACCTATAGATTTACTTTATGATACACTAAAAAATATTTTTGATATGTTCTGTATTGAGGAGGAGCTTGGAATTAAAAGAGATTTTTTCTTGAGTTTATGTAATTTCTGTTTTCTTAATAATTTCATTACTTTCAATAGCTCATTTTTCTACCAGGTATGTGGTATTGGTATGGGAACTAATTTTTCGAGTTCTGCTGCAAAACTGTTTCTTTTTTATTATGAATTTAATTATGTTTTAAACAGTAATAAGAGTTATTCAGTTTTAAGGTATATCGATGATTTAATAATATTCGATGACAAACTTTTGGTATCGATTAACGATATCTATCCTCCATGTTTAAAATTAAATAAGGCTTCTGTTGATAATTTACATGTTAATTTTTTGGATTTGGACATTTTAATTAATGATAACAATATACTAATTAAGCTTTTTGATAAACGGGATTTTTTTAATTTTAATACTCAATCGATGCCACACTGGTATTCAAATTTAAGTAAGAAGGTTTTTAATAACATCATTGTGGGACAAATTAATAGATTTTATAGAATTTGTAGTAATAAAGAATTTTTGAGTTCACAGATTTTTAAATTTACTGCTAATCTTTTTTATAATAATTTATTTCCATACCAGTTTATTTTTCATTATGTAAATCAACTTAAGAAGTGTTTTATAAAGTGGCAACAGCTAAGCGGCCAAACACTGTAATGGATGCCAAGGTCTTTAAGAACGTCTGCATGTTGATGTGCTTCAAGTAGAAACTGCGGTGACTTGGAAAGAAAATTAATGATTATGAGGATAATGGAAAGACAAGTCTTCACGACGCTGGTCTAACTTGGATTATGGCCTTGCTTGCAACTCCTGCTGATGGAAAGAAGTGGAGTGTAGTGATTGTTTTAAAGGTAGCAAGTTTTTTTCAGGTCTTCATGGGTAAAGGTGGGGATATGGCCTTCTCACATGTTCAATACTTCTAATTGCTTAATGAAAAAAATTTTTATTAATTTTTATTTACGTTTTATAAGCTAAATCGGTTTTCTTGGATTTGAATTGGTTGGTTATTTTTGTTTTTACAGCAGTTTTGATTCGTTAAAATTATAAATTAGCTTTTTTATGTTGTGTTTTTGAAAGTTTAAATCTATTGTTATACTTTTGGAGTATGTGGGTTGGCCATATCTTGCGAAACCCGTGAGGATCCAATTTCTGTTTTTGATACCTGCTTTTTTCACTCCTCCCACTTTCTGAAGAGCAGGGAGTGGTTTGTTTGTTGTTTTTTCGTTATAAATTTTCATGGATTTTTATTGTTGTTTTGCACCCTCTTTTCATAATAATTTTCATAATCATTCACATTTATTAGAGCTATATTCACTTAGTGCATATAAGAAGCTGCGTTGCGCCTGATGCACTGGGTTATTTGTTTTTAAAAAATTTTTTTGAAAGCATTATATATATATATATATATATATATATATATATATATATTATATATATATATATATATATATATATATATATATATATATATATATATATATATATATATATATATATATATATATATAACACATTTCAAATGAAAAAAAATATTTAATATGTTCGTAAAACAAACATCACTGAATCAGTAATTATTTAAAGAAGGCATATAATAATATATCAAGAAATCACAATATTTGTTTTTAACCACAAATATATTAAGAAAAAATGATATGCGAAATAAGATTCAATCAATAATAAAGCAGGAACCGCCGGAACAATTCGGATTCCGAGCTGGCCACTCCACACAACACCAGCTTTTGAGCGTTGTTGAATTCCTCAGTGAAAACTTCAATGCAAAAAAGCCCACTGCTGCCATCTTTTTGGACATCGCCAAGGCCTTTGATAAAGTCTGGCATGAATGCCTCATTTACAAATTAATTCGGCTTGGATTTCCTCCCGGACTTATACATCTTATATTCTCATATCTTGACATTCGTTCTTTCTCCGTCCGCATAAACAACATTTTATCTGATCTACACTTCATTTTATGTGGTTATTATACAGGTCTCAATCTTGGGCCCAACACTTTTCAATCTGTACTTTTTTGACGTGCCTCCTACTCTACTCACTTTACCCGCAATTTATGCGGACGACACCACCATTTATGCTGCTGCACACCATCCATATTTACTTTATAAAAACATACAAAATCACCTAAATTTATTCATAGACTGGTGCAATCAGAGGCGTGTCAAACTTAATGAAAGTAAAACCACAGCTGTCTACTTTTCCCGTACTTTTATTGCTCCCAATAGACTAACCATTAACAATACTACCATCCCTTGGTCTGATGATGCTAAGTACCTGGGGGTTATCATTGACAAACGTCTTACCTTCAAAACACATATGCTAAACATCCGCGGTAAAGCGTCGGGGGTTGCTAAAAGTATTTCACCTCTTTTAAGGGGACCTAATATGTCCTTCCATAACAAGCTTTTAATTTACAACGCCTGCATTCTCACCATCATCACTTACGGCTGCCCGGTGTGGGGCTTCCTCTGTAGAACGAGCATGAACCGGCTTTCTGAGCTTCACAACAACCAACTTCGCCGTATCAGAAATGGTTCTAGATTTCTACATAACACTACGATCAGAAACGACCTCAAAACTACCTCTCTGATCAGACGCATAAAATTTCTATCTAAAAAATTTCATAGCCATTTTTATAAAGTTCCAAATGACATTATGTACGAATTACCGGACTACGACTAGTTCTCAGTACTACTAAACGCAAGAGGCCCCGTTACATTACTATTATTGAAGAGTAGTCTCGCTCTTCGGCTGATACTTATTGTATTTTCTTTCTTATAAAATTATATATATAAATATATATATATATATATATATATATATATATATACTTTCTTATTATTTTATTACTATTGCTTTACCACGGTAAAGCCTTATACTAACTGTAATTTTTAAACTATAAATGTATGGTGCTGAAAACAGCCTTTTTTGGTTTTAAGGGATTGGGTATATTTCTCCTGCTTTGCTTGGAGCGGTCTTGCTATGTGCTATGAACAGTGTTAACAACTTCATTTTATTCTATCATTAAATTATTTTTATCTATCCTTAAATTTAAATTTAAATTTATATTTATACTGTAGTCCTCGGACTACCCTTTCATAAATTTTCAGCCTCTCCATATTTAAATTTTTTAACTCCTCTTTTTTTATAGTAGTACTGATGTGCTACGCTTAAACTTTTTTCTCATGGCTCCTCTAGGATTTGCTATACACTTACTCATATACAGGGAGTGGAGTAGCACTGCTACTAGGTATCCCATTGAACTGCTCTGCTGTTCGCTGATATAAAGTAGGAGTGGTATAAAGAAATATAATGGATAATAAAAAAAGTGCAACGCGTGTGTGTTTAGTCTTAAGACGACAAGAACATCCGCGTATCATATTGCAAAAAATCATATACTTATATAGTTCTATATTATATGTATATCTTAAGACCATTAACTATGTAGACTACTATTACTGGTGACACATAAATAAAATTACTTAACAATTGAGTTTTAGTCAGGAATAAATAAGAAAAAAGAACAACATGAACACGTGATCCATAACCAAATGTTGCATAACCGGATACTAAATTGATTTCAATATGTGTATAAGGATTAAAATGGAAAATCGCCTTTCAAAATGAATTTTATTATAAGATCTTAGATTTTAGAAAGGGTAATAAATATTTATGGATACTATCATAATTTTTTTACTAGCATTTGTAAAACAACAATTGTTCATGAGAAAATAGTCATCAGAATGTGAGCAGTGTTGCCAGATGGGCTACTTTTCTTTAAATTCAGATTCTTGATTGGCACCACATTTTTGAAATGGTGAAATGTGCTTTATTTAATGACATATTAGTTAAGGCGAAAACAAAGGTAATTTTACCGTTTCAAAAATGTGGTGGCAATCAAGAAATCTGAATTTAAAAAAATATCCCTCTGCCAACACTGAAGGTGAGTAATACTGTATATATGCTATCTTCAGATTTATTCATAAAAGCTGTGATTCTTAATAAATAATAACAATTAGCAACTATCAATCAGTATTGTCCCACAAATCTTTATAAGTGTTAAAGATCTCCTTAAACTAGAAATATTTACATATATTTGAAAAATAGTTTAAATTCAATCAAAATTACTCAATGAAATCAATTGAATCAATTGAATCAATTGCTTTCATGAAATCAATTACTTGCATGAAATCAATTACTTTCATGCATTTCTAATTTACGTTTTTCTTTTATTTGTAGTAACTAACGTAATTGGAGTTTTGTAATTGTATGTTTAGTAAAAAATATAAAAAGATACATTTAAAGTTAAAATTCAGAAAGAAATGATTTTTAAGTTGCATATTGAAGTAAAAACACTCAATGTTTTTAATTTTTTGGAAAATAGTTGGCTATTTATTTCATTTTTTATATATCCAAATAATTTAATGTTTATTTCAAAATCATAAAATAAAATAATGTATTGAAATTTTAAAGGTAATATATTATTATATATACTGGAAACTAGAGGATTCAACCCGGGAGTTCCGGGTTATAAAACATATGTGAAAGTTTTCTTTTATTATTCGAGAAACACCGCTAAAAATATTTATCAATGCTGTATTCAAGTAATGTATTGAAAGAGTGTATTCGTGTTAATAGCCGAACAAAGTGCCGAAGCTTTCTTTACTTACTTTTGAGTTACTTTACTTAATCTACTGTATTTTTCAATATGATAATTTTAATGTTTAACCCCTTGAGGGTCGGTGTTATTTTTATGAAACCACTTAATTTTAATTCCGAAATACCACACTGGCACCAGGATTTTGGTTAAAAAAAATTCGGTTTATTATATATGCGACATATAGCTTTTTCTTATTTACAAATAAATTTGTTTTCAAATTCCGGTGACATTTATTAATTTCAACACTTTACCAATCGGATTGCTTTGTCCTTGAAAGGGTTAAAGCGCTTAGATCGATGATTAGATGTCTGTTAAAATTGTGATTTATTTATATTATTATATTTTGTTATTTATTTACTCATTAAGTGAAATTTTAATTTCGCTATGGAATATTACCAGGAAATAAAAGTCCAATTGTATATATTGCGTGAAATGTTAAAAGTTTAATCTTTCGTAATCGGCATGCACACGATAGAAATAACAATAAAATAATAATTTTAAAAAACTATTTCAAAGAAAATGATAATTTTTAAAAACTTTATCAAACAACAAAAAAAAAATCCGTATATTGACACTAGTTTTGGTATAAATCGCATTTAAAAGAACATTTTCTTCCCTATTCTATGTTGTAAATTTTGTAATTTTGCGTTGTTTTGAAGTAAAAAAAAAAGAAAAGAAAAGAAAAAATAAAGAAAGCAGTTACAGCGAAATTTACTGATCAGGGTTTGTCACCGACAATATGGCGTCAGAGTTACTCATTGACATGTTTTTGCTTTATAATAAAGAATTAGATTACATTTTGATATATAGTAAATTTTCAGATGTTTGTGATGTTTAATGACGGTTGATTGTCTACACCGGTGATATAGGCCGTTTGATTGTGTACACCAGTGATATAGGACCAAGAGGGGGGGGGTGCACTCCGTTTGGGTCTTTCTGAGGGAACATATTCCATGTTTACTTATCCAAGGTTCGAAAATAACCACAGAAGACTCAGAATGATTTTTAAACCCATGCGACGGACGCAATTGGGTTCGGACCCAACACAAAGTACACCCTGTCTGCCAGCTTTGAAAGCAAAACCTCACGGCCATTGGTAGGGCGGTAATTTTTCTGTCATATGTAAGGTATAACAATGAAGAAATACATAAATTATTAAATGAGATATGCTTAAATATATTTTTCTTTAATATCAATCAGATCGTATTTCAATTATTTATATCCCAGTAACTTAATAATCAAATTTAATTGAAAAATTCGGGAACTTTAATATGCAATAACATATTTATGTTGATAACATGTAAACTTTGTTATGGAGATGACAGCTTTATACCAAGGTAAAAAATGATACCATTTCAAAAAACTTTATTCGAAATAAAAAACTACGTTAATTTTTTTATTGTCTTAATTGCAACCGAATTTATAGACTACGTTAGTATTATTTGACATACTGAACATCATTCAACGATAAATCAGTTTCATATTCACCATCTCAGAACCCTATATTTTTTATGTTTACAAATCTAAAACAAACGCAATGTATATTTTAACACAATATATCATTAACTTTTGTTTCAGTGGCCGCAGACAACAGATCAGCAATTTCTTCGGAAATGCACTGAAACGAACAAATGAAACGCCTCAATATGTTCAATAAGATAGATTTATAATTTAATAGATTTATTGTACACCGTATCGGTGAAATAATTATGTAATCCAAAAAGAGTGTCTATATACGTTTTGGAATTATACGTGGAAAAGCGCTTAAAAAAGCCTTTCGGTTATTGAAAAATATTTTTTTTTTCAGTTCTTTTCTAAGTGGTGAAATTGAGAATTTTAAGGGTTACACATTTTCTCACATACAAAGATTGATATTTAAAATCATTTAGCCAGTTGTGCCATGCTTATGTTTGTCCAAATTATATTGTTTGAAATTCTATTTCTGATTTCATCAGTGACTAAAGTTGGTAAAAACCATATTTTATCGCAATCATCCTGGTTCATTCAAATTATATCAGTTTTCCCCCTATATTTAAATGAGATATTTTTTTAACCTTCACAACTTCCTTATACACGATATAAAAATAATTTTTTATAAATGATTAGTCAAAAATGCTGTTTAACAGAATTAAAAATATTTAAAATGTGGGATTTTTTTCCAATAAAAAAAAATAATAATAATAAAATCGTTCATATTATTGATTTGTATAAATACAATTTAATCTCCACCATAGTCCTTTTTTTTTGCTGGCTATATAAATAATCATCTTCAAGTTACGTACTGTTAATGATCTTCTTCGTAATCTGGACATCTTCGTAATAACTGTAATTTTGTTTTAAAGTAATGCGTTATTAGAGTGTTTTTTAAAACAATCAATCATCTTAATCATCGCCGACTTTCTATGGCTTCCCATTTTTATTTCGTTTATGATACTAATCAATTTTGAAAAAATATGATTATATGTAATAGCGGTATGAAAGCAGTAGTAATTACGGGTATCCCCAAAAATTTTGCACTGGCCGTCACTACGGACCCCTTAAAGTGAGCATTTTCTTTTACCGTTATATCCTCAATATCAGCCTCAAATCTATATTTATGAAATTTGATTGTTGATTACTAGAGTAAACTATTATTATTTTGCATCTGTTACGTTACATTTTACTAATAATAATTAAAAAGTGTTTCTTTCTAATTATTTCCGGTATCATTTTTTACAATTTTTTTAAGTATTCGTTAACAATTGAAAGCAAAATATCTGTTAAGTTCAGTTTTCTCTTTGGACTTTGAGGTAATTTTGTATGAAAAATGTTTATAAACTGCTTTTATTCAATTTTTCAAATGTTGTATAATTTCATTTTGCTTGGTACAAAACGAAAGTAAATGAGCCCAAGCTATTTGGCTTATGTAAGCAAATACCTTTCTATATCAAAAATGTTAAATATAGCAAACTAGGTTATATCTAACGCCAATGAATGATTATTTTGTTCTATAATCCTTATTTTTCGAATATCCCCAGAAAAATCGATTGCTGTAAAAATAGCTAGTACAGTATAAATAATTAACTTTATTATAATCTTTTAATTAATGAACTTTATAATTGACTCCTTGCCCGTATCTCGTACAGTTTACAAGTTTGATATTTTAACTCTAGATTTTGCCTCTAAAATACGCTGTAAGTTTTCTCATTAAACATGGTAGATCCCTATAAATATATCTGTACACTATATTAAGAATATAGAAGTTGGCATTAAAAAGTTAAACAGAATGAAAGCAATTTTTTCGACACTCTTATGTATTTTATATATTTTATGATATTGAAAACAATCTATTGAAAACTAAGAATTTGAAAAAAAAATGATAAAATACTAAAAATATAATACAACTCTTTATTTAATAGAAAGAAAATATAATAATAAAACGTTAGACTTGGAGAGAGAATTTTTTTTTCGCTGCCTTGTTGACGGACATCTCTTTTCAGAACTAACGCATATAGTTGTATAAAACAAAACCAGAACGTATTATTTTTCTTGTATAATAAAAAACCGAAATGCTTAAATAACTGATTTCAAATACACCACTGAAACTTTAATTATGGTACTTAAGATCGCCTTACTGCGAAAGAAAAAACAATAAGCTATTTTACAGAAAATGTATAAGTTAGAAAAAAAATAAAACAACAGAAAGGTCTAATGAAGTGGAATTTTCTTATCCATTAACTTATTGGGAGAAAAATAAAAGCTTCAAGTAGAAACAGCCATACTATACACTAATGCAACTCACTAAGAGGTATTTATGTTTTAGGTAAAAAGAAGGGTGAGGTACACATTAAGTAACCGAAAAATAAATATAAAAAAGAATTCATTGTTTTAAGTTTGAGTTAACCCTTTATGGACTGAGTTATGAATTCATGAAAATTTTATCTTCTAAAGCATTTTTCGAGAATTGATTAAACTACATTAGAAGATTTATATAATAATTTAATAAATTTTAGAAGGATTTTAGAAGGATTGAAGGATTTAGAAGGATTCATTAAATTTGAATTTATAAGGATTTTGTGCAATATTAATAACCCACTCAATTCTTTTCTTTTAAATATTTCTTTTAGTATTTTGCAGAATTTGGAAATGTACAAATATAATGTTCTTACAATCGAAATATAGAAATATTTCCAAATTGAAAAATTCCCCACCTTTTTCCAAAGCTGAAAAGATGCAAAGGCAAAAGAAATCATCCTTATTTTTTTGTGTGTGTTTAACCAATAATTCTTTTGGAACAAAATAAACTAACGTA
This sequence comes from Maratus speciosus, assembly GCA_963932465.1. Taxonomy (NCBI): domain Eukaryota; kingdom Metazoa; phylum Arthropoda; class Arachnida; order Araneae; family Salticidae; genus Maratus; species Maratus speciosus. Next base: position 396,340,442 of record OZ010794.1, read on the forward strand.
TCTATAACTCATTCTAAACTGTATTACAACTAATCGATGTATTAAATGAATTTTATAAGAAGTTATTTTAATGATACTTATAAGTACCGTCAATAGATAAAGGGTTAAAAGAGCGATATTGGATTGGATGCAATGAGAATTAAATTAAATGTGGAGAAAATGCAATGTTCCACGAAAACGCTCCTCTGTGCCAACACCATTTACACGAAAAGAAAACCAAATTAAGTTTAACAATTAGATATAAAGCAATAATGTTACGAAATTTTCCTTGTAGTCGGTATTGTTTTCTTAGTAATGTTGTTTCAATAATTTTTATTAACACTATATATAGGAATAACTGTTTATTTTTATTGATTAGGACTTCATACCAAAATTATGTTTGATTGAATCATATTGAATTATTCATTCATTTCATTATTCATCTATATATATATATATTAAATATATAGTATGATTGGCTACGCATAATAACATGACATGTAATACAGGTATTAGTTTCTTGCATAATAAAAGAAATGGCTATCATCAACATACATGAAACACTAAGATAGAAGTTCTATAACTCGAAATGCAGGTGCGCTATATGCGGTGAGAATGTCCAAATCACATTGCACTTCCTGCATATTCCGTAATGTCATTACATTTCATCCAAACAAGAGTTACCCTATTACAATTCTCACTATAATAAATTCAGTAATTGTATACAAATCTTTGCTGTCTTTTAGTTTTCCAAACTAATATCAATGAAACATGTATTAATAATTCATAAGATATAAATACTAAAATTAAAATAATTAAGGGCACGGTGGACGCTAATTTTTTTTTTCATCATGGAAATATAAAGTTTTGTGCATATATACATTTCGTCATAAGTATATAAAAACCCTTAAAAATAATTTCTAGTCTTATTTTAAGATTTTAAAATAAAATTAAAATTTTAAAATGCTCCGTGTGTCATAATTTTTGAGATATGTCCTTGCTTTTGCATTTTAATCACTTGAAATTCTATCACAGACAAATCTAAGCATCGATTTTTTAATCTCTATATAGTTAATTTTTTAGATTTTTTTTTTTTAATTTCCTATCGATTTTCATCATAATTTTGCCTTTTAATATGTTAAAAATAAAGTTTTATTATCTTAATGAAGTCGAATTACAAAATGCATGCTTAGTTTCTTTGTTGTTGTTGTTGTTGTTGTATTTATGTCGGCCAATTATCTGCACGTGGGATATAGGCCCTAAGGGGGGGAGTGCCTTCCGTGGAGGTCTTTCTAAGGGAACCTAACCCGTATTAACGCTTGGAGAACCAAGGTTCGAAGAAAATCACGAAAACTCCGAACGATTAGGCCGACGGGCGCGATTGGGATCGAACCCAGCACCTCCCGTCTACCAGCTTCGAGAGCAGAACCTCTCGGCCACTGGTGGGGCCTAGTTTCTTTGTAAACAAATCAGTATTCTTCCTTATTAATTTCATGATTTTTGATCAAAAATTAGGATACCTGGAGAATTTCAAAAATCTAAAAACTTTGAAAAATCACTTTTGAGAAAAGCAGATTTAAAGTATATTAAAAAACCGAAAAATAGTTATTTTACAAAACTCAAATGCTTGTAACTTTGCGAAAAGTAATCGCATCTGCATGCGGCTTTTGGCAAATGACTCAGAACAATCTCGAGAATAATTATATGCATTAAAGTAATTTTCTATTTTGGTGACGATTTTTGCTCAACTAAAGGTCCACGGGCTCTTTAAGTTTCAGTTTTTAAAAATCAAAACATTTCGGGAAAAGGAGATTCGCCTTTCTATTTGAATGGAGTAATCGACTTAATCAGTCAGAATGTAATTTAGGAAGGTATAACGTACTTTTCTTCAAATAATAAATAGATGGAAAACGTGTAGAAGATAAAAGTTTTACTGATGTGAATAAAAAAACAACAAAGACAAAAATAATGAATAATCCTTCAATACGTCAAAAATAAGTATTTTTCAGCTCTTTCATGTCACTGTCTGATATCAGGAACACAATGAAAGCTTTGTCACTGTTAAAAATAATTAAATAAGAGACATTCTTGAGATGAAAAATGTAAAGAAATATCTCATGCAAGGGAATCAATTCACTTTTTCACTGAATATCAGACATTGTTGGGTTTATTTGAGAAAGATGTGTTTCAAAAAAATGTATCGCAGTTAGGGATTTATGCTTCTTAAAATCTGCATTCTTTATTCAGTGTGAATAACAAAATTTATATTCTGAAAATGTAATAACATCTTTTAATATTGGTAAGTGATTTTAATAAAACATTTAAAAATAAACTAAAAATTACTTAAAAATTTATTTACACAAGTCGAAATTTTCTAACTTATAATTTTTCACACACGAAAGTTATTGATATTTTTGTTTTCAGTTATCTGTTTTTGTTTAACCTGTTTTAGCATATATGCCAACAAATCTTTGATTCTTGAGTCTGATCCGAGATAATAAGTTTTAAGTACGGAATATGTATATAATATTAAAGGAACAACTTCAGTTTAACATTTTTGATTAAATAAAATAACTGATTAAATAATATATTTTTCTTGTATCAGACTCTGGAATAAGAAAGAAATATTTTGATCAATGGTTTTAAGGAAGGTCAGAAAATGTACATAAAAAAAAAGACTCTGGTTTAGTAGTTACCTTTTATTTAACATGGCTTTATGAATACATTCAAGATTTATGTGAATTATTGTCAATAATAATCCATCTATTGTATGGTTCGTATACAATCATCTGGCCTGATCCATTAACTGGAGTGATACGCTTTAAAAAACTCTCAATTCAGATGATCCCGAAAAATTTCAAAAATTTGTAATGTTTTGTTTTGGTATGATTTACATCGATTTCATTTATCCGATTCTTGTCAAATAATTAATTGAAGATTCAAATTATTTGGTAACAGATACATATGATTTTTTAGTTACAAAGAAAAGAGATATCGCCTTCGTAGATTTTGTATTACATGTATGGACATCTCTCTCATATATTTAAATTTTTGAGAGCAAAAATATAAAAGTATACACCTTGTGCAACGAGGTACACCTGCTGTTGTGCGCCATGAACTCACAATATATTGCGACCATTTTTTCCCCTTCGCAAGAATCTGAAACAAATTGTGTCGCCAAATTATGAAACGACATCAAATTCTTTTATAGCTTATAATATCATGTAGTTTAAAATGTTGTTTTTGGACAAATTGGGGGTCATGAAACAAATAAGGTAATAGATTTGCATTTTTTTTAACATTTTGCAGGTTTGAAAAAAATATCAATGTATGGTAATTATTCCAAATGAGTTCCAACGCAAAAAAAAAAAAAAAAAAAAAAAAAAAAAAATCTTTTTTTTAAATGAAAAATGAAAGAAATCAGTCAAAGATTTCTCGAGTAAAAGGGTAGAGCAGTTTTTAAAACATAGTTTTGAGACTAATTAAAATTAAATTGTACCATAGCATTATGTCCAATGAGCAAAAAATATAGAAGGAATTGGAATATCACCAAAACCCTTTTGGGCAACAATCAAAACACTCAAAAAATGGAAACCCCCCGAAACTTTGGGCATAAAGAAGTAGAAACTCGCTTTAAGTGTCCGGTGTTGTTGAATCCTGCTCCATGTAAACCTTTTAAGCGATAAAAAAACCGTCATGTGTTCCCTTTATTTGTATTGAGTCCTGCAGTAAAATTTATAAAAGGAATTTTTCTTATTTTTCTCATGATCCCTATAAAAAGACAACACAATACAGCGATGAAAAAACATTCAAAGTCGTAAGTAGTATACCAACTGATTTAGAATGCGTTAGAAAGAAGCAAATGCCTATATTTAAATCTACAGCAATATATATTTATTCATTTTCAGAAATTTTATATTTCTGAAGCTATTTATTCTACTAAATTATTTCTCTTTTGTACGTCTAATTTTCTCTTATTTAAGAATTAGTTACGAAAGACTAATTTAATTCATTCTTATATGTTTCTAAAAATATTTCTGAAATCAAAAATTCGGTGTTATCATATATTTCAAAAAATGCTTCTGGATTTTTATAAAAATGGATTTTTAAAATGTTGAAAAGTGGAAAATAAGGAAATGTTATGTTATTTTATATCTTAAAATACACTACTAAAGCACATTTTTTGAAGCTGGTAATAGATTAGTTCCTTCTTTCATTTCATATTTTTTTCAGATCATGATGGAGAAAATTAGATGTTCTACTGGATTTTAACTTGTCGATCCGACAAACGCAATCACAATTTGAAAGCAAAATTTAAAAAATAATTTGTGCATGTGAAACAAAATTTTTGGTATATAATTATACATGAGAGTATTTCCCTTACACGGAATAAAAAATGAGTTTATTTATAGCATTTTTATTTTTTAAAAACAAATCTTTATCTTGCTTGCATAAAACTTTCAAATGTGTAGCAATATAACACTAAGAAAAAATATGTTTTCAACAGGAAAAGAAAATTAAAAGTTTAGGTTCAATTTATTTAGGACCTACCGCACAGAATATCTTAACATTTCCATGAATAAATGTTGATTATTTTTTTTAACTATTTTGCAAGCAATTTCAATAAATTACAGTTTGAAAAAAAAATACCTTAAAGTTCTCTCTTTGAAAATATTCGATACTTAATAACTATTAAGAGTGTCATGAATTTCTTTTTAAGTGCTCTTAAATCTATATATATAAAAGAAAGTCTGGATTTTGTATTAATCAACGCGCAGCCAAAACTACTGAACGTAAAATCTTGAAATTTGGGCTAAAAATACTTCTTATGGTATTGAGTGCCGCTAAGAAAGGATTTTCCAAAATTCCACCCCTAAGGGGGGTAAAAAAGAGAACGAACTTTAAAAAAATTCCTCAAAAATCTGATTTTATAGTTATTTTTCAACAGATAACATATTTTGGTGTATTTTTGTATGCTGAATTGAATGGTACTAACTAAATTCTTTTAAGCCCAATAGTTCGAGAGATATTTCATCTTTTTCTAATTTGGCAGTATCTTTGGCGCCAAAACCTGAATTTCTCAAGTGATAATTTCTAAAAACTCATTCTTTTCATTCTGTTAAAAAAGCAAGCGAAAAAATTCAAATTGAATAATTTTTTAACCAATCCTTTTGGTTAAATAAAAACAACTTCGTCAATTAGAAAAAAAATTCAAACGCCTCAAAAACTAAAACAAACAAACAAAAAAAAACTGTGGTACTCTTTCGTTCTAATTTTCGTCGCGATACCATGCCAAAATGTATGGTATCGCGCCATTTATTTCAACCCTAATCGTGCAAACGATTTTTATTGCAAACCGTGCCACATATTAAGATTTGCTAATTATTGAACGTGAATATTTTTAATGATGGAATTTATTTTATTCCATCATGAACTCGCAAAACTTTTTTATTTGTTATTTTTTAATAGAAAATATTTATTACTGATACTGATATAGATTTTACCATTTCGCAGTTATCTGATGATGAGGAACCTACAATAAAATTATTTCAGAAGTTAGGAATTATACATATAAAAATGTTTTGTTCAAAAAACCACGAATGTCTTCATTGAAAGAATGAAATGTTTACTGCAATGTGAGACATATTTTACGTATTACGTACGCCATGCTTCAGTAGTAAAAGACATTTACAATTTCAAGCCTGTAGTTTAAATTGACTATATTTTATTACTTGCAAAATATTTATTTATTCTTATATTTTAAGTATTTATTTTGGTACCCGCCGACCAATTTCGCCAAATTATATAAATCGCCAAATTATACAAATTGACGTAATTTTTATTTTAAATAACGAAAGAACAAATAAATTAGTATAACATTAATAAAAATGCATTTAAAACGTCGAAATAAAAATCACCTGATGACGTAAATACGTGTAACTTGCTTAAAGTCAAGTGAATGTGACATTTACGATCAACCATTATTGGCATTTAATCTTATAGTTTGGCAATATATTTTTGGTCGACGGGATAACCAAGTAGTACCATTATTTTTATTGATTTAAAAAAATGGTAGATTAAAGTCTGTAAATTTTAAAAGTTATATTTATTAAATGTTCATTTTTTTTATCAACAAAATTTTTTTTTCAAATGTATCATTTCATTTTTGTGCCAAATATTACGCTTGGTGACAATGGTGTTGGCATAACAGGGAAATACCAAAACAGTTACTGATTTTATTTCAAATGTAAAGAAAAAAGGTTTAATGAGCAATAAATATTGTAAATATGACTATAACTCAGATTCTACTAAACAGAATTTTGTGGAACTTACACTGTTAAATAGTAAATTTGGTTTATAAATGGTTTAATGTAAAAACCATCATTCTAAGATGCTACGGGAGTTCTAAAATTAGTTGAACTCGATTATGAAAGATTTCAAGTCAACTAATTAAAAGCACAGCAAGTTAGATAATATTTCAGGGATTTTTTCAATATTTATCATATCATTGTGTGTTGTTTAGTTACGGAGCTACGCGGAAAAAGTTCTCATTGGTACAGTAAAGAAAATTGGAAGATATACGCTACAGAGATAGGGTATACAAGAGAGTATATATGCTATAGTTATGGAAGTTGAGCTGAGTTTCTTAAAAAAATCCAGAATTGATTCAGTAGATACCTACCCTACCTCCCAGAGAGTTCTATAATCAGGTTAACGCGATTATGAAAGTTATATTTAACTATCTCAATAGATATATAATGCAAAGAGAATTTTCATTCCGGCCGCTTATATCTTCAGTTCTGCTGAATAAATTTTGACGGGACTTACATTGTTAGATAATTTTTCAGAAAAGATGTTAGTATAAAACATAACGTTCTACGTTGCTTAGTTAAATAATTATGGAGAAAGTTCTAAATCAGATGAACCCAATTTTGAAAGATTTGCCTTTTTTAAAGGTTCCACTGAATGAATTTTTATGGGATTTAAACTGTTAATTAGATCATTTTTAGGGAAGGTTTCGGTATATTTTCCAGTTTAAAAGATTCTGCTAAGTGGATTTCGATGCAACTTGATCGGTTAGTTAATTTTTCAGTGAATGTTTTAGTATAAAGCACATATCATTTGCTGTAGCTTGGTTGTTGGGTTGCTTGATTGTAGAATTATAGATGAAAGTTCTAGAATCAGGCGAAGCCAATTATTATGAACGATCAGCCTTTTCAATAAGTCAAATTAACAGATTCTGATGAGACTTGCAATGATAATTTTTCATGAACGCTTTTAGTGTATTACATATTGTTCTATTGTTCTTTACCGAATCCTACACTAACAAATCAACTAAAGAAATTGGTCCTTAACAGTCTAAATTTTGTATGACTCAATAAAAGATATAATAGCGTAATGACATTCATATTGCTTTCAGCAATTCGGTTGGATACACCAGGTAAATGTCCATATTGCTTTAAAACGCATGATCAAATTCACAAACATATTTTGTTTCATTCAAGATTTTTTTAGAAAAACCGACCAGCGTAGCGGGCGAAGGCGGCTAGTATATATATATATTTTAAAGGACTGAATGTTTGAATCCTATGACCCCTTAAAATTGAAAATATATTAAGATTTCCTTACAATGAGTATACAACGTTTTAACTAATACAAAAATAGCTGTTTCATTTTCTTCAATGAATGTATTACTCATCTTTACTAGATTGACTAGAAAAACTAACACATTTAGATGGGATACGTTACATTTGATTGCAATCCATAGTTACGAAAACGAGAACATTTGAATGATCAGTCAAAATGTCAAGAAGAAGCATTTTTCATCATTCACATTTCAAGGTTTGAAATCAGGATCACACTGAAAGCTTTTTAAAAGTTTTTTTAAAGACGTTTTTGAAAAGCAAAATGCAAAGAAATGCTCTATGTAAGGCGGCTTTTTATTAAATATTACAGATTGCAAGATATTTTAAAATTTTATTTAAACATATCTTAATAAGTATTTGTACTTCTTAAAAACTATATTCTTTATATTTGATGAATATAAAGTTCTTACATATAAGTTGAAGTATATAAGTAATACACTACAACTTAGATGTTGCTAGTACTGTTAATAAAAGGGATGTTTAATTAGCAAATCGCGCGTTTTGTCTTTTCTTTAATTTTAAAAGATCAAAAGAAAATCATTAGTTTAAATCCAACTTAACACTAAATTTTGATATTATTATCACTCCTATTTATGTTTTTAATGGAAACCAAAAATTTTGCCAGTCATTTAAAATGTTCTCTAAATGCTTTCAGGATTTATTATAATATTTAGGGGAATTTTCCTGCATTTTAGATTGAATAAGACAATGTTTTATCCCTGTACTAGTAGATACGTTTGAAGCTTTCGCACTGAAATCTTTGAATAATCTTTGTGGATACATATTTTTCTTAATTTGCAACTAACTGCTATCTTGTAGATCAAACAACGTGCTATAATCAAATGTGAGTGTACTACGATAGAAATTAAAAAAACAAACCTTCTAGTGATACCTCATTCAGCGATGTACAAAGAGCGTTTTGCACGGAAAAATAAAGAAGTTTTGCCCCAACGTACCATACACTATACATTAATAGTAATAATATTATGTCTTAAATAAATGAAACGTTCACAAATACTGTAACCTAGTAATTAAGAAATCATCTGGAAATCGTTTTATTTTTGTCAGAAGTCATTATGTGTATAATCAATCAGAAATTGCAAATCCTACCAGATTTCCTATTACATGAACTTATTTTCCGTAATTTACTTGATGCAAAATGGGAAATTTTTCTTCCAGAACTTTTTTGTGAATCTCAGAAACCAAATTCATTCTTATGTTTCTGAAAGGATTCTTCATCATATATACTTTAAAAATACGTGAAAAGTTTCATCAATCGTTCTTACAACTATGAAGTTGCATTGAAGTTACACAACCATTGCATTTGTTGGTACGCCGGTAAAAATTTCTGTAGACGTTTATAGTGTATGTAAAGTGCTTAAATTGCATCTAATGCTAATTTCTTTTCCCGTTATCCACACAATTTTTTCGAAGGTTTTATCATATTTTATTTCGATTTTTACATTTTTCATTGAAATACATGTTAGAATGCACTTTCCAAATATTCAAATATTTATTTAGCGAAGTCAATGTTCCCTCAGTCAGTTTCAGGAGGTTACTGATCCGTCCCTGCCCTTTTGTTTAAAAATAACACCCTTATTGCCCTAAATGCAAACGAATAAGATTCTTATACTCCATCCCCTCTCAATAAAAATATTTGTCTCTTCTTAGATTTTATTTGTCTCTTCTTAGATGCATTAAATTTGCTTGCATAGTAAAAACTGAATCATTGTTGTGTCTTGAAAACAGTGCCTTTCCGTTTAAACTTTAAAAGTGCTTTAAAATTTAAAATAATAACCTTGAAATTCAAAAGTGCTGTAAAGAATTTAAAAGTGCCTTTACAAATCTAAAATATGTGCTTTAGAATCGAAAAGGTGACCTTTTCTCAACAGCAGCTAAATTCACTTTTTTAAACATGGGGGTAGTACTGGTAAACCAATCAACCTTATTAATACAATGATTTTTTCAAACAATGTGACAAAAATTAGTGTTATAATTTCACAACTACGTTATTTCCCTACGATTTATACATTCATAAACGCGCACCTGGCACATGAAATTATATTTTTCTAATATATTTATTTGGTAGCAAATGTGATATAAACAAAGGTAATACATGTCAGTGTACCATAATAATTTACCATAATAAACTTTCATTTTTCTTGATAGAAAACAAAAATTAAAATAAAAAATAAAAAGGAAATAAAAAAATTCACAAATCGTAGTATACAAAAAAAAAATTACCTGTACATTTATTAAATCCGTAAATACGAATCAACAAATATTCCATCCCCAAATACCATGGAAACGTCAGTTCAAATGAATTGAAGACGATTTCCTCGTTTCTATTTCTTGCACAACAAAAATTCTCACATAATTTAATTGTGTTTGTTCAGCCCATTTTCTAATTTTTGGAAAGAAACAGTAACTTGGTATTTGGGAATAAAGTGATAGTCAGCATAAGTTATTGTGGATAAGCACATTTTTGGTTTTGTTTTTAACTGTCACTTTCTCTTACTTGCCATAAAGATATCACTGTTTGATAAATGTTGTATTAACTTGCAACCAGTACCGACGAAAAGATGCCAAGTGTACGTCGAAATGTTTCTTTAATGTTAAGTATATTCGGGTTCAATTGTTGACTTATTTTATCATAAATTCAATTATTATATTATTTTTAAAGGTTATTTTGTATCGTCATTTTCACAAAAAGAAAAGAAAAAAATTTAGAATATTAAAAATATTTATTATGTATTTTTGCTTGTTTTCAAGGTGAAATAAATTAAAAAACTGCCTACATCTATGTAAAAAGTAATAATTTCTTTCATCTTTTGTTAACTATAATGAATCTGCAAGAAAAATATTTATGCTCAGAGACATTAAAATATCAGTATCGTATTAAGCTTAAATTGTTACTAATAACTTATTTCCTATATGATACGATTATATTTTTTGTAAAATAAATGATGCCATAATATTAATTAAGATTAGTAACATAAAAAATAATTGTGATGTACATTGATTACAAAAATATGTAGTGTCTGGAAGAAAAGAAAATGCATTAATTTAATTAAAACTGTAATTGTAGTTCATTTGTTTAACGGCATCACTATCTAAAAATAAATTAAATGAAATAATTCAAATGTTTTTTGTTATTAATAAAGAAAAGTGAATATCGATGTTTATTTCATACTGACAGAAATAATTTCATAGTAAATTCTGTAGTACCCATTTGATTCAATAAACTTTAATTTCGTGCAGTAAAGATATTTACCGTCAACTAATGTTAAAAACATTACAGTTATTCAACGATAACATTCAAAACAAGTTAATAAATATAATCATTTACTTCAGTTATAGTTTAAGATTAAAGCAGGTTTTGTTTTACCATAAAATTGCATATTTGATAAAAAGGAAATATTAGCCCCATAACACAAAATTTGAGTTTTAGTGATGATGCTGATGGTTAAAAGTCTTTAGTCCCCCAGTGAGAAAATTTCCCTTTAAACTTACTTTAAAATAAGCTCCAGGATATTTTTTAATAATAAAATATCACATTTTTCTAAAAACAACTAAAAAAATGGATATATAAATACCTCCTCTTTGTCAGCAAATGTAATTGAAATGAAATAAATATTGATATAGTTCGGTCGAGCATCTGTTATGATAATATTGTTTAAATAATTCAGTAATTTTTTGAAATTTACAAAATTTCATAACACTTTAAAATTAGAATTACTGATATTCGATTGCATTAGCAAAACAACTGATATTACTATATTGTTTTCATTGAGTAAAAGGAACTATGAAAAAAAAACAAAAAAAAAACGTAATTTTATTTTTATCAAGATGTGCCGAATTAAGCAAAGGAGGAAAAAGAAAAAAAATAGTAAAAAATAGTTTTTTTTTTCACTTAAATTATCTACAAGACCATTTTGATACTTCACAAAAATATTTTGTCTATCAATCTGTCAAGTTATCTATCTATATGTGTGTATATCTGAGTGTGTAAACTTAAAAGCAAAATAATTGAACTAAGGAAGCAAATTGCAAAATATCTGTGTCCTATATAAAACAACGACGGCAACAAAATAATCACAATTTCCTAAAAGGTTTTCTCAAAAAAACTTTTGAAGATGACAAATGAGTCCCATGATGTTTTGAAAAATTAAACTGGAATAATACAGAATTTATATTTTTTTAAATCTCATGTACTTTAAATACTTATAAAGAAAATTAAGGCTTTGGGACTAATTAAAATATGATCGCAATAAAAATTCACTCAACTAAAAGACATTTTTTCATGAAATAAATTAAAAGACGTTTTGATACTTTAAAATTATTTTCGTGAAAGTAAGCAAAAAATATAAATCAATTTAAAAATCAGAGAAAATTTACATCATTTAATGCAAAATAAAAAATAAATTTTAAAAGACAATGTATACAAAAAACTTTGACTTACTTGTTATGTAGAGTTTGCTGAAGAACATGTACCAGCTTGCATGTAACAGAGTTTCGTCAGTTCCGAAAGAACATCATCAACTGATAAGCGCACGACAACATTCTATTCCTCTCAGAATAGGATGAGGAAAAGAATAGAAATTATACTATTCTGAAATGATCTCGAAAAGAGAAGGTCGGCTACAATCGGCTATGGAAAGGAAGCTTCTGGGAGACTTGTGACAAAATTTTATGTAACAATTATCGAACTGGGAGAAATATCGTGAAGACCAGCTCCTGGTTAACTCCTGTACCTCGATAGACCCAGTGAGTGCACCAGCTGTAGCCGGGAACTTTTCCGTCGATTATTAGAACAAGAACTTTTCAGCGCTTATTAGCACGAGAACTTTTTCAGCATTGATTAAAACGAGAACTTTTGCAGCGTTTATTAGAACTGAATTTTAAATTGAAATATTAGCTTCCACCATATCATTTGCTAGTTCAAACTAGCGTGATCCAGTGTGTTCCCAGAATAAGCTCCAGGACCCACGTTCATCTATTAAATTTATGAATGTATTAATTAATTTGTGAAGAGCAATATGTATTTACTTGAATATTTTTTTTCTATTGCACACATATTCAAGTGCCTCCGCATTGCTACCCCGACACTATTACACCACGCGTTCGAGCCACCGTGTGTCAAAATATGTGATATTGGCACTGCGATTTAAAATAAATATACAATTCCTAAAGTTTTCAAACATTTATTTCGAAAATATATATTTTAAATATTTTTACTTAATTAATATATTTTTTAAATTTATTTACTTTCGAAATCAATACGAGTTTAAACTTAAATATTTGTTAATAGAAATCAGTTTCTAGAAGCTTCATACGGGATAATCCAAAGTTATAGCTCCTTGCGCCAAGGTGCTTTTTGAGTTCTGTTATGTAAATTACCGATATTGCAATCTGTTTTACAATGATTACGAATGAATTTAACATTAAGTTTTGAAACTTTAAATCTTAAAATGCATAAACAACTTGATGGAAATTTTTAGGATTTTTAAAATTTCCGAATAAGTTAAAATTGAGTTTCTGAGTTTGATGGATTATCGGCATGAGGATTAATTTTTAATATGAATTGAAAACTAACATAATCTATATTCGAGTACCTATAGCTATTATATATTTTTTTCTATCACAATTTCTAGATAGGAAGTGAAGAATAAACTCACACTATAACTCAAATTATTTCAAGGCGCTGGTTACTTTATATATCACTTTATTAACGCAAAAGCAGCGCACAGCCGCTTTCTCCAATACTCACATCTCAACACAATATTCAAAGTTTACTACACTTCACTTCAGATAATAGTCACTGGTATTTTAATTATAGGTGGCGGTGCATGCCTCGCAACATGGAACATGCCGGTCCCCATTGACATGTATATAACAATTTTTACAAAGTACTCTAACTTACACAAATTAATACAAAAATTCACTATATACTTTAACATAAATATGATCCTCTAAAAAAAAAAAAAAACAATACAACAAATATATATGCACAATTACTTTCTTTTATTTGTTTTAATTGTCAAAGGCATTAGGCATGTGTAAAATACATAATTTACTTATCAACATAAAATGCAGAAATACATAATTTACTTATTTACTTAAGGTTCCATTTTGAGTGTTTACCTTAACCACTCGAATGTTGTTATCGTTACCGTAATACACCTCAATAATTCTGCCTAATGGCCATTTATTTGTCGGTAAATTTTCCTCAACTAACACCAATAAATCTCCGATTTTTACATTACCTTTTTCAAACCTCCATTTACCCCTTTGTTGTAATTCACTTAAATAATTATGATGCCATTTACGCCGAAAAAGTTGTAGCGTTTTAGTTATCTTTTTCCCTTTTTTGAGGCGATTTTCTCTTATATTGGCTAGATCAGGCTCAATAATGGAATTTAACGTCATGTTTATCAGAAAATGGGCCGGAGTTAAGACTGCAAAATCATTCTCATCATCTGATAATGGGCTCAATGGCCTCGGATTTAGAATTCCCTCAATTTGTATGACTACAGTAAGAAGTTCCTCACAAGTGAGATTAGCACCTCCAACAACTCTCTTAAAGTGATACTTAAATGATTTCACAGCGGCCTCCCAAAGACCCCCGAAATTGGGTGCCCTGGGAGGGATAAATTTCCACTCAATGCCTTCCGTTTCCGAGGATAAATATGCTGCTAATTTCTCATCAGGTTTTTTTACTAACTCATAAAAAGCCTTAAGAATATTATTTACACCAGTAAAATTTTTCGCGTTATATGAATACAATTTTGCACATTTACCTCTGCGTGCAATGAATCTTTTAAATGCAGCAATAAATGATTCGGAGGTTAAATCTGAAAAAAATTCTATATGTACAGCTTTAAATACAAAACAAACAAAAATACAGATGTAATTTTTTTTAAAGATAGTTAGTTCTACGTGCATACCCAACTTTGACCATAAATGACCCACACTGATCTACTTCCGAAATATTAAAGCAGTAGTCCAATTGGACCCTATCCCTTGGCATATTGCCCATCAATTGATTTGCAATAATTGGTTTAGCTTTAAAACATGGGATGGACTGATGTACTACCTTTCGACATGTTGCACGACCATTTATTGGCCAAAATTTTTCTCTTACCAACGAAAGTAATGTTGAAGCACCGACATGATGGTATTTTTTATGATAATAATTTATAACAATTAATGTAATACTATTAGACAAAGGTGAAATCACTGTGTCCTTTCTAGCAAAATTTAAATTATTGTTATCTAACAGGCCTCTAATCCTTAAAATTCCAAATTCATCTAAGAATGGGTTGAGGCTTCTTAGCTTACTGCTTGGACTTCTCAAACCTTTGGTCTGCAGACTACGTATGTCAGCATTGCATTCTGCCCTTTGGGCAGATTTAATTAAATAAATATCTGAATTCTCCAGTTATGAGGTTGACAAGGGTCCACCACACTTATAAAGTGGGTATCTTGCATTCATGACAAACCTGAAAATATAACTAAGAATGCGTAAAATAGTTATATAATTATTACAAAGATTAATTAGGTCATTCACAAAACAATTATATGTAACATTACAGTTAATAATGTTAAATTCATTGATAGGGTTTGAATTGTGTTTGAGCTCTTTATTGAACTCCTCATTAGCTTCTGGTATGATTACAAAACTTCAATGATAATCAGTGTCATTAAGAAAAATAGGTCCATTCCACCACAAGTTACAATCAATAAGTTCATCTGGATCCATACCTCGTGAAAGTTTATCAGCCGGATTTTGTTCAGAGCAGATATGACGCCACTTGTTCATGACTAGAGTTTTCTTGAATTTTAGCTAACCTGTTCTGCACAAATTGCTTTAGATCAATGAGTTCCTTTTGAATCCACGCTAACACAATCGTTGAATCGGACCACAGGAAAACATTAGTAACTATTACTTTCATGGATGATAAGACTCTTTTTACTAGTTTGGTTAACAAAACTGCGGCACATAGTTCGAGTCTTGGAATAGTTAGACTCTTTATTGCTGTAACACGTGATTTGATGACAATTACATTCACCATCACATTTCCTAGAGTCACAAGATTTGCAATAAACCGCTGTTCCATAACAACGTTCTGAGGCATCTGCGAAGCCATGTATTTGAACAATTTCTGGGTTTTCAATTATAATGCGTCGACTTATTTGTATATTATTCACACTTTTAAGGGCTATAAAAAATTGATGCTATTCGCGGTATTCTGACTCAGGCAGCTCGTCATTCCAGTCAATATTAATTCTCCACAGTCTCTGCATAAGTATTTTGGCTCTCGCTATAACTGGGCCAAGAAATCCTAGCGTATCAAAAATTCTGGCAATTGTCGACAATACTTGTCGCTTGGTATAGGAATCGCTCAATTCTACTTTAACTCTAAATAGGAAACAGTCATTCCTTGGGCTCCACGAAACCTCTAACGTTTTAGTCTCAATGCTGTTTTCAAAATTATACCCTTCTCCACGCGTCAGCGAAAGATTTTTATCACTTGTGCATTATTTATGAAGTTGCATACCTGCCTTATGCTTAATCACTATGAGCTGCCGCTGCAACTCTTTGGCTTCCTCAAGCATAGGTGCACCGCACAAAATGTCATCCATAGAAATATTTTTACGAAGAACTGGTGCTGCCATTCATCAATCGATAATTAATTGAGCGTTTTCATTGCTAAATAGGGTGAGCTGACAGTTCCGTAAGTCACTATTTGTAATTCGAAAATTTTTGGTTTCTCCTCAAAATTATCGTTCCATAAATTTATCTGCAACGATTGCTGACTAGGGTAAATGTTAATCATTCGATACATAACTTTGACATCGGCTGTCAGAGCATAAACATGTTCTGGAAAGCTATTCAAAATCGTAAATAAGCCATTTTGAATGACTCCGCTATTATATTGTAATGAATTTAGTGATGTCCCATGTGTTGTCGTGGCAGAACAGTTGAAAACAACTCTGAGTTTAGAAGTCGATTTTTCCGGACGAAATAGTCCATGATATGGAGCATAGTACGCAATATCAGGTTCCTTTGCTTCTTTTACCTGTTTCATATGCCTTAAATCTTCATATTCCTTTAAGAATTATTTATACAGATTGAAATATTGTTCATCCCTTGATAAGCGAGTCCACAGCGATCTGAGTGTTTTGAGTGCAAGATCCCTAGATCGGCCTAAACACGAAGGATTTTCCTTTAAAGGCTTTTCACTACGTATCTACCTTCCTTATTTTTCCAATGCGTACGCGCAAAATGTTTTTCGCATATCTCAAATTCCTTACTTTTTGGTAACTCCACCTCAATGTTTAAGACTTCGCAAAACTTTTTTAATGTTTTGTTTAAATCCTCCTCCCGAATTAGCCCACAATGAACTTTAACCTCATCTCCCTGTTCTATGCTTCCACTAGCCACGTATCCAAATACAGTATTTTGTAAAAGTAATTTCGAACTCTGAGAATATATTTGTCCTGGTGTTAATAATTCATAAAATATTTTCGCACCTAACAACACGTCATTTTTTTCAGGAAAATTAAATCGGCAATCTGCTAACATAGTTAAATCTGGGACCTCAACATTTATATTAATCCCTCTTTGCGGAATTAAATCTGTAATTTTCTTTACTACGAACATAGTCAATTTTCTTTCAGAACTTTAATCTCTATTCGCGATTTTTGTCTTTACGCAACCCTTAACCGTCATAGAAGAATCATCTAAACACGAAATTAAAGTATTTGTTTTATTAATTTTAAGTTGTAGTCGATTAGCACACTGAAAAGTAATCAAACAGACTTGAGATCCGACATCCAATATACATCTAATTTCCTGCCATTTCGAAAATTTATCTTTAATGAAAATTCGTGCGGTGCTCAATAACATAGTTTTTGTTTTATTTTTTGTGAAACTAGTGGAGACAGTCAGGCTCGGAGGAAAAGAATAAATTTCTTCGCTCGGTGAACTTTTTACTGAATCCATTATTCCTGCACCTGCCTGAAACACATGACCTCGAAATTTATTTTGATTATCACTCAAATCAATTTCTTCCCTCGGAAAATGTATCAACTGGTTATGGGGTCGGCCATATCCACAGTTTTTATAATTACATTTCTGTACGCAACAATTATAATTTAAACATTTAAAACATGCTTTATTTAATTTCACAACTTCGACTCTTTCCTTTATCGAAAGTTTTTTGAATTGCGGACAAGAATGCATGATACGCAATAGATTTACACAAAACACATTTATTATTTTTTGTTTCCGAAAGGAAAACATTTGAAACCCCCCTTTCAGGGCGTGAATTTCGGAATTTATTTCCCGCTATTTGTTTATTTTCACTTACGAAATTTATCGTATATGCATTTGATTCATTTCTGTTTTTATTTTTTACTGATAAGAAAATGTCGCATTGTCTGCCAAGCTGCTGTGGTTTAAAATATGATTCTGCTTGTTTAATTGCGATATGACTCATTATTTCGCGATCTAACGAATTGAAAATTCTGTCTGAAACGATCAGATCACATAATGATTTAAAATCATTTACTTCACGCAGACTACAGTAATATAGAAAAATTGATTTCAACCTGGATGCAAATTGAACGTAATTTTCCGACGGTAATTTTTGAGTTTTCCGGAAATTATTTAAACACTCTTGCGCTGTAGGTTGAAATTCCTTTAAGACTATATTTTTCAATTTATCATAACTATCTGACAAATAAATCATTAAATTACTCGCTTTTTCCCCCGATAATGTTTAGAAGAATTTCCGCCTTAAACTCTTCGGGTACATTTTTAGTTTTGAACGCTTTTTCAAGTGATTGAAAGAAAAGATTAAATGACTCAGCTCTAGTCGTTACAGTGAAGCTAATGTTTTAACACTTTTAACCCTTTCACTCCCAGCGAGTCCAAATGGCATCAGGATGTTAGTGGATTTTTTAATTCGGATATTCCAAATTCATACCAGAAAATTAAACTAGCAATGTTTGGTTTATTTAATAACAGACCATTCCGCATTTAAATAAAGCGAAATTTATCATTGAAATTTTTTGGTGTAAATTCGGATTCTCTGAACTACGTAATTTCTAGAAAGTATTCTACCATGGGAATGAAAGGGTTAATAAAACTTTCTAGATTATTGCTCACTATGTCCGTTTCCGATTTTTCTCTTGAGGACGGCAAATTGTCGCGAGAATCTCTACTCACTTTGGCTAATTCTAATTCTTTCTCTAACTGAGCTAATTTATTTTTTTTCAAATTCAGAATTTTGGGATGGTTCTTTGCGAATATTTGTTTTTTCTAACTATTTTTCTAATTGCGCTAATTTATTTTTTTCTAATTCTAGTTTAGATTTCTCAGCTTCTTATCGCGATTTATGCTCCACAACAACCGAATTGACTACGTCTTTCATTAATTGCTCATTTGAGTAATGCTCACTTTTCTCTATAATATCTCTTAAATCTATAATTTTATTGCTTTCAGGAGCAGTTAAACCTAATTCCTCAATAACAAGCTTTAGCTCGTCTTTATTTAAATTATCAATAACAGACATAATTTATCTAAATCAAAACTAGGAAAATTGCTCTTACCTCAGTCGCTGCGACAATCACGAAGTAGATTTAGTTGTATTAAATCCAGGGGCACATTTATAAAAATAATCTCAACACTGAAATCTTCTTAGTCACAATAGTGACAATACTTCTCTTATTAGGCCCAAATTATCACAAGACACTCACAAAAAAGAAGAACTAAACATCTTTACACACAAACCAAAACTACCTCACACATTTTTCGAATTTGTTCTTATTATAGAAAGCACAAGAATTATTTAAATTATACTCCTCCGTTGCGTAGACGGACCATGAAAAATAAACTCACACTATAACTCAAATTATTTCAAGGCGCTGGTTACTTTATATATTACTTTATTAACACAAAAGCAGCGCACAACCGCTTTCTCCTGTACTCACATCTCAACACAATACTCAAAGCTTACTACACTTCACTTCGGATAATAGTCACTGGAATTTTAATTATAGGTGGCGCGGCATGCCTCGCTACATGGAACAGGAATGTTTTGTATTTATCTTTCTTTTGGCTGACTGTATGATATTATCATTTAAATATCGGATTAGTTTATCAAATGTTTGATTATTAAGGATTATTTCTGAAAAACCAAATCATCCGTTGTTCCCCATTCGGTGGAATGAAGCGTCATGAATATGGTAAACTGACGGGAATTGAACTTTTTGGTAAAAAGGTACAATATATAAAATCATAAGACGAAACATCTTGATTCAGACATAAAATATGTAATATGAACTTTAAAAATGTCACTGTTTTACTTAAAAGGCGATTAAAATAATAAAAGAGAAATGTTACAATTTAAAAATATACATTTTATTTTAAAGCTTTTTAGTACTTGCAAGCTTTACCAAGCTCTTCAACACAGAATGTTATTATAAATAATTGCTTTTTATTTATACAAATACGTCACTTCGTTGTGAAAATGAGAGAGACAATAATTATTAGAGTTGAAAATAGAAGTTACACATTTAGAATGAAAGTGACGCAAGTGAACAAAGTGATGTAATAAAATAAATGAAACTGCAGTTAATAATAATGCATATTTAAATAAATTCAATCCAAGAATCTGCTACTTCTACTTTCAACTCTAATAATTATTTGTTCTCTCGTTTTCAAATGAAGTGACGTATTTGTATAAGTAAACAGCAATTATTTATTATAATATTCTCTGATGAAGGGCTTAGTAAAGCCTGAAAGTACTAACAAGGAAGGTCTCCATACCGGCATACTCCGAAAAATCTGAAAAAAATTATAGAATGTTTACAAAAAAAATTTCGGCGGAAACTCCATCGAGCATCCGTAACAAAATAATGAAAATTTCGGTATTTGGCGATTTCTCACCGGTTGGCGATGAAATAAAATTTCAAAAAATACTTTTTTATCTGAAATACTCTTTAAGATAAAAATGTTTCATATTGAACTTGTTTAAATAAATTTAGTGTAAATAAATTTAGTTGACAGTTTTAGTTCACATATTTTTAAATTTACTGCTAATCTTTTTTATAATAATTTATTTCCATACCAGTTTATTTTTCATTATGTCAATCAACTTGAGAAGAGTTTTCTAAAGTGGCAACAGCTAAGCGGCCAAACACCGTAATGGATGCCAAGGTAGCTGCTTGAATATATGAAGGGTGTGGATTAAAGTCCTTTTAAGAACGTCTGCATGTTGATGTGCTTCAAGTATAAACTGCGGTGACTTGGAAAGAAAATTAATGATTATGAGGATAATGGAAAGACAAGTCTTCAGGACGCTGGTCTAACTTGGATTATGGTCTTGCTTGCAACTCCTGCTGATGGAAAGAAGTGGAGCGCAGTGATTGTTTTAAAGGTAGCAAGTTTTTTTCAGGTCTTCATGGGTAAAGGTGGGGGTATGGCCTTCTCACATGTTCAATACTTCTAATTGCTTAATGATTTAGTCATATTGGAATTTTTATTAATTTTTATTTACGTTTTATAAGCAAAATCGTTTTTCTTGGATTTTGAATTGGTTGGTTATATTTGTTTTTAAAGCAGTTTTGATTCGTTAAATTTTTTTTTTAAGATAGCTTTGTTATTTTGTGTTTTTGAAAGTTTAAATGTATTTTTATACTTTTGGAGTATGTCGGTTGGCCATATCTTGCGAAACCCGTGAGGATCCAATTTCTGTTTTGGTACCTGCTTTTTTCACTCCTCCCACTTTCTGAAGAGCAGGGAGTGCTTTGTTTATTGTTTTTTCGTTATAAATTTTCATGGATTTTTATTGTTGTTTTGCACCCTCTTTTCATAATCATTTTCATAATCATTCATATTTAATAGAGCTATATTCACTTAGTGCATATAAGAAGCTGCGTTGCGCCTGATGCACTGGGTTGTTTGTTTTTAAAAAAATTTTTAAAAGCATTATATATATATATATATATATATAATAAAAGTTAACTATCAAATTTTATGAATTAAAACAAAATTTTAATTAATTAATATTGTTTCAATCTCAAAATTAAGTCCAATTGAGCACTGTCGATCAATTTTGTTGCTATGGATACATCGACTTCTTTGATATTGAATGAAATGAATAGCTGCAGCGTTCATCTCCTTGCCTTTATTTTGGAAAGCGCTTAAATATACGAAAATATTTTTTATATATGAAATTGTTTTTAAAGTAATAAAATTAAATAACAAGCAACATAAATGTGTAATACAAAAATGTTTCATTAAACTCTCTCATTGTTTAAGTTTAAATTCATTAAATACTATTTACACACATTCTAAAAATCAATTAACAAGCAATATGGAGGTGCATTAAAATCGTTTGCTTTTGTCAAGGAAAAGTACTGCTCGCCAAATCGCGTGACGCTTTCGTCTTTTCGCCCCAAATACTCAAAAGTATTTTATTTTTTACAGACTTTCTAATGTAATTTCGCCGCTAAATTTTACTGATCCTTTATTACATACATAAGTAGTTTAATTAGTATTTTTTTTCAAAATATTCTGAGTATGCGCAGTAAGGAGACGTTCCCAATAAGAAATTTTTTAATTTTGTATATTTTATTATAGTTTTGTATACTTTTAAATTCTAATGTTTCTCTTTTATTATTTTAGTCGACGTTTACGTAAAACAGTGAGCTTTTCAAAGTTAATATTACATATTTTAGGAACGATGTATTTCATTTTAAAACTTTAACTACGATACATATCTAACAATATTTCAATTATCCATAATTATTTAATATTTAAAACATATATATCATTTTCGTTCTTAAAATTTGAAAAAAAAAGGCAGAAAAGAAGCTAAGATCTTTGCGTGATTGATATAGTCATACTTGTCCATCTACTTTTCAGTGTCTTTTCTTCAAACATTGTCTACGGGATGTTCAATTTATTGTTTTTCGTATCGTTTTTATTTCACGTAACATCTAATTTTCCGCAACAGAATAAGTGTCGCAATATAAGTCATAAAATTTCATCTCGCTTTCTCTCTTTATATATAAGCAAAAATTCCATTGACGGAAATACACACCTTATTGAATACGCTACTCACAATACTACAAAAAATTACCATAAATTTAAATATATTCATATTTAAAAATTTTGAAATCTGGCAAGCATTAAAAAAAGGCTGTCGGCATATATTTAATCCGGTACTTTAACTAAGGCACATACCTAATAATGTTTATATTATATATAATTATTTAATATTTAAAACATATGTATAATTTTATGAAATAAGCGTTATTTCTATTTTTATTTCGTCTTTCTCACTGCATCAAAATGAGAGTTAGACAACTAGATTAGAGAAATATTGATATGATTGATGGTGTATTTTAAAAAAATACTTTTATATAATTATTTTTTCCATATTTTTTCCGGTGTCCAGTTTTACAGTATTGAAAAATATATAGATATTTATTCATATATTTTATTAACCTTCATAGTTCCCTTACTCAAAAGAAAAAAAAAAAAAAAAAAAAGTAAAAGGATTTTTTCAATGGTAGTAGCAGCGCTTTCCCGATAACATTCACAGTACGTTATCCACTAAGGGTGATATGTGCGCAAGCTCCAATCATATAGATTCAAAGCTGTGAAATCTGAAACGCTAAAAATAAATAAATCATTAGCTTCTATTATCACATTGGAGTTGGTTAGTAATAGAAGAAAAAAAGTCACATTGTAGTATACTTTTCTCAGTTTTATATACCAGATAATTAATTGATTTATTATTTGTAGTCTTAATGTAAATTAATGCACAATGCATCCAATGATTAAGCATATGAACAGTTTATTAAATATTTGCGTAAACAGCCAACAATAGCAATATAAAGAGCGAATGCCTTAATCCCATATAGCACGAAAGCTCCCGAAAACTTCCCCAGGAGCTCCAAGTCATCCCAAATTCCTCCTGATACTAAAATGACAAAATGGGGACTTCCTGAGGAATAAACTTTTATGATGTCCTCAGGAGTGAGCTCCCAGTGACGTCCTACGGAGCAACGTCCGAGGACGTCAGTCCTGGTGAAGTACCTGGGAAGCTATTCCTGGGGAAGTACATGGGAAGCTATTCCTGGGGAAGTACATGGGAAGCTATTCCTGGGGAAGTACCTGGGAAAGCATTCCTGGGGAAGTACCTAGGAAGTCGTTCTTGGGGAAGTACCTGGGAAGTCATTCCTGGGGAAGTATTTAGGAAGTCTTAGTGCTGGCGCCATCTCATGAGTGATTCTGGAGTACAATTGCTTTTTATTAAACTTATTTTTTTATACTCAATTGCTTTTTATTAAAATAAAGTTAATTCAATTTGATCGGGATCGATTTTTAATGAGTTTATTTCATATTATTAATTATTCGATTTATTATTTTTTAGCAAATTAGATAATTGTCAATAAATTGTAATTATTTTTAATTATTGCAACAACTTTTAATCATTTTAGTTACATTAAAATGTTTAATTCAATATTTCAGTTAATTCATATTTTAAATAATAATTACTGTATGTCTTTTAAAGCAAATTTTGCCCATTTATCTTTCTTTTATTAATTTTCAATAAATAACATAATGCATTTTTCTTTTTTATTGTTATTAATTTTTTATTAATTAAGTAATTAATTTAACTTGTTTAAATTAACGAAATAAGTTTCTAAATAAATACACTAAAACCTCTAAATGGAAGACAGTTCTGGACCATATATTTTTCCGGCATTTAGAGGTAACGGTATCTATACAAAGAAAATAATATATCTTTACCGTGTGTTTGTTTGTAAGCAGCCGACTAAAATTATTTTTGTAAAAATAGTCTAAATCGAGTCCTGATGCACCAGAGGCTAAGATTTTTCATTTTTTTGAAAATTAGCTAACATACTTATCAAACCCTGCATTTAAGAAAAACAAACAAAACTGTCGCGATGAGAAAATTTGTATCTCAGCATATAACACCAACTTAAAGTGAATACATTTCACGTTAAAATGGCATATTTCATTAAAAATATATAAATATTGAGCCGCACCTCTCCCCCCCCCCCCCTCCTCGATACGAGTTTCTTTTGCAAAGATTTTCTGTTACAAAAAATACATTCTTACAAAATCGGTTAAAAGATATAAATTCATGCAAAATTAAGGTTTAATTCAGATTATGATCCCGGGCCTGGGCAGTACCGCTAAGCTAAACTCATCTGGTATACTTTACACAGGTATTGGGAATGAGAAAATGTTAACTAAATAGAAGTGTCAATTTTAAGTGTCAGTTCTGGAGGTTTAACCATATTTTGTTTTATTTTACCTTTAATTTATTTTTAAATAAAAGTTTGACTTATCAATTAATTATTTTTCTATTATCTTTTTTTAAATTACCATACATAATATTATTTTTTCCCCTCAATAATAAAAGTGAAGTCTCCATTTAAAGAACTTCAGAAATATAAATAACTTTATAGATTCAGAAAATATAGATAAATATTTCTCTCTATTTCCTAAATAACAAATATTTCTGTAGAATTTTAAACTGAGGGGTATTTTGCGTTATATATATAGAGAGAGGATTAAAACTTCCATTTAAGAAACATATTTCCTATTTAGCAAATTTTTAGTTTCGTATATCAATAAAAGATTATTTTTCACGGAACTTCTTTTCTCTTTTAGCCATGGTAGCCAACTAACTCCATTCTTTTAGCAAGCATATGTCCGACAGACTTCTCATATCTCTTCAAGTATATTTTCTCTGACCCTTGCTAGGTGTCAGGGAGAATATTATAACTGGATTACCAGTTGACTCTGAATAGAGTGGATCCGCCCCCAATCAATTTTGTCAGCTGAGAATGTGAGTGCATGCTTGCTGAAAGTACATAATACCTGCAAAAGAAAGTTTTTGAAAGGAAAAAAAAGGGCTATTCGAAGAATTTGAACAAAACCCATTTTTGAAATAATTAAGCGAAAACGTTTTTCCACATTTGTCAGAATTTTTTAAAGAGGATTTTTTAATTCAAAGGTTTCTAAAAAAAGAAAAAAATTATTTATTTAGTTTGGGATTTATACAAAATAATTCGCTTATAAAATAGAGATCTGTAATAGTTTCTATTTTTATGTAATTCAGCATGTTTTTTCATTGTAATGATGGAATATTGCAATCTATTTTCATCCCAGATCCTGGTATGACACAATTTTACAAGTTTGTACAAAAATGTGTTTTCGATGACAATACAGCATTTTAATGTTTGTATAACTTTATTATAAAATAATAAATTGATTTTAAAGCCTTTTTCAATTCGCCCGCGACAGGTGGTAAATCGCCAAACATCTGCAACTCCTACAACTGTATGGGAGTATGATAAACAATGGATTTAATGTAGCGTCTATAAATGCTAGCCAAAATGTGCCAAATCGCTCTGAAACTGCAACAATGAACTATTTTAAGTAGTAAAAAGTTGAAAATAAATTATAAACAGAAATGTTAATTTTGAAATATAGTAATTTTTAAAATATGCTTTTAACAGTTAATAGTTTCATGATTTGTGATTATACGTTGAAAAATCAGTGTAGAAATTCCAAAAAGATGGTTTAAATAATGTTTAAATCCCCCCCCCCACCTCTAAAAAAGAAACAGAGTAAAATCTACATATTTTTTCATTAATTTATTTAATAAGAGGGCTTTTTACCAAGCGTAAAAAAAGTCGACTAAAGTTTCTGTAAGTAAAAGAGAGAGAGAGAGAAATATTTGCTCTGAAAGGATTCTCTCAATTGGAATTTTATTGTTTGGTTATCATAAAAAGAATTCATATTTTAAATCAAAGTATCCGTATTTTCCATTTTAAATCTCTGGAAATATTTTTATTAAATAAAATAAAATTATGTTGCAAGATATCCTCAGAAATATTTAGCATCATTAATTGTATGAAAAATAGTACAGAATGAATTTTCTAAGTACAGAATGATTTCAATGGATTTTAAATATGGAAAGATAAAACAATATTATTGTCATTTAAAAATATAATTTCATGTAGGAATTTGAAAATTGAAAGACATTTATGTTATCTTAAATAATTATTGATAAGCCTTTTTTTTACTTATAAATTTAAATTTACTTTGAATATATAAAAAAGGCTATGCATTTAAATTTGCAATAAAAGTTAGATAATTCCGGCTTATACGAAGCACATAAAATATGGATATTTTCTAGTTTTGAGATTCAAAAGAGGGGGGAAATACTAAATACCTTAGAAACATCTCTTGTTCAACGGCCCTGTAGCATAATGGATAGAGCGCGCGTCTGGTGTTCGTAAGTACCCTGGATCAAACCCCGGAAGGCAGAATGAATGTAAGAAATTTGTTCCTAAAAGCTGTATTCATGTAATTCCGTGTGCGTGCGTGATAATTGTAATTGCCTGTTACACGTGAATCTATCTGATAAATAATTTTAAAAAGATCGTATTTATTTCTGAAAAAATAATTAAATTTATTTTACATAATTACTTTAAACCATAGCTTCAAAATTTTTTGTGGAATATTAAATGACCCTGAAGCTTCCCAAAGTCCTCCAGTATCACTTCTTAAAATCTTCCCCAGAACCTCCCGGGGAGGTCCCTAAAGGATGTCCTGGGGAGCTCTCCAGGATGCTGCAAGGCGGACATTTTCTGTTCCTGAGGACCTCCTGGTGACAATTTTCTGCATCCTCAGGGATGCCCTGGGGATGATGGTGTTTTATTGTAAATCTTCATGGGGATGTCCTGGGGAGGCACATGTGCTATATGGGACGTTTTGACTTACGTTTTTCCGTACTAAAATATATGTTTCACATATAAAAATTGATATAGCAGATGAAAGTTATTCAATACGACGTGCAAATTCATAGAAACAAATACTCTCAGAATTTACGTTGTAAATTTACCCTTTTTAAAAATATGTGAGGGGAATCGACTTAACGGTATTCTATCTAACGCTGAATATCAAATATATAAGTATCTAAATTTGCAACACTTAAAAACTTTGCTATGAGATTTCAGCCTGGAATCTAAAAAGGAAAATGAAGACAGTAACAAACCAAAGGCTGTGAAATATTTTATTTTAGTCTAACATTGGAAATTTTAAGATATCCCAATTAATAAAAGAGTGTGATGCAATATTATTTTTAAAACTTTATTCATGTAATTTCCAGCCCCTTTGAATAAGATTGCTTTTTAAGAATTATAGCATTTTTTCCCCTTGATAAACAAAATAATGATAAATTTTATCCATTATTGTAGCATTACTGTAGTTCTATATACATATTGAAGCATTTACAAAATATTTAAAATGAGTAGTTATTGCGTTCGTATTGATACGTTAATGGATTGGAAAAAACATCACGAAACAAAATCATTTAAAAAATATAACATCAATTTTTTAGGAAATTCTTGACCAAAATTCTCCATTAACTTTTAATAAGATTAATTATAACACCATCAATATCAAGACTAATTCATCTAAGCGGGAGAAAAAAGCACTCTAAATGTTAAAATGAATAATGGTAATTAGTTAAAACATTCAAAATATTTTAGAAAAATTATAAAAATTGTTGGTTTAGGGGAACAAAAATATTTTTCTTACATGCTTACACTGTTTTACTTAAATTAAAACATTATGTAATTTACTAAATTCAAAATTTTACATTTTTTACATTTATTTTTCAAACCTATCATAAATTTAACGAAAATACACGTGAATTTGATCAAGTGCACTAAAAATATGATAATCCTTATAATATTATAAATGTCAATGTGTCTCTGAAAGTTTGAATGAAGGTAACATCTAAACGGATGAATTATGCGTTTATATCTTTGAATATAGATGGATTACAACTCAGAAATGAACATAGGCTGTATTTAATTTATTTTATTCAAACAATTTTCTTAATAATTGAAAATTTCATTACTTTACATACATAATCAATTGACAATTTTCGTATAATATTTAACCATCTTTCTTTACCGCTGCCAAGGCAATCAAAAACCGGAATAACACTTTCTTCTTGGCAATCAATTTTGAATTGTACAATTTCCACGAGATAATGAAAATAGAAAGAATTCTAAAGAAAATATATGACGTCATAGTTGAAACAAGAAAAAAAGGAATATTTTTTATTATTGATAAAGCATGAATATATGTTACGTTAATAAGAGGTTTTCTGTCAAAAATGCGTAATAATTATAAGGAATAATAGCGAAAATGATTTATATTATTAAGAAAATATTTCGCTTGGAAAAATATAACATCATATTTGAAATAAACACATTTTCAGGAATTCGTTAAAAATACAAGAAGCATGAATATAAGTAACTAATGAAAATAGATAAATAATGACGTCATACTTAAAATGAACAGCATAAACACTTTCTTCTAATACTGATTACAAAATTTGAATATAAGTTACATACAAATGAGAGTTTTCATTCAAAATTCACTTTATGATTAGCAGGAGAAGACATTTTCTTGTGAAAAAAAAGGGGAAATTAAAGCTTCAAAAATTGATTTATTCCACAAAAGCGACATTTACAACCAAGGATGTAAATGCAACTTTCGTGCATTTAAGTGGATAGTAATTATCACCCTATTCGTATGAATTTAATAAATAAATAAAAAAAAATAAATAAAATAAAAAAAATAAACAGGAAAGAAATGATTTAATTACAAAATTAAAAAAAGCATTTTAACAAATTACAACGACCATTGCTTATTCAATCTTTCTTTTGCACGTGAAAATCTCACAAATTAAAATTAACTCTTTGGCAGAAATTGTTATTCATTTTCTTTCATTTTCATTAGTTATTATCCACCTGAAACTTGCGTATTATCCAAGCATTTCACTGGCTGTTCGGGAAAAGGCTTTTCCATCGTCAGATTTCCAAGAAATCTGACTACCAATTTTAAATGAAATTTCATTCTTAAACTTCTAAACATCCGACAATATTACTTTTTACACCGTCGGATAGAGAAAAAAAAAATGTACTTTTAAATGGAATTTGTTTGAAAGCTGTATCTGAATTTGTTTCTGAGTTATTAATTTTTTTGTAGTTTTTATTACTTTTTTTGTCATAGTGGCAAAAGAAGGTATCCATCTCTGTTGAAAGTAAAGGGAAATACAGCTTACTGTATAGGCCAATCAAAAAACGAATAAAATGTGGATTAAACCAATAAAAACCTTCAGATATGCTTTTGATTTCCTATCCTGACGAGGACAATAACCATTTTTCCAATTCATTAAAAAAGCATTTACTATTTTAATTAATTATTTTTAAATGTTGCCAGATTAAACTTTTCACAAAGGCGTTTTTAGTAAAAAATTTTATCGGGTAAAAATGGCGTACATGTATGTAAGCGTTCATTTTAATTAGAACTTATTAATATACATTTATTTAAATTTGGTGAAAGTGGTGTCATTTTCAATTCACATAACAATATACTTTTCAGAAATGAACGCTGTGCATCAAAAATCGCATAATTCCAAAATGCAATTTTAGCTTACATTTTAAATACGATTTCTTACTTGAAATTTAGTATTTAATAACATTAATGTTTCAATGTTTATCTAAATGTACAATAATATTAGATTTCATTAAGCGATTTCATGTTTTAAATAAATTAAAATACATATTTTTACATGATTCAGGAAGTGAAAAATTATTAATATAAACTTTAAAACACAATTTCTGTCATTTATATTACATAAGTGAATGAACGGTAAATATATCATTTGACGTTCCATCTATATTTTTCCATGAATACCCAGTCATCTATATTTTCATACTTTTGGGTGCAGGAAAATACAATGGTAAACCTACAAGTCAATCACTAAAATTGGGTTTTCGGGTGTTTTCCACCAAGATATGACTTGGCAGACCGATTTTATTTTAATAATGCGAATCGAGATTTAACTAATTTTGGGATTTCGCCCGTGAACTGGATGCGGTGATTGACTGTGCTGCTGCATCTCGGTCTATTTGTATCTGTGCCTGCACTTGATATTTAAAAATATAATCCCTTTTTCAGCTCACAGGCTATCAAAACCTGAGAGCTAATGTCCCCGCCGGTTCTGTATATATGTATATACGTAGTTATTACTCTTGATAGAAATATCCGACTTGTTTCTAATTTTCTTTCTGGGTTCATTGGTTAAGTATAAAGGGGGGAACGGGCGACTGATCCCCCTTAACTTAGATAAATGGGTTTTTCATGCAGAGTTGTAGATTTTCTTCAAATTTGGTATACCGATTTATTGTGATAATGCGCTTCTCCGATTAGATTTGTATGTTCATTAGTTAAATATAAAGGGGGGGGGAAACGGGGGCGAATACCCCCTTAATTTAGATAAATGTTTTTTCTATCCGATTCGCTTCAAATTTGGTATATCGGTTTATTTCGATAAGGCGATTCCCTGATGGCATTTTCAGGCTCATTACTTAAGTATAAAAATGGGAAAGGAGGGGGGGGGGGGGAATCTACCCTTAATTTATATATTTTGAGGGGCATTATTCTTTGAAATAAGAGCATAATATACAATTAGTGTGAATAGCCTGTGAACTCAATGCCATCAGTTTAACTGGGCACTTTTCTTTCTTTCTTTCTTTTTCTTTTTTTTTTTTTTTTGTAAACTTTATAATATTTTTATTTTTATTTTAAAAATATTTTAGGAAGTTTCTTCACAGTGCTGGCAACTGGGTTATTTCCATCGTTACAGAGAAAAGGGAAAGAATTGGAATTACTATATCTTTACGGCTGCCATTTTTCATTGCAATTAAAAATAATTGTTCTTTTTTTGTTTGTTTGTTTTTTTTTTCATTTTTTTACAATAGAAATTGGCGTCTGGTTTAAAAGAAAAAAAAAAACCTTATTTTTACTCATAAAGGTATTACATTTCAATATTTTATACATTACGCTGATAATGAGATTGAGACGTTCATCTCAAAGGGCTTGAAAAAGAAATGAGTATTCTCTTTGATAATTTCTACATATTTCACAGCGAAAGCGTCGAAAAGAATAAATCTCTGGATACTGGCAAAAGTGAGATCATGTTTGGAAATATATTTATTTATAATCTATTGCACGTTAAAATGTTTTTAAAATAGTGAATATGAATGTGAAAATTTCGCATGTAAATTTTACGACGGTAAAACTGACGTCATTTTTGTATTTCGTTGTTTAAAAAAAAAAAAAAAAAAACATGATTGTATCAGAGGGGCGCAACTTTCGTCGATTTTTCATTTCGTAATACCAAAAATCAAAGCCTAAATTGGTAACTTCATAATTTATTATCTGAATATCAGGTAACTAATTACACTCTAAATTAAAATGTCTGAAATTCAGACACTTAAGTGTCTGAAATGGAGTGTTCAATTTTCAGACATTTTAAAATGTCTGAATTTTTTCAGACACTTTTTGCGTCTGAATTTCAGACACTTCAAACGTCTGAATCGCATCCATTTTTTTTGTAAGCATCATACGTAGCCATGTTTGACCACGTTGAATCCTGGAAAAATATTTGGCTGTGGTCCTGCCCCTCCCCCCCCCCCCCCAATACAGCCGGATTTTTTTTGGTGCTCTCAGTTTTGGTATACAATTTTCGTTACGTTGATAATTTAAATCTTTTACGACATTGTACTGATTATAATCAATATCTTGAACTTCAGGAGTAGAACAAGATTAAAAAACAAAAAATATTTATCTAAATATTAGATTTTTTTAAATTTATTTTGTTTTTAACCTTATTTTACTTTAAAAGTTCAAAATATTGATTATAATCAGTACAATTTCGAAACAGATTTAAAATATAAGCTTTAGAAATATTGCACATCAAATTTGGGGGCACTACAGTCGTAGGGGGACGGGGCACTTCCCAGTTTGCCCTTCCTTTAATCAAGAAGTACTTTTGCAAAAAACGCAACCCTGCATTATAGTTGTCTAAATTGAGATGTCCGATATTCGGGAGTATCCGTTGTGGAGGTTAATGAACATTCTCGAATAGCGAACACCTCTATTTAACGAATACTTTTTTAATCAGCAGACATACATATTTGTATATTTTTACCTCAAAAAAGTAGACATCTCCAATTATCGGACAAATTCCGCGTTCCCGAAGTGTTCGCTATTAAGGGCTCTTAAGGTACATAGATAAATAAATATATATATATATTTTATAATCTTGTCCTACTCTAAAAGTTCAAATTATTTATTATACTCGGTTGAATGTGGAAAAAGATTTAAAATATCAGATGTACGAAAATTGCAAAAATCCCCCCCCCCCAAAAAAAAATGAAAATATAAAAAAATATATTGCCACATAGGCAATTTTACATATACATCACTTGATAATCACAACAGCCATTTAACTATGAATAATGAAAATAAATAAATAAATATTCTACTTTAATAACATTGGGGAAAAAATGACTTTGGTATTTTGTTAAATATATTTGCGTTTTTAAACTTGTCCTACTCTAAAAGTTCAAAACTTTCATTATAATCAGTGCAAGATTTAAGATATCAGCTTTACAAAAATTCATGCAAAATCCCCCCCCTCCCCCCCAAAAAATGAAAATACTTATTTAAAAATTATGTTTTTAAAAAATTTATATTTCCACATGGGCAAGTTTTTATGTAGATCAGAGGGTACTCACAAAAGCTATTCAACTATCAATAAAAACAAGTACATATTCTATATTAAAAACATGAGGAAAAAATAACTTATGATTTCCAAACTTCTTTCGTCTTAAATATATACAGTAACATCTGTCATTTTTGTATTTTTCGTATAAGTGCATATAAATAAAGTTACCACACTTTTAAATACGAAATCTAGTTAGAGGTTTTTACTTTTTCCCATTATAAATTTCAAATTACTTTTTTATTAAAAATAATAAAAAAATCAGTATTAGAGTTGATTGCAAATCAAATACATATGTATATTTTTACAGGCAGCTTCATATAATAGACGAGTCTCATTTACTTTATTTATCTTTTTTTTAATCTGCGGTTTTATGCCAGGAAGTAAGAAAGCATTAGGTCATCTTTCAAAGTTTTTTTTTATCTTTACTTCCTTGTGGCCGTCATTTACTGCGAGATAAAAATTATCCATTTAAACTAAGAACTGACATTGAATATATAATTCGTAATAAAAAAGAACGTCATAAGTTTAAAAATATATACTTCTAGAATTAGTGGGGTTTTTTGCGAACAGATTCAAAACTAATTAAATTTCATGCAGGATTTTGTTTAGTACAATAAATAAAATCATAAAATACACTAATTTTACTACTATAAAGAAACTTACTTGAGTTGCTGCAAGAGGTAAGAAATATTCCTCGATTTGAAATTTTAAAAACTACCACAACCACAGTGAGGGAGAAAGACTTTCATCAGTTTAAAAGGTAATCCATAATACATCCGACTAGCCATATTTAAAGGATGAGATGTTTCATCCTAAAAACAGGACCCGCCAGACAAAAGTTTCTTTTTTTTTTGCCAGCTTCGACAGGACGAAGATGAATAACAGAATATTATTGATATAAATTGATACGAGTTAACACTAAGCCCATTGCACACGCTTTGTAGAATTTCCGGGTGTAATCTTCAACCTTCGTCTACTTCTGTTCTGTGTCTATCCCGCCCTTGTATCGACGACAGCTTCTAAGAGACATTTGATGCCGAGCACACACGTCAGATGTATGTATTCAATAAATACATAATCCAAGTTAATACGAATTAAAATCACAGTACTTCACATTTCGCAAAAAACGAATTAAAATACACGCGTACATAAAAACAAACTTTGTTTGAATTACAACGTATACCACTTCGAACGAAGACATCTAAAACGCATGCGCAACTGGGAGTGCTAGTGCCCCCTGGTGGTTATTGCGTCGGAAGAATCAAAAATTAAGACACGTTTAAAGCAATGAAGTGAATTAAAATAAGACGTTTGCGGATATTTTAGACATTATTCTCAGTTCGTTTACACCATGGTCATAGTAAGACGCTTATGTATCTTAAATTAAGACATCTATAGTGTCTTAATTTTCAGATTAAGACACTTAAGTGTCTAAAATTCTTTTTCAGTCACATATGTGTCTAAATTTAAGACGCTTCTATTTGCAGTGTACTTATAGTGATAAAGTTTAACTTTTAAATAATTTGAATAGTAAAAGTTAAACATTAGTTATAAACAATATTTATTTTATAAGTTAGATCAGACTAACTCATAATATTGATTACTTTTTTGTGATTATTTTTGTCAATCTAACAGTTCTGTCAACCATCTCTTTATTAGTCGAATTCAACGGGTTCCGACACGTAAAATATAACAAATATAAATGATGAAATAGAATAACAGCGATGTACATTTATTCACCATTTAATCTTAGAAAAGGCGTATGAAATTTCAAGCTCATGAAAGACATTTAAATGATCCTGTAAAAACAAATATAGGCAAATTGGGAGTTTTAGAAGTTTTCCTACTATAAAATGTGATAAATGGTTAATTGTATTTGCTTTTAATTATCGAAATTTGTTGCTTAATTGATGCATTTATCCTTTTTAAGTGTTAAGTGAACGAAGTAACGGGTAACAGCTAGTACAATATATTTGTGAATATATTTCGCAATCTGTCCTTTATTAGTCGTGTTCAAATGGAACTTTTCACAAATTCTTATTCCTGAATATTTAAAAAGCAATTAACGTCGCTAATGGCAATGTCATTTAATTTAACGGCGTTATAAATTTATTTCTTTCATACATACAATATCATATATTAAGATTCGTATTAAACATTGACGGGTCATTATCTTGATACTGAATTATTGTTTGATGATCGTATGCTTGAATAAAAAAAATGTTTTTAGAAATGTTTTTAGATACATTGCTTAATGAAGTTTTATGAAAATAAGGAAATTACGCCAATAACAGTTTTAGAATATCGTGAAGATAATTTAATAATACTAACGACCAACGGTATCAATCAAACCTGTCAATTTCATCTTGATACCAATAAGTCCAGTATATTTTTCATTTACTAGATCCTCCACCGAGCTACGCTTTTCAGCCTCCGTTCAGACATGGGGACTCTAAAATCACGGTAATTTGATTGTCTTTGAAAAGATTACGGAATATTGAATTATAATTTAAAAGGTGTCGATTTTCTTGTAAACGGGTTTCCATTCATTTCCCTTTGATTGGGGAATTTAAAGCACGAATCAGCTGCTGTTAAGTCATCTAATTGCTGCTTTCGCTTTTCTTTAAAAAAGTTCACTTAAAGACTCGAAAAGAATCTAGTATAAAATGATCTAAGTAAACAGAGTCCTTGCCCCCCCCCCCCCCTCCCCGTAATTTTAACAATGCTGTAAGAAAATTATTATTTTAAATTCGACATCGTAAATGTATCGTTTTCAATATGACGTAATTTTTACCAAATTTTTCATTTTAATATTCACATGAAAATACTTTTGTTTTTAGAAAGGAAATATTATTATTTGCGGTATCTTAGAATTGGCAACAATAGTTGAAAAGATCATCTCGAAATATGAAATTGATATCTTGGGTAAATATATTTTTAATTTAAATTGTTTGATATATTATTGGCTATTATAAATATGACGTAATTTCTCTCATTTACTGCTTTTAACGCATATTAATGAATGTGTATATTTCTACTTTTAATATTCACGTGCAAATACAATTCTTATGCCGTAATTTTCAATATTTTCTTGCTTTTAACACGTAATCATTTAATTCTAATTTTAAAGTTTTCATTTTGGTTTTCATTGTCAAGTGTAAATAAGTTTTTGATTAAAAACATATATTTTATTCTTTGGGCTGTTTTTACAATTAGCAATAATTTAAAATAATAACCTTTTCGAATATATGAAAAAAGATCTCTTGAAAAGGAAAATTTCAATAAAAATTTGAGAATATCCATTTTAAAATTAGTGAAATAAAAGAATAAATGCATACCGCGAATTATTTATGTATATCCTTAGAAAAAAAAATGATTAAATGTATAGATTTTGCTGCAATAAAACTTTTGTAATGGAACGTTTTTAACCAAATCTAACGTTAAATATCAATTAAAATAATTCCTCAATTTTCTTTCGAGCCTCCTTCAGCGTGTTTATCAAACATTTTTCTATAATAATACCAATTTTCATATTTTTCCATGCAGTAGTTTTTTTTTTTTTTTTTAACATTAGCGAAAGAAAACCCCCAGTCACAAAATTTTTATTTACGGCGATGGCAGCGCTGACAGGGCTAGTTACATTTTTCATAATACAGAGATATGTAACTAAAAAAATATTTTCTACATTTTTCGAAATTTTGAGACTCCAAATTAAAAAAAAAAAAAAAAATAGAAAATATATTTTTTTCTTACCTTTATATC
The DNA here is from genome assembly GCA_963932465.1 of Maratus speciosus. Lineage (NCBI taxonomy): Eukaryota > Metazoa > Arthropoda > Arachnida > Araneae > Salticidae > Maratus > Maratus speciosus. The sequence goes on from OZ010794.1 coordinate 396,377,547, forward strand.
CAAATGTATAAAATTCAATGCTCAGTTTTATTTGTATATATAAACCAAACTTATATAAAAAATATTGGTGATTTTCATTGATATGCAGTTTGCATGGGGCATTTGGAAAAGTTCTAAAATATTACGGAAAATTCCTTTTTTTCTAAAAAAAAAAAAAAAAAAAAAAAATTGGGGGGGGGGGGTAAATATATGCGATTATGCATATAATGTACCCTTGAATAATATTTAAAGTTAAATTTACAAAAAAAAAAAAAAAAAAAAAAAAATATTTTAAATCTCCCTCGTCCCCTTAAATAAAATAAAATAAAATAAAAAAAGTTTTACAGAATCAGATTTTCGCTATATTGTAACTTTAACATTTACGATTTGCAAACAAATTCTAACGTGATGGTTAAAAATGAAGGTTATTTTCAGATTTACTGCTAAAAAGTACGTAAAAGTCAATTATCAAAAGTTAAAAATCACAGCCATCTCCTCTATTTCAAAGTATCCGATTTTTGTATTTTTTTAACTTTGACAATTTACGGTTTGCGAAAAATCCCGACATGATGGCTAAAAATTGAGGTAATTTTTTAATTCAGTGCTAATAAATACATAAATGTTAAAAACCACAACCATCGTAGCCTAGTGTTATCTAATCTAAAACTTTTTCTTAAACTTCTTGGCGGTAATCTATCAAAATATTTGTGTGTTATCCTGGAAAATCCCGTAAAGTATAAATGGTAACCACTGAATTTCAAAATAATATTACATTGTCATAAGATTTACGTCAGTGTGTAAAATTTAATCTCGATCGGATATTTGAAAGTGAGTTAAAGTTCAAGTACAAATTTTGAACTGGAAAAACATACATACAGTTGTTGAAGTTAAATAAAATAACACAATTTTTTGTTAAAAGAAATCATGAAAAGAAACTCTCTCAAATCCTTAAAAAATGAAACAAATGCTAAAATACAATCATTTTAGCCAATCTGAAACTTAATTAAAGTTAATTCAATCGTAATACTTGTAGATTTTTTAAAGCGCAGATACACGTGAAATAAGTTCTTCAAATATTTTAAGCAATTGGTATAAGACCCCTCAAACCATGGCCCAGATGACTTGTCTTCAGATGCGGGAAAGTGGTACAAGTCATGCATTTTTAAGGTTTCATAACTCGGTCAATTTTAGTGTTGTATGAACAAGACTTTTTTGTCTTACTTGTCAGTGTAATAGGAAAATTTTACTAAATATAACTTATAGGACAGGAGGACCGTATAAAAATTTAAATTTCGTTATTTAAAAAAAAAAAAATTATTGACCCAAATCGCTTTTAAAATGTTTCTTTACCTCATTTAAAACATTTTTGCAATTGAAACGCTACGTCTATGACGAACGGTTAAGGATTTAGCCATTGGATACCGTTGAGATTGGACACCCTGTATAGTGCTATATATAAATTTACGTATTGTATGTATCATTTAAATTTTTATCTGAATTTCATTTATACTGTATATATTTTATCTAAAAATAAAAATAGATGATAAGCATTCTGATGTTACGTATTATTTCATTTACATTTTTATATTTCAGGTATTATCTACTATTACCTATGTTTTCGCGGACAGAAACTGCTCTTTATTTCGTTATTCTCATCAGAATATAAATAAGGTAGAGGTATGAGGCTGAACTGCACATACTTATTCATCTTTAACGTTTGCATTTTTATCTCAGTTTCTTTTACACTCTATCTAGTACAAATAAAAATAAATGGAAGTTATTTAGGTACTATATTTTATTTTATTTACATTATTTCTTTGAGTCATTTTATAATATTACATATACTTTCTCGAAGATAAACTGGTCTTAAATAATCATGCGTTATCGTCAGAATGCGGAGAATAAAGAACTAGAAAAATGCAGTACATTTACATATATTCTGTATCGTTTGGTTATTTATCTCAGTTTTTTGTGGATTGTATCTATATTATGTAAAAATAAAAAATAGAAACAAAAAAGTAACATTTTAATTTTTGTAAGTTTCATTTATTAAAAATAACATAAAATAACGACACGAAATATTTATTAAAATTTTCATTTACTTAGAGATTGTTGTTATGTTACACAGAGAAAAAATGTAAATCAGTTTAGTAATATGTGAATCCGAAAAATCATCGTTTGATATTACATATCCTACTTTTAACGAAATCTGTTTTGTCAAGAAGATTGAGTTGTATATATTTTCTTAAAAACTATTAGGGAAAAATACGTGGTTTTGACTTAAAACTAATTTATCTTCATTTTCCATACATTAGAAGCAGGATCATTGTATAGTACAGATGAATTGCTTCATCTGTATCCCGAAATGCAATAATAATTTTTTTTTATGTGTTTACTTGTTTTCCGACTCAACAGATTCTTTAAAAGTACCTCAAATGTGTCTTAAACTTTTAATGACTTTAGGCGATTTATTTTAGTCTTAAAAATAGATAGATTTTTTTTTTAATACGATAAAATTCCAAGTATATAAATTAGTCTACTAACATGTTGTTCCGAAAAATAAGCATTTGTTATTACATATCCAACTTTTAATTTTTTTTTGTTTTGTTAAGAAAATTGAGTGGTCTATATTTTCTTTTACATCATTAGGGGAATATACTTGGTTTTGACAGAAAAATAAGTTATCTTTATTTTCTTAAAATTACAAAGAAGGCATAATATTGAAAAGATAACTCATTTCATCTGCATCTGGAGAAAACAATATATTTTTTAAATGTGTTTATTTATTTTCAAATTCAACAGACGCTTTAAAAGAACATAAACTTTGTTCTGAAACTTTTAATTTATTTAAACATTTTTTTTTTATTCTTAAAGAAAATGGAATATTTTTTTTTCTAAATTTTTTAAACTTATACTTCTTAATATGATATAAAATTACAAGTTGAATTATTTATTAAAATATTCATTTACTAAGAAATTTCTGTTATTTTGTACAGAGAAAATATATAAATTAGTTCACTAACATGTCGACCAGCTAAATCATAGTTTGTTGCCAAATATATTACTTTTAAAAAATTATGTTTCGTTAAGAATATTAAATAGTATATATTTTCTTACAAATCATTAGGAGAAAAATGTGGCCTTGACAGAAAAATAATTTATCTTCATTTTCTAAACATTAGAAGCAAGGTCATTATGCTGAAGAGGTAAATTGTTGTATTCGTATCTGGAAAAAGCAACATTATTTTTTAATGTGTGATTACTTCTTTTCAAACTCAACAGATGCTTTAAAAGTACATTAAATAAGTTCTGATTTTTTTTTTTTAGGTGATTTCTTTAGGGTGATTTATTTTAGAATCAAACTAATATAATTTAGATTTTGGTGATAATTTAAAAAAAGCAATAGCATTTGATACGATTAAACAAAAAAATATTGGAATTATAATGGCTGAACTATGTGTTATCATAGAAACGAAATGCTATGGATAAACATTGATTGTTTTGGATATATTTTCCTTACTGGAACATGAGAAAAGTTAATTTATTTGCTTTAAAAGTACATTAATTAACTTCTGAAACTTTTTTTTCTTTGAGTGATTTATTTTAGAATCAAACTTATATAATTTGGATTTTGGGGATAATTTAAAAAATAAAAAGACAATTGCCCAGTTAAACTGATGGCATTAACTCACAGGCTATTCACACTAATTGTATATTATACTCTTATTTCAAAGAATAATGCCCCTCGAAATATACCACCGTTTCCCCCTTTTATACTTAACCAAAGATCCTCAAAATCGAATGAGGAAAGCTCTTTAAGATAATAAACTGGCATACTAAATTTGAAGCAAATCAGATAATTCTGCATGTAAAAACCATTTCGCAAAATTAAGGGGGGTATTATCTCCCCCATTTATCCTTTTATGCTGAACCAATGAACGTTCAAATCTAATCAGAAAAGCTCCATATCAGAATGAACCTAGAAAAAAAAATAAACTAAATTAGATAATTCTGCATGAAAACCCATTTATCTAAATTAAGGGGAGGGGACACTTCCCCCCCTTTCCTCCTTTTATACTTAACCAATGAACCTCCAAATCAAATGAAGGAAGCCATATCGGAATAAACTGGTATATCAAATTTGAAGCAAATCTAATATTTCTGTATGAAAAACCCATATATCTAAATTAAGGGGAGACCGGACCCTGTCCCTTCTTTATACTTAACCGATAAATCTCCAAATCTAATCAAGGCAGCTCCTTAACATAATAAACCGGTATACGAAATTTGGAGCAAATCGAATAACTCTGCGTGAAAAACACATTTATCTAAATTAAGGGGGGGTAGACTAGCCCCCTTTCCTCCCTTTATACTTAACTAATGAACCTTCAAATCTAATCAGGAAAGTTCCTTAACATAATAAGCCGGTATACCAAATTTGGAGCAAATCGAATAATTCTACATGAAAAACGCATTTATCTTAATTAAGGGGGTAGCCCCCCTTTCTCCCCTTTATACATATTAATGGTCTTCCAAATCTAATCAGGGGAGCTGCTAACATAATTAACCGGATTACCAAATTTGGAGCAAATCGCATATTTCTGCATGAAAAACCCATTTATCTAAATTAAGGAGGGGGTAGCCCCCTTTCCCTCCCTTTATATGTAACTAATGAACCTCAAAATCTAATCAAGGCATCTCCTTAACATGACAAACCGGTATACCAAATTTGGAGCAAATCGAATAATTCTACAAGAAAAACCTATTTGTCTAAATTAAAGGGGGTAGACCCCCTTTCCCACCTTTATATTTAAGTAATGAGCTTCCAAATCTAATCAAGGCAGCTCCTTAAGATAATAAACCGGTATATAAAATTTGGAGCAAATAGAATATTTCTGCATGGAAAACCCATTTATCTAAATTAAGTGGGGGGACTAGCCCCCCTTTCCCCCCTTTATCCTTATCCAATGAACGCAAAAACTAATCAGGGAAGCGCCTTATCAGAATAAACCTAGAAAAAAAAATTGAAGCAAATCGGATATTTCTATCAAGAGTTATCGCGTTACGTACGTAGGTACGTACAGACATACACACGAACGTACGTACATACGATATTGTATTTTAAAAATACCCATTATATTACGAAGCTGCCTTTCTCTTTGCTTTTAGGTCCTCGTTGAAGTAGGACGCTCAGTGTTACACAGTTTCGCCGATTGATACATCAAGATATATTTGAGATTAAGTCGAGATGAAACAAAATATAAAAATAATTAACGAATATATATATTTTGGCATAATCATCAGTAACATATTTAGACTATCAATTTACAATTAAGTAACTTAAAAATTACTTTGAAAGTATATTAGTTAGAGAGTAAATATGTGTAAGGATTGATGATGTTTTCAAGTGTTTCAAATGGCTTAAAAAGGCCGTTCTCATTTTAAAAAGTAATAAATGTTTTTAGTATCCTTTCACGCATTTTAATTTCGAGTGAGTTCGAGAGAAAAAAAATCAACGATTTTCATTTAAGAATTTTCACTAAAATATTCTATCCACAGCTGTGAGATTTATTACCATATTGAGAAACATGGTGATATAAAATTCTAAATATGTATACAATCTTTTAATTCTTTATTAGAGGAATAGTATTAGAACAAAAATAGAACATGCGATGCTGACAAAATTATTAAGAAAACACATATTTTTTTATTTCTACGAATCAAACTAACTAAAGAAATTTTAAAGTAAACATAGTTTTAATAAGGTATGCTTAACGACATCAGAGATTAATGATTTTTATCTCATTCAGGGTGAGAGTATACACTAGATGTGATGTTCATATTTCTATACACGTAAATTAATATTTACAAAGAGTTGGGTCATTAAAATATCATTAACGTAGTATAATTAATACTGTCGAATTGGAATGAAAAGTAACTAAAATAATTTGATTATCTTGAAGCTTTACTAAGATTTCAATGTGGAAAGCTTAATGACTCTGTGTCAGATGATGTATTATTAAATGTGTGATTTAATATTTTAAAAATCTCATTTGGATACATTGAAAACATAACGTGATAAATTATTATCTATGTACTCCAAGTAATATTGGATAGCATAGTAAATAAAAAATAAGTAAACCAAATGTTTCTGTTATATTTACCCAAAGACCGTTTAGGATTCCGTACTTGAAAAGTAAAAACGGAACCATTATAAGATTAGCCCTGTGTTTGAGCTCTTAAGAAGCAATACTTTCAGTTGATCATTTACAGTGCATTTTATAGGGAAATGAGGCCATTATAACAACAGGAAATAAAATGTTCTCTAATCTGACACTATTAAATTAGATAACATTACAATGATTACAGGTATTGACCATTGATTACGAATAATGTTAGAATAGCTAACTTTTGGGTGCTTGTTCTTGAACTCCTGGTCTCTCAGCTTGAGCATATGTGGTTTTGTTAGCTTAAATACAATCTCACTGAATTATATGTTATACTTCGTAATAAATGTCCTCTCTTGACAGTTCTATTACTACTTTTTCCCTCTTTGAAATTCCAGTAGATTAATACCTTAAAAAATGTATTACTTTCATTCTTAACAGAAAAGTGACGCATAAAAATGTGTGTTTTTAAATCTGAATCGTTTGAATAAAATTAAAATAATGTCATTTTCATTGCCTTTTCATTTTGTAGACCAGTTAAAATCATGTAACCGTTAACCCGGGAAGAAACTCTACGACTTAGAAAAATAAACTTCATGCATTTAATAAAATATTTCTAATCATCCATGATCGACCTCATTGTGAGGGTTGGGACAAACATTAACAGTGATGCATCAATATTGTTACACGTGCACCAGAGGTAATTGCAAAACAAAATTAGCCGCCAAATTACGTTCCAATAAATAATGCAGTTTTTATTGACTCAATTATAGATATTTTACCAACAAATCTCCGTACCTTAAATAGGACTGACAACGATAAATAAAGTTAGTTATACAAAATTTTTAGCAATATGCATTTTTGTCAATACGGATTGAAGATTTATTTTGCATTATTCTAAAGAGCCTATTAACACGGAGAAATAAATAGGCTTGATATTTACATTATCAAGTGTAAATTAGTCTTCCGTCTATTGTGTAAATAACCCAGATTATGAAAATAACACTTAATTTATTGCTACGATTAGCTGCTAGGGTGTGCGTCAGGACAATATGCTTCATGATGATCGAAAATTGAGGTAGTTTTATCCTATGTAGACTAAAATGTTAAGTCGACAGGTACTATTACATTTGCCACCATTGGAATAATAAAATTTTTCCCCTCCATTGAAAGTATTGTTTTTATGAGGTAAAATAATTTGAGATAAAGAATAAATAATAACAAAACCTCTTTTGTTCGTTTGATTCATGATGAAACACAATAATTTCAGTAATAATAAAAAATCATGAATTTACTAATCGCTAAGTACAAATTTCATGTAATCTTCAGCAATCGGGTTCATTGTCCAGAGTCTCTTTGACATATAAAAAGAAACATCCAACGGTACAATAAATACGCTAATTAGCGGGCAACCTGATTACGGAAAATTAATCCAATATCTCTAAAAAAACTTCAAAAAAGAAGAAAAGATATGCCAAATAATACTGAAAATAGAATGGCGAATTAAAAAGATTATCGAAAATTTATTTCAGTAAGAAATTTTTCTTGTAAAATGTTTTCTTTGTGTTATTAACCTTCCCACCGCCGCGAACTCATATATCCGCTCACTAAGCTGCAGGTTTCACGGCAATAGAAGCAATATTTAAATTAATATAATTCTAGAAATATAATGCAGTTTTAAAACATTTTGTTATGAGTAATACTCTCAAGGCTTATATTCTTATACCTAATTAAATTTTTATGTCTTTTTGAAAAATCACCTTTTCTTAGATAAAAAAAAAAAAAAAAAAAAAAAAAAACAACATTAAAATTTTGCCCTTTTACTCGGCGGTCAGGGGTTTAAAAACGCATAATTGCATAATTTTTTTAAGAATTATCTTTAGTACTTAACATTTGAAGCAGTAGACATTAATAAAAGGAAAATTGGCCGTATTTAAAAAAAAGAGTGGATTATATTCGCTGATCTACATTCGATGTTATAAAAGTCGCATGTTTGGAAAAAACAAACCAAGCCTGTTTCCGTAGTAAAGTATGTCAAAAATATGTTAAATGTCTCAAATCAAAATATTTTAAATATGTGTATGCGTGTGTGTGTATGGGGGGGGGGATGGGGTGCAGACTTTTGAATTGAAATGTAAGTATTAACTCCACTTTTATAATTTTAACTGCTATTTATATACTTTAAATTTGAATATAAAAAATTGCTCAAAAATGCTGTCTTACGCTTTAAAAATCACCTATAATGTGAATATCCCTGGGGCTGATATCAGGTTTACGCCTTTTTAGATTAAAATCAAATTGTTTGGCGACAAAAGTAAAATCTGCTACTTTTTTCTGTAAGGGTTAGATAATTAAAAAAAAAAAAAGTAAATAAAAAAAATAACAAATCAAAAACAAAATTGTTGCTCATTTGGAAGGTCTCCTTAAAGGGCATACTCAACATATTTTGAAAAAGGAAATGCTAATAAAATTACTCCTGTATGTAAAAAAGATCAGTCAAATGTAGTGGCAGAATCCAAGTAGAAAATATGTAAAAAAATATAACATTTTCGAGTATTTGGCGCGAAAAGACGAACGCTGCACGCTATTTGGCGAACAAAAACATTTCGTGGTCAAATGCGAGAAATTGAAATGCATTTATAAATTACTTGTTAAAAAAGTATTTAAATGCCTAATACTCAACGAATTTAAAATTAAGAAATGAATTAGTTTATCATTTTTTTTTGTAAGCTTATATAATCTATACAAATTGCGTGTTGCTGTAGTTACTTAATTTTATACGGTGTCCTCGGCTGGATAAGTTTTACGTGTATTTTGATTAAGAATGCTATCATTAAAAATTCGATATTAAGTCGTTGTTTCCATGGCAACAATACTTTTCTTTTGTTGTCTATGACACTAACAATATCGAAGTCAAACTGCCAATGCTCAGAATCGGAACTTAATTTTGAGTTTGAAGCAATTTTAATCCATTTAAACTTAGTTCTAAACAGCATAATTACTATCTTTAAATTTCATTATATACAAATACATGTACATGACAAAACTAGAGTTAGAAAAGTGTATTTATTTAAGTTAAACTTACTTAAACTAACTTCATATGGAGATTTGTAAAAGTTTTCTTAAAGAATATTTATCATAGTATTATTTCAAATTTTACTGCGTCGCCCACCAGCGTTAAATCGGAAAACTTTATTATTATTATTATTATTTTTATTATATATATATATATATACATACATATATATATATATATATATATTTTTTTTTTTTACGAAAGCTAATTCGAGGTTCTGCCGATTTTGTTTTTTAATAAATATATATATTCTCATGAGAAGAACATTCTATATATTTTTAAAATATTTCTAAGTATGCGCTTATGAAGAAATTCCTTGATATCATCTTATCATTTTTTCATATGCATTTTTCTTAAACAGATGCAAAATAAAGATAAATCTCCAAATCATGTTTTAATTGCAATATTTCAACTGCGTAATTTTTTAAGCCGTGCGGACATTCCCTTTCATGTTTAAACTAAATATTTTAATTTTTTAATATTATCACTCGTCAAATCTGATTTATTCTTTTCTTTTTTTAAATTTTAAATAAAATTAGTAACAGTTTTTTTCTTTTATTTTTCGAGGTGTAATAGCCGTTTCAATTTTTCCTCAACTATAAAGTTCGCCAAGAAATAAAATGGTAACCTTATCGCCCAAAACAAACAGAACTTTCCATCATAATTATATAACTAAACTACGTAGAACGGTGTGTTATAGCTTAAAACCTTCTCTGAAACGATATCTATCTAACAGTGTAAATTCCGTCAAAATCCATGCAGTAGAACTCGAAATATAGATGTTCGGAACGAAATTTCCGTTTGGATTTTATATATACGAGTTGGAACCCGTCGAAATTCGACGAATTAAAATATTTAGAATGGAACTGTTAGATCGAATTTATAATAAACCTACAAAAAAATTACAATAAAAAATCCACGTTGCATTGGTTATCTAACTCTTAAAACAAATGATGTTTATATCGTAAAATAAGAAAATATTATTTCCGAAAACTTCAACTGCTTAAATTATTGAAAAATTAAACTGTATTAGAATACGTAATCAAGATGAGTAATTATGTTGAGGTTATCTACTGAGGCTCTTACGTCTGTTTTTACGGGATTAAACGTAAAAAGGATTTCGCTTTGTAAAAATTTCCCCCATAAAATCTAAACTGTACGTTATTTTCACATTCTCAAAATTTACATACGCACCACTCAAATTCACAATTTAAAAGTATTTTAACGCGCAATACATTATTAATGGATGTATTTCCAAACTTAAAGGCACATTTGTCCGATACAACTTTTCATGTGAACATTCGCAATAAAATTTAAGTTCTAGTGTTCTAATCTCAAGCAGCGGTGTAGTCGTAAAAAAAGCAGAAGGCATGCTGATTTAGTATTGGTCAAATATTTAGATTTATCGAAGAAAATGATCGTTTTGTTTTAAATATGACATCATTTTTACTCACTGAATCATTTTGCCTATCTTCTCAAATTCAGTATCAGCGTAATGTAAAAATATTGAAATATCTTCTTCAATCTTTTGATTTATGAAGAAGAATGGTGTTATTTTTTTAATGGCTGACGTAATTATCTGTTCAAAAATTAGAAAAAAGTTACTTTTATTTGTAATAGGAAAATGGCATCAATAAGGATATAATCAATAAAAATAAATAAACCATGACTATTTTCCTTTTATTTTTAATAGAAATGGAGTATTTCAGTTGCCACAATTACAAAATTGGTACTAAAAACTACAAAAAAATTAATATCTCAAAAATAAATTGAGATACAGCTTTCAAACAAATTGCATGTAAAAAAGCAATTTTTTCCTTATTGGACGGTGTAAAAATTTAAAATGTGCGATATTTAGAAGTTTAAAAATTTGTAATAGCGAAAATTGCACAAAAATTGTATTTCAAATTTCAAAGTGTTGCCATTCGCAAAATGACGTATGCGTTACGCACAGATATGTTTGTCCTTTATAATATAGACTAGGGGATCGTACCCGGGCTTCCCGGGTTAAAGAATATAAGTGAAAACATTTTTTCTTTTAATTGAAAACTATTAATTTTTTTATATGCAATAAATTTTTTAGATTGTCCACTTACATTAAAAAAGCATTTTTCATTTGAAAAATACGAATTATACAATCAAATAAATTTTTGAAATTTATCAAAAGCGATATTTTCTTATTAGCCGCATGCTAAGAGTTATTTGTCCAAGATTTTGCTACTTACGGCATCCTTTTATATTCTGATAATTTCAGAGCTTATACATGTTTGTTAAATTTCTGTTTTATTTATATTATTTTATTTATTTATTCATAGGTAAGTTTTTTTTTTTTTTTAACGGATATTAGCCGGAAGATAATGATGAACTCTTTATTTTGCTTTAAGGGCAAACGGATTAATCTTTCGTAATCGAGTTCCGCGCGATACAGATAAATTAAAAAATATTTCATGCTTTAAAATTGTTTTTAAAACCATAGACAATGAGTAAACTGAGGTGAACTTTGCAAACAAATTCCATTAAAAAAAAAAAATCCTATTTGGTGATCTAAAAATTTAAATTGTATGATTACAAATATGTTAGATTTGTGTTTTTTCAATATTATTCTTTTATTTGCTTATAAAAGAAGCATTAATTTCGTTAATTTGTCTTTCACAAATATGTTAGATTGGTGTTCTTTTAATACACTCATTGCCATAAAAATTTGCGCACCAAGAAATAATTGTGGGATCGTAACGAAACTTGGCATGAAGGTACATATCAGGCAGATATGCAAATGATTAGAAATGCAGCGTGATTGCGCATTGCGAATGCCACTAGAGGGCGTAGAACTTCGTCCTCTTTGGAGTATAAAACTGGTAAGCAGAACTTGCCTGAGTGTACCTTTTATTTTGCAAAGGAAATGCTGAGATAGACATGCCGTTACGCAGCCATCGAAGACAATATGAGCAGCTGTCAGAGTTCGAGAGGGGGAGAATAATCGGGATGATGGAAGCTGGGTGGACAGCTCGGCGAGTAATTCGTCAAGTAGGCCGTTCTGATTTTACTGTGAGGAGGTATTGGGACCAGTGGATTGAAGAGACATCATTTACACGGTGACCAGGCTTGGGACGCCCTCGACAGACCAGTCGTCGAAAAGACCGTCACATCATACGAAACGCACGCGTAGAGCCAACTGCCTCATTGGCCGCTATCCAGACACAGGCAGCACCTTCACTACGAATCCATGTGTCTTCCCGAACCATCGCAAGGCGCCTGGCTGAAGGATACCTGGTATCGCGGCGCCCATTACGTGTGCTGCCAATGACACATACACACCGACGCCCCCGTTTGGAGTGGTGTCGCGCACGACGGGATTGGACTGCAACGGAATGGAACCAGGTCGTCTTCAGCGACGAGTCTAGATTCAATTTGAGCAGCGATGACAATCGTGTTTGTGTGTGGAGGCCCCGTGGTGAGTGCCTTAATACTGCCTTCGCTTTACAGCGACACACTGCTCCCACAGCTGGTGTGATGGTATGGGGTGCCATTGCTTACGATACGCGGTCACCCCTAATATTGATCCGTGGCACAATGACAGCCCAGCGGTACGTCCAGGACATCCTTCAGCCACATGTATTGCCACTCGTGGCAGGGCTCCCAGGAGCCATTTTTTAGCAAGATAATGCTCGGCCATACACAGCAAGGATGTCACAAGCCTGCCTCCGCCACATTACCACCATTCCCTGGCCTTCTCGATCCCCAGATTTGTCACCAATCGAGCATATCTGGGATCATTTGGGACGGCAAGTTGGACACCCTACGAGTTTGGTTGAACTCGAGGTGCGTTTACAGCAACTGTGGAACGAGATGTCTCAGGACATCATACGGAACGTGTATGCCTTAATGCCCGCTCGTATCGCATCGTGCATTCACGCTAGAGGGGTCCAACAGAGTACCAAAATTTCCGTTCATTTGTATTTTTTTCTGCAATAAATGATCCTTTTTCTTTGATTTTCTACTCACTTACTTATATCACAGTAGTACTTACGCGTGTAAAATTTCGTTTCATTTGGACGTCTTTTTCTTGGTGCGCAAATTTTTATGGCAATGAGTGTATTATTCTTTTATTTGTTTATAAAGGAAGTATTAATTTCGTTGTGCAAAAATAGTCAGAAACAAATGCTGAACAATGTTTATTGCTTTATGTACAAAATGTTTTTTATTATTATGTATTGAAAGCGGCACGTGATAAGGAAAACTTTAAAAAAATCATGCTTAAAAATTATTTTAGAAAACATAATACATCAGTCGATTAAGATACAGTTTTTAAACAAATTGCATTTGGAAGTAAATATTTTCCCTATGCGACGAAAATTGAAAATGCACGATGGTCAGAAGATTAAAAAATTGCAATAGCGAAAATTTCAACACCGAAATTTGATCGTGAAGTGTTTCTATTCGCAAAATGACGTCAGCGTTACGCACAGATACGTTTGTTCTTTATAATACAGATACTTAATCAGTAAAATATAATAAAGATCAGTTATTAGGATGTGGTTATCAATTGAGACTCTTATGATTTCGTATGAAAGTATTCCCGAATGAAAAACAACAATTTTCACCTTCTCAAAATTTGCATACGCACTTCTCGGTACTACTTAGTTATCCCGTCGACCAAAAATCTATCGGCAAACTATAAGATTAAGTGCCCATAATGGTTGATCGTAAATGTCACATTCACTTGACTTTAAGCAAGTTACATGTGTTTACGTCATCAACTGATTTTTATTCCGACGTTTTATTTGTATTTTTTTAATGTTATGCTAATTTATTTGTTCTTTCGTTATTTAAAATAAAAATTATATCCATTTGTATAATTTGGCGAGTGTTTTGTCGATTTATATAATTTGTTGAAATTGGTCGACGGGATAACTAAGTAGTACCCACTTCTCATATCCATATTCATCATTTAATTAAAAATGTATTTTGTTTGATTATTTTAAAATCATTTTAACTCAAAACTTAAAGTCACGATTGTCAGCATCATCTTTTATGCGAACAGACGCACTCTTTACTTGAGATTCTAATCTCAATTCCGGAGAGTAAAACTTTCTGTAATTTATGTTTTTTAGACGCATTTGTGTTAAAATGTTTAGTTTTATCTAAAAGAAATAATCGTTTTCTTTTAAATATGACTTCATTTATGCTCCTAATGGGATTTTTCGCCACTAAACCCTATACAACAATTTTTATCAACAATTTTGAATTTTTATCAGAAAATGGCATGAATAAATATAAAAATACTTCATTATTTCCCTCTTGTCTGCAATAATGAAAGCTATCTAATTTTCAGCATTTTGAATAAATTTCATAAAATGCTTTTAAAATTAAAATATAAAAGTAGGGATATTAAAAAAAAAAAAAAAAAAAAAAAAAAAAAACAGATAGTGCAATCACATCTAGAAATGAACAGCTTTCAGTTAAAAAAATATTAGTAAAATTGGTTCAGCATAAAGATCGGGGCAGATGACTAAAAAACACATTGATTTTTGTGACGATTGCGTTTTAAATATATAGATTATGTAAAATTTAGAAAAATTTAATTAAGCAAATTATATTAATTTGGTAAAATTATAGTAGAATGTCCTAAAGAACAGCATTAAGATTTTATTATTCGAGATAATTTTGGACAAAACTTCAGGAACATGATATTATTTTAAACCTCGAATTCTTTGTTTGCTTGTCTCACTCGGCGAAGCAAATCCATCCAGGCGAAAATCCTCAATTTCTGTAATATAAATCGCTATTATTTGCATGTCACCATTCTTTTATAAAGTCACTCTAAATTTTTGTAAAACATTCCATTTTATCAATGTGCGATTTCGATTACATTATTTTCAAAAGTGAAACATTTTCATCTGTGAAGAATATCAAAGCAGCTGGGTTGGGAAAATGACGCACTTCTACAAAACATAATTCAGGTTTAAGAATTAAAATACACGCTTTTTTATAAAATGACGTCACTTGCATCCGCTAAAGCAATCCACTTTTACAATCCACTCTTAAACTTCGTCTTTAGAAAAGTATGCATATGATGTCAGTATCACGGAATAAAAGACAATATTCGTGACATAGCCCATATTTTAATTTCAACTTTTTTTTTCAGGTTTTATGAGAAAATGGCAACAAAAATATACAGTATCTCCTATTTTCGACTATTTTCCGTTTACTTACAATAGAAATGGCGTGCTTTTGTTGCCACGATTAGAAAAATGGTATTAAAAACTACAAAAAAAAATTATATCTCAAAAATAAATTGAGATACAGGTTTCAAACAAATTTCATTTAAAAGAGCATTTTTTTCCTTAAACGACGGTGTGAAAATCTAAAATGTGCGATGTTTAGAAGTTAAAAAATTTGCAGTAGATAAAATTGCAAAACAAAAATTTTATTTCAAATTTCAAAGTGTTGCCATTCGCAAAATGACGTATGCGTTACGCACAGATATGTTTGTCCTTTATAATATAGATAGTATATATACATGCAAAATATTTATCAAATAATTTTTCCAACTATTGTTGAATGTTAAATTATATTTAATTTTAAAGCATTCAAATAATAATAATAATAATAATAATAATAATCCTATAACTTCTCTTTCTATAAAATATGTCATCATTGACATGAATTATCGACAAAAATATTACAGAAAACATTTTGCCGGGATTGGGACTGAACCTGCGTCCTTTACAAAAATTCAGAGCTTTAAACTGTTGTTTTAGCTAGCAGGAACTCCTTCTACTGTCATCTAAATTCTGGAGGTTCGAAAAACAATCGACGCATGCACAGTTGTGTCGAATTCGTTGTGATCGCATCTAACAGAAATAGTTTTGCTTTTTAATATACTTTATAGTTGCTTAAAGGATTAAATAATATACCGTTGCTCATATTGCCGATTATTATTGCCAAATGTATCCAACGATTGAAAATGTTAACTATTTTTTTCCAGCAGCTTTTACCAAATATTCTACATATCATACTAGATTACTAATAACAAACAAAAATAACCTGAAATTAGCCTGAACATGTTTTGGGGAAATTAATACACCAAAAGAGATATATTTCATTGAGCTGAAAAAATATTTCATTTGAGATCAAAAAGAAATAAAAAATATGAAATAAGATGAATGTTGACTATAACATCATTCTATCTTAAGTATCTTCTCATTAAATACTTACATTATCAAATAAAATACCTTAATTATGTGGTATACTGTCGAAACACGATTTAATTAACCTTTCTAAAAAGGGTTTTAATAATTGTTTTATACCCTGTTACATTGTTGCGCAACGATCATGCGCAACGATGCCATTTACAAAAAAAAAAAAAAAAAAAAATACTTCCATTCGCAGATGTCTATGAGAAAGAGAGACATTTTTTTGTTATTTGATAATTATTCCATATTTTCCTTTTGTCTAACTTCGAAGAATTATCTGTTAAAATTCTTTTACTAAAATGAACAGTCTTTATAAAATAAATTTTCTTTTAAAAATATTTATCTTAACTTTAATAGTGGATTCTTAACTTTAATAGTTTTTTTAATAGCGGATTTTTAAAGAAACTGTTTTCTACGTAAAAAAAGAGTTTTCTTTTTTTTAATATATATTTTTTATGATAAAACTCTTTTTCAGCTCTATTGACTACTCATATCCAGATAACTATTTTTAAAATTTAATCTAGTCTTTGTTTGATGCTTAACTAAATAAACATGTTAAGTTTAATTAGATTCTTTTATATATATTAGACATTTTTATATATATTATATATATTTTTTTATATATTAGACAATATATATTATTTTAATTGAATTTCAGCATCGCTATATTTGTAATGCTTTTAGTGATTAGAATTTATTTCTTTAATTAATTTTTACATGAATTGGCAAAAAGAGAATGGGAAGCAATATCTTTAAACTAATTACTAACTCTATTAAAAAAATAATTCAAACATATTTAAAAAAATTAAGTTAATTAAAATGTATCAGCATGCAAATGAATTAAGATCTTTTTTTTATATTAGCAAGTAACTATTAACTTATAAATGTTATTAAATTTTACTTAATCGTTAACTGTATATTTATTACATTTGTAAAATAACTTAAAATTTAAGATGCATTTTTTTCTATTATATTACATTTTCAATTGTAATTTTATTGAAGGTTTAAACAATAATGATGTAATAAGTCCAAGATATGATATATTTTTAATATTTGTTTTCTAAAGACGAATGCAGTAGTTCTTCGATTTTCAAAAGAATTTACATTTATTTAATTAATCATCAAAAGAATGTATTCACGTTAATTTTCAAATAAGAAATTTTCATGACCTTCTTTTTTACAGACAATGTTTATTAAAGCCAAAAATTTGCAAAATTTTCATATGATGAATATGAATGTGATGAGTGCAAGAGTATTTCATAATCAATTCAGTACCGCCCTAAATTTCGATAAGATTCTTTAACGTCAGGTTACTGTAACATCGACAGGAAAAGCAGGTCGGATTTGAGGATTTATTTTTAAACATAGAAAGAATAAAGTGACACAAAGACTGAGGTATTTACCCACGTAATCTTAGTTAATATTCATAATTTCCCCCCAAAAAAGTATTTTTGAGATATCGGTTCTTTATAAACCCCACACCCTCCGCCGTCCCCGATAAATTAAATATGATCTATTAATTTAAAGAACAAAAAAGGATATTTTAAAAATTAGTACCAGAAAATGTAAAGAAACTAGAAAAGATGAATTTTTCTTTTTAAGAATATAGTTTTGCCCCCCGATGAAAAAAATATATTTATATATAAATAGTACAAAACATATTTAAATCTTAAGACTTAAAGCACACACTTTTATTTTATGTAAAATGACGTCATTCGCATCCGCTTAAAAATTCCACATTTTTTATCAACTCTTAAACATCTGCAGTAAAGCATGTCTATGCATAGGATGTCACTATCGTAAAATAATACACAAATGCAGCAAAAAAATGCCCTCATTAAAGAAACTCAACAACAAAACAAAAAAAAAAAAAAAAAAAACGGCTATCTAATGATCCATTGGCAGTCAATTGTTTGTAACATTAATATAGACGATTTCAGTCGTGACGTTAGTCATGACGTTTTGGTAGGAAAGTGATTAAAAAAAACGGTTGCAATGTTATATTTTCTATTTTGTTTGTGTGTTGCAGCTATACCTTATATCTATATCTCACATCTAAGTGTTTTAAAACTTGATATGTACTGGCAACATTTCCCAAGATTTATTTTTAAAAAGAAATGACGCATACCAACTGTTTGTTTGGAGTCAGTTACCAACCAAAACGTCATGACTACTGACTTCACTGAAAGCGTCTAGATACTTAAAATTAAATATAGTTTATAATAGCTCCATGTTTTAACAGAAATTATTTGTTTATATTTTAAAATATAAACGTATTTTAATTACATTTTTTTCGGTTGTTATGAGAAAATGGCAACAAAAAGATATAATTGCTATTTTTCAACTATTTTCCCTTTACTTTGTACATAAATGGAGTACTTGAGTTGCCAAAATTAAACAAATGGTGCCAAAAGCTACAAAAAATTTAATATTTCAAAAATAAATGGAGATACAGTTTTCAAACAAATTGCATTTAAAAATACTTTTTTTTTTCAATACGACAGTATAAAAATTGAAAATGTGCGATACTTAGAAATTTAAAAAAAATGCTATAGAGCAGAAATGATACATCTGGTTTGTTTATTGCTGGCTTCTGTAAGGTAACGTTATTTTTTGGAGGCGACACAAAATAAGCTAAGAGAAAGAAATAGCATACCCTACCGGTGGCTAATAAATTTTATTATATGAAAAAGTACAGAATATGTATCACAGAAGTATTATATCAAATCTGATAGTGACTTTCCCCGTTATAGCTCTCTGAGGCATCCAGTTCCACTGGCATCTCAATCCTTTCCCTTTGCTCGATCTCTTCCAGCAGTTTGATTCTTTGCGCTCTGCATCCTCATTTGCTGCTGAAGTTAGCCGTCAAATCCTTGTCGGCTTCTGCTCAAAATTCATTATTTTAACAGTAAAATATTATTTTTTGTTGTTGTTTTAATTATATTTTACTTTTTTCCCCAAATTACTACTGATTTACTCAATTTATATATTTTTTAAAATGTATGGTTCTGGGGCCATTTCCTCCTTACTCACTTACCCTGGCTTGCTTTCGACCATCCCAACGCTTAGGAATTTGTAAGAAATTTCACATATTTGCTTAACATCTATCCATAAGGACCATTCGATTGATCACTGTCTATGGAAGGTAAACTAGAGCATTTCGACTCTAGTAGGCACTTCCAACAAATACTGCATTGGTTCATTGGTTTATAAGTATTATACTGTTATAATTTATCACGTTGCGTAACAGTGCATTTTAGTCTGTAACTGAAGTAAAAGTATTATGACACAATTTAAGTAACAATGCTTACTTTATAGTTAGAGACTATAAAGGTCGTTTATGCAAGTGTCAACAATTCCTTAGTTTGTTGGTGGGTAGGCTTCCTACTGACAATTTCACTGTACAAAATATCATCTAACGCTATAAAACATGAGTTCTGCTTTTTCAGAATTTAGTGTAGCCCCAAATGAAAAGAGAAATAATATATAAATATAGAGAGTTCAAAACATAATTCAGTTTGAAAGCATAAAACACGCACTTAAAAAATAATAATAACGTAATTCGCATCTGCTGAAGAATTCCGTATTTAGGAAAAAGTCTTAAACAGCATCTACAGAAAAGTATGCATATGATGTCACTACCGCAAAATAATACACAAATCCAACAAAAAAACGATGTCGTCATTCATGAAAAAGACAAAAAGAGGATCTAATGATTCATATGTTTGTAACATTAGTATGGATACATAAAATTAAATATAGTTTAAAATAATTGCATGTCTTATCAGAAATCAGAAATTTATATTTTTTAACATAGCACATATTTTAATTGCAATACTTTTCAGTTGTTATGCAAACTGGCAATCAAAAGGTGTAATAATCTACTATTTTTCATTTACTTGCTACAGAAATGGAATACTTCAGTTGCCGAAAAAAAATGGAGCTAAAAGTTGCAAAATAATGAATGTCTCAAAAATAAATAAATTCAAACAAATTGCATTTAAAAGTACTTTTTGCCCCTATACGACGATTTAAAAATTGACAATGTGCGATGTTTAGAAGTTTAAAAAATTGCGATCAGTATTTAACAGTACAATGATACATCTTTTTTATTTTACGGCTGGCTTCTAAACGGATCATTATTTTTTAGAGAGATTAATTGCTGGCTGAAAGAAATAGTATATCGGTGACTGATAACACAAATATTCTTATTTTTAACTTTGTAATTCTGCAATCCACCCTATACACTCTCAGAAATAATTTCTTTAATTCATGGAAATATTTCTCAAAAAGAACGAGATAAAAAAATATACATATATACGTCTTTTTATCTGCCTTGGACCACTTGGTTTTGAAACTGGGACCGCGCGTTTCGAATCGAGCATCTTAACAACTCTGCCAGCGATCACTTAACTGAGTGTTTGTAACTATGTAATTTGAAGAGTGAATATTTCTTAATTATTGAGTTAGAAATTCATCCCGCTTATTCGACACGTACTCTAGGATAAATCTGGAAGAGACACTATCAACTCTATGTCCAATTACTTGAAATAAAGGTGATTTTAACCTTTATATCTGAGTATGAATAAATTTATAAGTGGCGGTCTTGCCTGGTTTATGCCACAGGGTGACGAAATTTTCATCTTTATCAATGTAGCCTCCTTCTGCAAATCCATACTTGAACCTAGGGCTGAACTTTACTGATGCAAACTAATAGTGTGCCAATGATTGAAGCTTTATCACGTCGTTCCTAGTCATAAAGGAAATATTTAGTTAATCTTACTCGAAACTTGTCCCGGATTCAGTCAGAAAGGTTCAATGAGATTGTTGACCTTAATCTTGTCTTTAAAGTAAATGCCACTTTAGGCTGATGATGATATTTCTCAAATAGAAGTAGAGTGACATTCTTTTCATTGAACATGATGTTAACGTAGGTCTCGATGTCCAAAACTTTATTTTTCTAGTTTCAAAACTCTAATAACTTTAAAAGAAACATCGCACAATCTTAGAAAGCATTCAAGAAAATTCTGTTTAAAATTGAATAGTAACAGAGGTTGGTTCAAGCAAGTGGAATTCGGAAAAGAGCAGAGTTAAGTACAATAAAGACATCAAATCAATCAGCTGATTAAAAAAAAAAAAAAAACAATAACTGACAGATCTTTTCAGAGTCAAGACTGTAAATGTAGAATATAAGAACAGTATGAGAAAAAACAGTCATAATCCAAAATAGTAACATCACTGATGAAGAAACTTTATGTTTTAAAAATAAAGCAGAGTTAAACTCACATACCACATTTTATGACATTAAATTTCAGCGTGTTTTAAATAGTTCGCTAATTTAAAAAGTCAGCAATAAATCTACAGCTCAGATTGGATACAGTGTTTTTTCTCATTATTGACGAATTTTCAATGATAGGATGTCATCTTATGGCTGACCTTGAACAAAGTTGTCGCGAAGGTAAAATAGATAGAATTTAGCCTTGTAGAGTCTTATTTGTTTAAATCCTTGGGCGTATTAGGTAGTTACATCTCGTAAAAGACATCCCTCTATATAAGAGACATTCTTTAAAAGTCATTTTGATTCTTCGCGGACAAAAAATGTTTAGAGCTTTTAAAAAATGTTTCACATTAAGAAATTCATTGAGACAAAACGACGATGAGCAGACACAGTTCCGAAAGACTCTGAACTCACTTTGCGTGAGACAAGTTTTTGACTACCTCTCATCCCTTATGCAAAGACGGAAAGGTATACTGCTTTCGGCTAACTTGAATGATTTGAAGGTGCCATATGTCTTTTTCTCAAAACCAAGCAAACTAAAGAATATAATCAAGAAGTACTTCTTAAATCAAAGCGGGGACCAATAAACAAGTATGTTAGAAGATCACAATGATTAAATAGCAAGATAAAGTGAAGATGATCACGCGTCTGGACTTCAGTCTAGACTTTCCTCAGCAGCTGGATGCAGGGTTATGCATTATGCTACATACCGATATCAGAATGGAGTGAGAATTGGTAAACGTAAGTACGATAAATGATATTGCCTATGGCCCACGTTTTCAACCTCGAGGCTTGCCACAGGCCATAACAGTTCATTTTGTTTAGTATCATGAGCCATTTCTAACTGTAATTTTTTTATCAAACCTATTTGTAAATATTGGAAAGAAGAAAAAGCCTCATTCTCACGAAGTTAGTTACCTTTAACTGTTGCATACCTTGCAACCATACATAGATCCTCGAGTTTAACATTGTCAAAAACTGCTGTGGATATCCATCTAAAGGTGATGTTACGTAAAACAACTTATGTCATTTTTACTGTAGTTTGTCATTTAGAGAAAGTTCTAATTGAAGCAGTTTTCTCTAAGGACAGGCTTTACCCAAATTATAAGTATGGGAGCACTTGCTGACAGATTAGAATTTGTGCATTACCCGAGGCAATTAACGACTGAGGTAAACACTTTAAAATAAAGTATCGACGATTGTTATTTCAAACTTACTTTTATACTATTAAACAGCAATCTAGAAAATAATTTTTTTTAAATAACTAGGGGGCTCTCCCCCCTACGAGCTACGCTCGCCAACCCCCGTTCAGGCACACCAAAATCCAAAAAGCACGCTAATTTGATCGGCTTTAAAAATATTAAATTAAAATTTCAAAAATAAAAATAAAAAACAGTACCGATCTCTGTGTAAAAGGGTTTCCATTCGTTTACCTTGGATTGGGGGTTTTTAAGACCAAATCTGCTGCTATTAAGAGATACAATGGCTGATTTCGTATTTAATTAAAAAAATTAGTTAAACATTTGAAAATAAGCTAATGTAAGATGAATTAAGTAAACAATGTCATTGTCTCCCGGTATTTTTTAACAGCGGTATAAGATAGTTCTTTTAAATAATCCATTTTAAATGTATCGTTTTAAATCTGACGTAATTTACACCAAAGTTTTATTTCTCTTATTAATATTCACTTGAAAATACTTTTGTTGTTAGAAGGAATTATTATTTGCGCTGTCTTCGAATTCACGATAATCGTTGAAAGGATTATCTCAAAATATCTCGCGCAAATATATTTTTTAATTTAAATAGTTTTGCCATATTTTTGGGCCATTTTAAATATGACGTAATTTCCTCCATTTGCAAGTTTTAACGCATATTAATGATTTTTTTTATTTTAGCATTTTGTTTCTCTTTTAGAATTCAAGTGTAAATATGGTTGTTATGACGCAATTTTCCTGCTTTTAACATGCAATCATTTAATTCTAATTTTAAAGTTTTTTTTCTGTTTATAATAGTCACGTGTAAATAAATTTTTAATATGAAGTAAACATTATTGTTTGCGCTGTTTATACAATTGGCAAAAGTTTAAATTAATAACATTTTCTAAAATATATAAAAAATATTTCTCGAAATGCTGAAAATTTTAATTTAAAATAGAAATAAACCTCAAAAAATGAGTCAAATTAAAAAAAATAAATGCAATCTGCACACCGGGAATTTATATCGTATAAAATGATCTAAAAATGATTAAATTCTCATGTGTAGTTTTTGCTCCAATAAAACTTTTTTAATGAAACGATTTTGTCCAACTTTAGCATTAAATATCTCTAATGATTCTTCGATTTGAAAACTGTCTGCATCAGCGTGTTTATCAAACATTTCTCTATAGTACCACCGATTTTCATATTTTTGTATGCAACAGTTTTTTTAATATTAACGAAGAAAGGCCATGCTTAAGCATTCAAATTGAATGCCGATCTACCGGGAATATCTATGCAGATTTTCATTGGTCCATTTCAAATCAAAACTTTTTTATATATACAGAATGATATCTTTTAAGTTTACGTGCCTCCATGCTCCGACATTTCGGCCTGACGGATTCTAGTTGTCTTTTTTTTCAGTGTATGTATTGTGTATTACATTTCGTCACATTAAACATCTGTATCACGCTTTTAGTGCATGAATAGCTATCACATCCACCTCTTCTTGTAATGAAGGCACCTTTACATTTCAGACAAATATAGAAAATCTTTTGAAAATGTCATAAAAGTTACTTTATGGTTATTAAAGTTTGAAACAAAATTTTCTAAGTCTGGCTTTGAATGGGCCAACTGTATATTTATTCGAATAAATATGTTTTAACCTTTATTTGCTTCAGTAAAACTCTTTGTGTTGTGGTACACTAACAACTATTTCATTTTGATAGTTAAGAACAGAAACTCAAATAACGATGCATAGCCGTCTTAAATGCAAAATTCACATAGTTGTAACATCCCAGATCATAAAACATTTTCAGTAGAATAAAATTTTAACTTTTAGTACTTGAACAAGTTACATTTAATTCTTGACTTTTCGTTTACTTAAAAGGAACATAGAAATAAAATTCACGCATGCGAACGAAGATGTTTTTAAAAAATAAACCTAACATATCTAAACAATATACTGTCAAAATTTTTAAATACGAACATATTTAAAATTGTTGATTTATTTCATTTTTAATATGGTTTTTGAGATAAAACAGGATATCCTAAGAAAAATAAAAAAGGATAGTTAAAAATATAATTGGAAAGCTTATAAACAATGCTTGAATAAAAACAGTTAAGCCTCCATAGGCAAGAAATATTTTTATAAAGCTGATAACGTGGTGATCTCCTTTTTCTGTGGTTCCTAAAATTATAATGAAGATAACTATAATTTTGTCTTTAGCATTATAGAGTAAATATTATCCTATTTATCCCTTATTATCAACTCATCTATTTAAAATTATAAAATACAATATATTGCACATTTTTTAAAACTAAGTCTAATCTTTTTCATTTTAACAAAGACTAACAAACCCATGCGTTTTCACCAGCGGTTCGGTAAGACAGTATAATTTTATGTTAAACGAACAATCATTAATTAATAAAAAATGTGATGAAGTAATCATATACTTACAATGATATTATCGCGCAATAATAAATTCAGAATGTGTTCGAAAAGTTGCATTAAGTTCATTTTGAAATTTTTTCTTCAATAAGCAACGTATAAAAGGGTATGTGGTTTAAACAATGTTTCTAAAATACAAACTTTAAGATTTTCAATAATTATAATGACGTCATTTAGTCTAAAATTCTCTTTCACAAATCGAAGTTGATGAAATTCCACTTAAATCACATGCATTTTTCAGATTAACACATAACAGTATTGCCAATGAGGTAGACATTTCTGTGAAATTTTCTTTTATTTATCCTCACTTCATATATTTATAAAATCTGCTAAACATCTTCCATTTTCGTATTGAAATATATATTCCACTTGTTCTCCGATATCGAATAACATAAAATGGTTGCACTCTTTTTCAGCAATGTTTCGTTAAAGTGTTTCAGTAAAGAGTTTTGTAAAAGTTTTATGTGAAGTGTGTTATTAGAGACAGATAATGAAATATCTTCCAATAAACTCAGACAAAGTAAAGATTTGTTTCTGAAAAATTGGATAACAAAGATTTATTTACTGTAAAAATACAGGCAGGAAGATGCCGAAATACATTCGCGTTTTAAAGAGATTTTTCTGTTATTGGGAGAAATCCCTGTCTTTTCACTGGAAATTTTTTAGCTTCAGTTAGCGAATTTAGTGTTTTCAAGGGAGAGAGGCATTATTAAAAATTTTTGATTCTAGAACGTAAAAATAACACGCAGCAAATTTGGCGAAATATAACTGTGATTTTATAAAACTGCTGATTTAGAGATTTCAGAATTCAATGTAATTTTTTTTTAATGCTGAACTTTCTCTATATTTTGGAGGCCTATAGGCAAATGAAAATGCAAATTTTCGTATTTTAAAGAATAGAATGAAACGAAAAATGCCACTGATTTTTTTAGAGTGTATTACTCTAACAGCTTCGATTGTAGTATGTTGGTTGCTATTTGCATTTACTTAATGAAGGTGTTTAATATAAAATAAAATTATGTTAAAGTTGTCTGACTTGTAGTCAGAAAAACGATGAAAAGCTTCTACCAGTTACCTTATTAAAAAAAAAAATTCCATTTACATATTATAAACATACAGAAAGAGTGAGCGAAATAAAGTGCGTCAAGCTAGCACGAGCTCACGAGAGGAAGTGCATATGATTGACTTAGTTCAGTTCAGGCAACTCAGTGACGGTTGTCGTTAGAGTTAAGTGCACAGTTAAAGTGTTAGTTCAGCTGCACCATGGAGTTAGCAGTGTTAGTGAGTTCAGTTCAGGACACTGCAGTACCTCATTCCTAGTGGAGCGTTACATTACTGAAGGGAAATGGACTTGCCGTCCAGAGTGAGTACGTTTAATCACTGGAAGTTCTGGTTCTTCCTCCATTTCTGGCTGACGAACTTCTGGATTGAGCTCTAGGGTTTTGTTGACAGGTACAGGTGTTGGTTCCGGACAGTTCAGGATAAATGTTAGCTTTAGGCGATCAATAGGCACAAACTCTGCTTTATCACCAATCTGGAGTTTGTAAACTTTGTCAGACCGCTGGAGAACAATAAAAGGTCCATTGTATGGCGGTTTCAGAGGTGGCTGGACTGCATCATGTCGCACGAAAACTTGGCTGCAACTCTTGAGATCCTTCGAAACAAAAGAACGGTTCTTGGTATCGTGGTTGCTAGTTGGAGCTGGGGACACTTGCTGCATGACTTCTCTAGAGCGTGCCACAAACCTGGCTGCATATAAGTCTGTAGGGGTAGGTGCGAAAAATTCACCAGGTAACCTCAAGGCAGTACCATACACCAGTTCAGCTGTGGTTGCCTTAATGGTATCTTTGAATGCCGAACGCATTCCAAGCGACACTGTGGGTAAGACCGCTGGCCAACGATCAGTTAAATGAGCTTTTAAAGCGGCTTTCATTGTACGATGCCAATTTTCAATTAAACCATTAGACATTGGGCGATATGATGTGGTGTGTATGTGTTTAATCCCTAATATTTGTATTAAGGTTGTAATTAAAAGAAACTAAAACTGTCTGCCTTGGTCTGATGCGACTAACCTATGAACACCGAAACGAACTATCCAATTTTCGTAAAACGCTCGAGCTACAGTTTCAGCAGATATATCGGAAATTGGGCACGCTTCGACCCAACGTGTGAAACGGTCAATCAATTTTAAGCAATATGCATATCCCTGACAAGGAGGGAGGGGTCCAACGAGATCGACATGAATGTGTTCAAATCTCTTATCCGGAATTTTAATGCTTTGTACTGGACTGTTAGTATGGCGATATATTTTGGATATCTGGCTTGGAATACATGTACGCGTCCAATTGGCAACATCGTTTTTAATTTCTGGCCGCACGAAACGAGACGTTGGGAGTTTCACGGTAGCTTTGACACTTGGGTGAGCTAAATTGTGTAGAATTTTAAATGCGGTTTTTCGAAATTCACGAGGAAGATACGGGCGAACGTTTTGTGTAGAAGTATCGCATAAAAGTTTAATTTCGGTTCCAGGTAAAATCATATGTTGAAATTTTAAAGATGTCTCAGATTTCATTAGATCTTGCAACTCAGTATCAGCATTTTGAGCTTGTGCCACTGCGGTATAGTCCAAGACGTTTGGGAGTTCTAAAGCCTCAATTTTCGATAGCGTATCTGCTGGTATATTATCAGAACTTTTTACAAACGGTACTAAATTGACCAATAAAATCCAAATGACGCAGTCGTCTGGGAGAACATTTATCTGCTTTTTGTAAGAACGCATATGTGAGAGGTTGATGATCAGAGAAAATTGTAAATTGACGGCCTTCATGCATGTGTTTAAAATGTTTAATGGCGGCATAAATCGCATACAATTCGCGATCATAAGCATCCCATTTCTGTTGTGATGGTGACAGCTTGGCTGAGAAAAATGCCAAAGGTTCGAAACTCGTCTGATTGCCAGATTTTTTATATTGGTTTAGCGTAACAACGACCTCTATTGGCTATTTTAGGCTCCTACCGCTGAATCACTAGCATCTGTGAAAAGAGTTAAATGTGCTTCTGGATCTAGGTGAGCCAAAATTGCAACATCGACAAGCTGTTTTTTGCAAGCTTCGAATGCCACCTTTTGAGCTTCAGTCCAGTCAATAGTAATGTTTGTTTTCCCCTTTTTAGTGCCTTTTAGCATGTCGTTGAGCGGGGCCTGAATATGTGCAGCCTGTGGTACATTTCTTCGATAATAATTTAATAAACCAAGGAAACGTCGGAGTTCTTTTACAGTTTTAGGTAACTCATGCTTTAAAATTGGCTCAACACGTTCTGGCTGAGGCTTAATTATATCTTTATTTACCAAATAACCCCAAAAAGATAATTCGGGAACACCGAAGACGCATTTCTTTAAATTAATACAGATGCCATATGCGGAAAGTCTTTTAAAAATGCATTCAAGGTGTGGTTGGTGTTCTTCCTCCGAGCTACTTGCAATTAATATGTCATCTCTATAATCAAAAACAAAGTCAAAACCTTGCAACACTTCATTTATAAACCTTTGTAAAGTTTGGGCTGCGTTAGACAAACCGAAAGGCATATATAAGAATTCAAACAAACCAAATGGTGTAGTAATTGCAGTTTTTGGGATATCGTCTGGGTGGACTGGGGTTTGATGATATGCCTTAACTAAATCCAATTTAGAAAAAAATGACTTTTCCGTGTAATTGACTTGAAAAATCCTGTAGGTGGGGGACAGGGTATCGGTCTGGTGTTGTTATTCGATTTAGAGTTCTGTAGTCGCCAGTAGGGCGAAAATCTTTTCCAGAGTCTTTCAGGACAAGGTGCAATGGGCTAGACTAGTTAGATGTGCTTGGTCTGCATATCCCTTGCTCTAACATGTATTCGAATTCACGTTTAGCTACAGCTAATTTTGCTGGGTGAAGCCTACGCGTACGTGCAAAAACCGGTTGTCCTTTGGTTAAAATCCTATGTACAGTATTATGCTTAACTTCTTTCAATTTTGGAGACGGGCGTACAACATCATTGTATTTTTCCAAAATATTTTTATAGGCCAAATTGTTCGCAATTAAAGTAACCTGTGGAGTGTTATCTGTTGATTTTGTATCGCTGCTTGCCAGTTTAGTAAGGGGATCTCGGAGGCCCCCTGTTTGAAATCAATTAACAAACCATAGTGACGTAAAAAATCAGCGCCTATAATAGGCTTGCTAATGTCAGCAAGTACAAACGGCCATTGAAATTTGCGGCGTAAATTTAAACTTAGAGTTATTACTTTAATGCCATATATTTTAATGGTAGAGCCATTTGCCGAGTATAAATTAATGACATTGTTGTTTGCTTTGGAAATGGTTTTGTGATACAGTAACACACAAACATCGCTGCCACTATCCACTAGGTATGAGAGTTTTGAAATTGGGTCAGATACAAAAAGGCGACTTTTGTTATTTGGTTGGAAATCGCATTGCGCCAGGTTATGCGATTTCTGCTTTAGTTTTCCGGACGTTTGTAGTTACATGGGGATTTGCAACATCTATCGGCCTCCCCGAATTTAAAGTGATACCAGCACTGGTCACGCGAGTCCCTGTTTTTAGGTGTTTTTGAGCGTGGTCGCTTAGAAAATGATCTGTGATGAAAGTTATCTTGCCGCTCACGACTTCTCGAAAGATGCTCAACTTGTTTAATGCGTTCTGCAATTTGAGCACGCAATTCACTGAAATCCGAAAGTGGAGCTTTCGGGCAATGCACCTCATCAATGCTCGCGCCAGCGGTCTCATGTATCTTGTCAGCCATTAAGGCCAGTTTACCAAGGGTATCTTCCGATACAGAAAGGATGGCTTGAGCCTGTGTGGGTAAACGCTGTAGCCAGAGCGTTTTTAGGAAATCCTCACCCAGTGTTTTCCCTTCAAGTTGTTTCATCTTGCGCAATAAATGTGAAGGTTTGCCATCACCCAAAACTAATTCTGAAAGAACAGCTTTAATCTGTCTCTGTTGTGAGTCGGAAAATCAGAAACAAGACGTTCTTTAAGAGTCTCATATTTATCTGTCTGGGGAGGTGCTAAAACTATATCACTGACATAAATTAAAATATCTGAAGTAAGAGCCGAAATAACACAGTAAAATTTAGTTGCATCTTGAGTGAGGCCTGAAACAACAAATTGTGCTTCTATATTAGCAAACCACAATATGGGGTGTTTATCCCCAAAAAAGTGGCAGTTTTAAGCCTACTTTATGAACCTGAAGTTCGGGCTGAATCACATCGTCTGGCATGACAAATTATAGAATAAACTCGAATTTGTAATAAAAGCTCAAATAACCAATGTTGATGTAATATGAGGTCTTACCTTGAAGGCTCCAGGATCGTCGGTTACTGCATTCCCTTGAATCAGCACATGTGGTCGATGAGCTGGCTTATGAAAATGCAAAACAGTCCGCAATGTTCGCAAAATTAACGAAAAAGTGAAAATATTGTCGCACAATTCGTCGAAATATCATCGCCCACAAAATAAGATACGCTGTTGATGTTCAGGAAGGACTACTACAAGGATGTCGATAGATCGCATCACTGTAATCACATGTTCAATATAACGACGGGTTCACCACTACAGCTTCGATTGTAGTATGTTTGTTGATATTTGCATTTACTTAATGAAGCTGTTTAATAGAGAATAACATTATGTTAAAGTTGTCTGACTTGTAGTCAGAAGAACGATGAACAGCTTCAACCAGTTACCTCATTTAATAAACAAATTACGATTTACATATTATAAACATACAGAAAGAGTGAGCGAAATAAAGTGCGTCAAACTAGCACGAGCTCACGAGAGGAAGTAAATATGATTGAGTTCATTTCTGTTCAGGCAACGCAGTGACGGTTGCCGTCAGAGTTAAGTGCACAGTTAAAGTCTTAGTTCAACTGCACCATGGAGTTAGCAGTGTTAGTGAGTTCAGTTTAGGACACTGCAATAGCATGGAATTCCATTCATAGCATTAAAACAAAAAAGGCGTACGCAGCTTTACTTTGGATGAAATGTGATAGTAAACGATAGTGTGTGCTGTAATTTGATAAGTTATGTAAGCTTTATTTCGATATACGTTTACATCAATCAGTATGGTTTGGACACGAAAGTTAGACATTTCTGGCAATTCACGGAAATTTATAACATTTTATACAAAGCAATGTAACTTTCTTAAATGTATGTTTATAATTAAAAAGAAAATGAAGAGAATTCGAGATTTGATTTGGAGTGTGACACACTGTATTTAATACTAAAATTGTGGATTGAATCAATGGTATCCATATAAAACCTTTTTATTACTTTATGCTTCTCTCACTTCTCAACCCTTTCGCGGCGGGAGCTCTTTGCTTAATTTTTGAACTTTTACAACCGATTTTTCAAAAACGAAAATTTTCTGTAATTGAATCACGAAAATGCTCTGTTAAATAAGGTGAATTTTACAATAAAAAATTACTGATGGGAATAATGAAGGAATCTAAGCACCTTAAGTCGCTCGCATACTGGTCGCTCGTCTCCAAGGGATTAAAGCTTGTACAAGATCTTTCTTGTTTTCTGTATAGCTGTAGCTTTTGTAAAGCTGTTGTTATACCGGATTATTTATTTAAGAAAAAAAAATATAAAAATTATCAAAAGTATTGCAAACATTTACAACAAAATAATTACCTTAATATGTTTCAAAATATGATTTTGTTTCGTGTTTAATTCAATAAAATTTACTCACCTTTCTATCCATAATTTATGTCATAAAATATTTTTTCAACTAGGTATACTCACATTTAAAAATACAAAATGATATAATTTCATTTTTTTTTCTTTGCACAATTTTTAAACGCATGAAAAAAAAACGGTTTACAGTTCTAATCATTCAGAATGCCACTCAACCTAACAAAATATAAATATAAAAAGTATACGTAATAATTTGATTTTAATTATATAGTATATATATTTTTTCGTTTGTTCTGCAAAGAACTTCATGAGATGTTATCTGTAGGAAATACTCTGATTTTTTTAAACGCAATATATTAATCGTTAGTTAAAATACATATATATTTCTCTCTTTTAGTTCGATTTCCTGTCTTCCCACTATTACACATTACATTATGCTCAGTAATTCCACGTAAGAAACTTTAAAACCGTATTCTTTTGCTGTTCACGATTTCAAAACACTTACAAAGAAACTGATTACAAATAGCTTGTAGGAAATATCACTTAGCCAAACAAAACTATTGTTTGTTTGTTTTTAATATTCTTATAACTTGTGCAGAGGGAATAATTCCAAGCAACACAATTTGTAGAACGATTTTTTACTTTTATAAACTAAAATAACCATTTACGTTTATTCTCTAAACTGAAAATATTTGCACAGTAAAACCTGCGGAAATGGAATCACAGAGACAGTAAAACAAATCCAATTATAGAGAAGTTTACGTCTGAATAAGTACACCATCTGATAAAAATGTCTTTGCGAATTTTCAATTTTATGAGGAATTCAAGAAAGTGTTCAATTCACTTTAATCGCACGTACACTTTGTTTTTGGTAATATACTTATAGTACCGGAAGAAAATAGAAAGAAATATTTTTATATCTTTTATTATTTTTTTTTTCGTTTGTGCGATAGGTTAAAAGTCCAATCAATTTAGGATTCTGCCTGGAGAGTTAACTTCTCTTTCTTCCTTTATGTTTTTTGGGGTGCTGAACACGATTTTAAACTTTGCCACCTCGTATCTGGTCTGCTTAAAAAGTTATATGCGAAAAACCATGAAAAAAATAGGTTTTCCATTGTAGTCGCTAGGGGGTAAAATATCTTTGAAAAAACTGCTGCGCCAAATTAAACGCGGGAAAATTTCCTATAGTTTTCATATACGATGTTTCTTTCTAAGATCAATACTTGTGGCAATACCAGCAAAAAGAATTTTAGCGATATATTCAAATTCCATTATCGGAAGACGAAAAACGCAATAGAATCGCAATGCATCCATTTCAGTCACCAATTTGAAGCTTTTTAGTTACTTGTAGTTGCATTTCGAATATGTTAACATTTGCTTACCAAGTTTTAAGCCTTTTATATATTTATTAACAAAATAAATTGAAATATCGTGATTAAGAAAAACATAAAACACAAACACTCCGAACAGTTGAGAGCTCCAATTTTTATTTTCCTACGAATCTGATTATAACTGTACAATGATAACTATTATAAGTTTAATATAATAACTTAAGTAAAAGATTATAAACAGGAAAAAAAGAGAAATGCAGAGTTGTTCTCCCATTAATGTCGTTTTCGTAACTTTGAAAGGCTTGGTAGATGTTCTTCGAAAGGAGGCTCATCGTTATCTTGATTGCTCAGGTTGGGTCTTCACTTGGCTTAAATTATTCTAGAGAATTGACTTCTCAACCTCTATTTCCAAGTCATTTTCAGCAATGCAGGAGCTGAGATTGTCACAATGGCCATCGCAGTTCAAAGAAGTGAGCAAACAAAACAAACCTGCATTCCTATAGCTACACTTTCTACTGCAGTTTGTTTTGCATTTTCAGGATTTATTTTGTAGAACA
This sequence comes from Maratus speciosus, assembly GCA_963932465.1. Taxonomy (NCBI): domain Eukaryota; kingdom Metazoa; phylum Arthropoda; class Arachnida; order Araneae; family Salticidae; genus Maratus; species Maratus speciosus. Next base: position 396,411,462 of record OZ010794.1, read on the forward strand.
GCTTCTCGTGCGTGAGTTTGACAGTTGTTGTTGGTGTGGTGCTTCTCTTAGTTTTATTCCAGCCCCATTAATTAGATTTTTTACAGTTACCTAGCCACAGTTGTACTGTTGCTAAACTCTTAAACATGTATACCAAGTTCCATCTTCCGTTCGAGGAAGCGATGCTATATTTGCAGCAGTCTTAAAAAAGTCTTCTTAGACTTGCTGCAGTAATAATGCTGTGAGCTAGTGGAGTACTCCTGTTCTAGCGTTTTTAAGGTCTCCTTTTCTTTTTCTTAAAAATAGTGTTTCTATAAAAATCTTTAAGGTTTCTGAAATGGAAAACTCATTCTCATTCAAAACTCGTCTGGAGGAGGATATTGAGTAGATTTGTAAACCTGAGACCGAATATCTTCAGCCACTATCCTCGCCGTAATCTGAACAATACGCCATCACTCTTCCTGGGGAGATGACCATCGTTGTTGATATCAAACATCACTCTAAATCTTGTGACACGTGTTCTTGAAGCAAAGAACCGGTACCTTGTTTGCAGTGGTTGATATAACAATATCTTCTTCACACTTGTTTAGAGGGCGTGATTTAACTTTTTTGACTGAAGGACAGTATTCACCTGCTTTAATCTAGTCTGTTAATTCTTCTATAGAAAATTGGTATTGTTCTTCATTTTCCTCCAGATAAAATAATTGATTTCCAAGCTGTGTCTGTGTCAAAGGCAAATGGACTTGACTGCGTCTCTGTGGAGTTTGCCAGCAGATAGCGCTTTTTCATACGTTTCAAAGAATACTGCCTATCAGCACTAACCAAGTCAGTCACATGATCTAGTCCGTAGATTATGGCAAGCCCCAGATCATCATTTTCAGAAAGTAGTTTAACTTTTAAAAGGACTTTCAATGTAGAATATATTTCGTTTTGTTATTACTTTATGAATTTCTTTTGCTTTAAAGTATGGTGGGGTTTTTTCCAAGCAAAAGTATCGAATTTGAAACAAAAACTGTTGTATTGTTGAACAAATGGTTTTCTACGTCTTCAGAAATCCTCTTCAAGTTGCAGCTATAAGTTTTTCGTTTGTGTACTGTTTACGGGCTTTTTTATTGATCCTTAGAGATTCCTTGTTAGCCCCCGGTACGGTATGCTATTTCATTCTCCCAGCTTATTTTGTGTATTCCAAAAAATAACGTTACCTTACAGAAGCCAGCCGAAAACAAAGCAGTACGATTAAATACTCTATAGAAATTTTTTAAACTTCTAAGCATCGCACATTTTCAATTTTTATACCGTCTTATTGGACAAAAAAATGTTTTAAATGCATTTTGTTTTAAAAGTGAATTTCTATTTATTTTTGAAATATTATTTTTTTTTTGTAGTTTTGAGAGCCATTTTGCTTAATATTGGCAACGGAAGTATTCCATTTTTGTAAAAAGTAAAGGAAAAATAGTTCTAAAATAGTAATTATATATTTTTGTTGCCATTTTCTCATAACAACGGAAAGAAAATGTAATTAAAATACGTGCTAGTTTGAAAAAAAAATATAAATGAATGATTTTTGTTAAAACATTGAAACTATTATAAACTATATTTAAATTTAAGTATCTATGAATCATTAGATAGGCGTTTTTTTTGTCGATTTTCTTGAATGACGGCATCTTTTAACTGAATTTGTGCATTATTTCGCGATAGTGATGTGATGTGCATGCCTCACTGTAGATCTTTAAGAGTAGATCGTAAATGTGGAATTATTAAGCGGATGCTAATGACGTCATTTTACATAAAATAAAACGCGTGCTTTAAGTCTTAAAATTGAAATATGTTTTGTACTGCAGTAGAGTCCTGCTTAATGGAGTTATTTTCTTCTGATGGACTGGGGTTTTCTATTATTATGAAACAGCCATTATAAATGAAGTGAAATATTTTTTTTGGAAAAAATTATGGCCATTTTTTTCCCCATTCTGACCACAAAACCAGAGTTCTAACTTTTTACGACCGCTCTTTCAACTTCATTTATAGTGGCTGTTTCATAATAATAGAAGCCATCAGTCCATCAAAAGAAAATGAAATAAGGGAAATGCCGGGGGCGACACTAAATTCTGAAAAAGCAGTATTTCCAGGCCCGACCAGTGACCGAGAGGTTCTGCTCTCGAAGCTGGTAGACGAGAGGTGCTGGGTTCGATCCCAATCGCGCTCGTCGGCCTAATCGTTCGGAGTTTTCGTGGTTTTCTTCGAATCTTGGTTTTCCAAGCGTTAATACGGGTTAGGTTCCCTTAGGAAGACCCCCACGAAGAGCACTCTCCCCATTAGGGCCTATATTCCTCGTGTTGATAATTGGCCGTCATAAAATACAACCAACAACAACCAGTATTCCTGTTCTCTAGTTCAATAAATAATTCCTTTTCCCATCTTTTCGTTTTTTACTTGCTAATCTGAAGTGCTCCACACCATTTGATTTCATTTCCGATACTTTAGTTCCGCCAACTCCGTGTCATAGATAAAACGCTTCTCTGCCATCATGAATATCACTTCTCGTCTCACAGAATCGTTTTAAAACACATAATTCTAATTAAATGCACACAGCACATACATTAAAGCAAATGCATAATCGACCGTCGAGACGTCTAGAAATAATCTGATAGATAAGCTTTCAATTTCAACAGGAGGCAAAAAAGCACTGGTGGAGAGGGGAAGGAGGAAAATGGTTAGGGGTTTCTTATAATATCATGTGCGTGGCGCGATGGAGTGTTTCAAGGATACCCATCCGCTCATTTTGTATTCACAAAAATACTACATTAAGCGTTTTGGACATCCGATTATGGGATTTGAATATATCACTAAAATTCTTTTTACTAGTATTGCCAAAACTATTTATCTTAGAAATAAACATTGTGAAACAAATTCGATACACTTGTCAATAGTTTACCACCAGTAAAGCTATGGCTAGGTAACTGTAAAAAATCTAATTAATAAGGCTGGAATAAAACCAAGAGAAACACCACATCAATAACAACTGTCAAACTCACGCATCAGAAGCTCTTCTGCGAAAATAATCCTAGAAATGCAGAACAAACTGCAGTGAAAGTGTGGTTATAGGAATGCAGGTTTGTTTTGTTCGCTCACTTCATTTGAACTGCGATGGAAATTGTGACAATCTCAGCTCCTTCATCGCCGAAAATGAAATGGAAATAGAGGTTGAAAAGTCAATTCTCTAGGATATTTTAAGCCAAGTGAAGACCCAACCTGAGCAATCAAGATAACGATGAACCTCCTTTCGAAGAACATCAACCAGGCCTTTCAAAGCTATTAAAACGACATTAATGGGAGAACAACTCTGCATTTCTCTTTTGTTTCCTGTTTATAATCTTCCACTTATGTTATTATATTAAACTTATAATAGTTATAATTGTACAGTTATAACCATGTAATAGTTGTAATAAGATTGGTCGGAAAATCAAAATTGGTGTTCTCACCTGTTTGGGGTGTTTGTGTTATATATTTTTCTTAATCATGCGATTTCTATTTATTTTGTTAATGAATATATAAAAGGCAACTTGGTAAGCAAATCGAAATGCTATTAACTAGAAATCTTCATACTGATGGCTGAATTGGATGCATTGTGATTCTATTGCGTTTTTCGTCCTCCGATGATGGAATTTGAATATATCGCTAAAATTTTTTTGCTGGTATTGCCACAAGTATTGATCTTAGAAAAAAAAAATCGCAAATGAAAACTGTAGGAAATTTGGCGCAGCAGTTTTTTCGGAAAAGTTTAACCCTCTATCGACTACAATGGAAAATCTGAAAAACCCCCAATTTTTCCATGGTTTTTCGCATATAAATTTTTAAGCAGACAAGATACGAGGTGGCAAAGTTTAAAATCGTATTCAGCACCCTAAAAAACATAAAGAAAGAAAGAGAAAAACTTCTCAAAAGCTTTCCCGGCAAAAGCCTTTTTTGGTCTAATTTTACTGAACTATAAGGTTAAATAAATAAAACATGTGGAAAAAAAAATGTTGTCACAGAACTGTTACAAGAAAGAGTATTAAAGTAGCTGCTTTAGTATTATCAATAGTAGCCTTCGAGAAATAAAATGTACTTTTCTTTTTAAATGTGTAGGTTTGCATATCAAAAAAGACAGGAAGGCACCTTTTCATAATTTATGGATGTTTTAGAAGATTTCAGGTTTATTTAGGAATATCCAAACTTTACTAATGGAGGTGAACATATCTGATTGCAAGTTCTTTTAATCATAACGAAAGTTACTATGATTTTTCACTCTAAACTTTAAACACGAACATTAAAAATAGAGGGCTGGTTTAATGATTCAAGTACCTGGTACACCGAGCATCACTCGGTGAGTTTTTTATTCTCGATCATATTGCATTGAAAAAATTTTATTTATTTATTATTTAAGCGTATTTATTTCTACATGAACATATCATTTCTACTTTCAAAAAATAATAATAACACATGCTAAACATTCGTTTTTTGAACTTTTTATTTATTTACAAATCTATATCCCTTTCTTAGTACTTTCTAGTAAACCATTTTGTTACACATTTCTGCAGTCTTTTAAATACTAAATTGATTGGTTGTTGGTGTACTCAATACTTCTTTCCATACAACATTATGAGTGTGATGAGGATTTTCTGTAGATAGAAGTACCTTTAAGTTGTTTTGCCTCTTAACCCTGGAAAAAGCAACGTAGAGAATTCCATGCATAAAAACAGGTGTCCGTAAGTCGACGCCAACAAATTCTAAGGTCTGACCTTGAGCTTTATGTATAGTTATTGCAAATGGTGGCCTCACAGGAAATTGATGCCTTTGCATCGTGCATCCAAGTTGACCTCTGCTTGAATCGAGAGTTATTCGCGGAATATGTACTTCGATACCTGAATATTCTCCTTTGATTATTTTTGCTTTGATTATGTTATTGCAAAGATCTTTAACAATTAGCCTTGTTCAATTGCAAAGGCCTTCTAAAACATCTAAATTGCGCAATAATATGATTATTGCGTTATTTTTAAGCTTTAATTCATGAGGTGGCAAATCAGCTATTTCGATGGAATTGAGAAATTCCGTCGTAAACTGGACTGCTCCTTCAGGTTGATATTTGACGGAATCGTAGCTGTGGTAGATTTTATACTCTCCGGGAATTTCGGCGTTAATCTTGTTGACATCTTTATTTAATGGCGCAAGGATAGCTCGATCCTTCATTTCTTCATAACTTCCTTTCTTTAAGCAGTTTCCAAAGACTTCATCAATTAGATGACCATTTGAAAGTATATCTACGGGTAGTTCGATTTCACCCATCGCATTCTCAGGTAGCTCCCCATTTCCAAGTTTCCAAAGATATTTGGCAAATTCTCTTTGTTCCGGATCAACGCGCATGTTATCTGTTAATGAAAATGAATTGAAGTGGTGCCACAGCTCACTGTTTTTATTGATAAATACAATACTTCACTTCTGTTTGCTCGTAGTTGGACAGGTAGACATTGACGGAAGTCCCCTCCTAGGACCATAATCTTTCCACCAAATGGCAAAATTGGATTTCCAATAGACCACAGCAATTGATCTATGTTGTGAAGTCCGTATTTCGCAGCATAGGAGCTTCATCCATCAAAAATACATCAACTTTGCTGAGTTCGACTGCTTTAGCGGATCTAGGTTTGATGTTGGAAATTGAATCCGATGTCAATGGAACTTTAAGTCCAAAAGTCTTGTGTGAAGTATTTCCATCAGGTAGTAGAATAGAAGCAATCCCAGTGAATGCCATGCACTTTACTTTATGCTTTGTCCTGAAAGGATGTAATAAAGAGTTTTGTATACAAAAGTCTTTTCAGTGCCTCCAGGTCCATCACATTTTGATCGAGGGGTTGAAACGTTTACTGAATATTTACTGAAACATTTCAAAAATTTCAATTTGTCTCCCTTTAAGAAGTTGATACATATGTTCTCGAATAGAAATTGACTCATTGGTGTTCATAGCTTCTTCATTTAGCGCGTTCTCGTATCCATCAATATCGTCCATACCAAGTTGATGAACCCAGTATAAGAAATTCCGACCTCAAGTAGCTTCTGTATATAACTTGAATGCGATAATTTGATAAGCACGCTTATGCGCTTCTTCGACAGAATTAACCATCTGTCCTGTTTCTAGGATGAAGTCTTTAGCCAAATCTTTCTTAAACATTCCCCGTAGGCGTCTTGGATTTTCAGGAGATCCAAAAATGAGAATCTGTGTAAACCGTTGTTGCATTCTTAACATGGTACAGCAACATTCGTAAGTGGTAGAATTCTGACTGAGAGATGAAATTTACGTTATGTATTCGACCAGTAACGCGTAAACGGCGACTTCTCTGAATCCATTCGCTGGATTTTCCATTCCATTTGAAGTATTCAGGAATTTGCCAATAGTAGTGATATATAACTTCTTGAGAATTTCCGTTCAGAGGATTATTTTCTTTTATTTGTTTTAGGCCTCGATTATGCCGGAAATATGCCTCTAATGTTGAACCTTTCTGACCCGTATCTGCTAAATCTTCTTGTGCTAGATCAATGTTTGCAATTCGAAATTGACCTGGTAAATGGATATCTAAGCGTTGAACAGAATGGCTTTTCTTTTGAATCTCGTTGCCAAATTATCGCCAACATGCTTTTGGTGGAGTGATACATCGACCTTCAATATAGGTATTTACTTCATTGTACATAAGTTTTCTTTGGTTTTCAACGATATTTATTGTTGCACAATCATGCCCTTTGTAGATACATTTGTAGAGATATTTTACAGCACGAATGTTTCTACATATTCAACGTTTATATGACACTTGTATCACTTCAACAGATAAGCATTGTACGGAGCTACGTGACGGTTATCTCTTGTTTTTTTTTGTTTTTTTTTTTTTGCAACCATTTATATCCTTTCGATAAACAGAATGCTCGTGCGAAAATTCTAAACTGTGTTGATCCAACTGTGGATTATATCAACGTCGATAATTTGGTTTTTCATCGTCTGCTAAAGAAGTGATCCCGTTAAACATTTTAGGATAGTTGAAGCGACATTTCATGCACCCATTTTTATTAATCATACACGGTGCATTTGGGTTTAGTTTTCCTCACGGATTGTGAATCATCCATTTTAGCACTAGATTTCGTAATTCAGGATCATTATTAATGGGAATTTCTGCTGAAATCAGGTCATCAAGTTCCTCTGGGTTACGCATTCTATCTTCAGGAGCCATAACCAGCAGCAGATGCATATGTGGGAGACCATGTTTCTGGAATTCAATTGTCTAAAGGTAAGTGGAAACATTTCAAAATAATTGTTTTTTGTCCAGTTCTTCAATAATTGCATCGAATTTAATTTTACAAACTCTAGCGACGAGATCAGGTCTATCTTGAGCAGGTTGCCCACGCATTATTCCATTTTCCAAGACAACTCTTGATGCCTCTTTAATTTCTAGCCATTCACGCTTTGATGTCACAGTGATAAAGAAATCTGGCGATCCATATCTGTAGACAATGGCCATCGCATCTTCGAACTGTTCAACATAGTATCGCGTCGATCCAATGAATGAAGATGGCAGTATTATCTTTTTACCAACAATGGCATTTTTCTTTTCAGCGATTGCCTTAATATTGTGGGTAACACCTGAATATTGGTCAGCAAGATTTTTTTTTATTAGCTTTGATCCGTTGGATGCGATCGCGTTCTACTCTGATGTATGTATCAACGAGGTATTGTTGGAAAAGCCGACCACCGTAAACTTGTCCGCCGGCGACAAAGCTGTAAATACCATGGCTGTTAATTGTTCGATCATCATGTGCCTTAAATGAAGCCAAAGCAAAGCATGAATTTAAATTGCGAATTTGTTTGTGGAAATTTTCAGCAAATGGATGGCATTTTAAAAAGAGACGCACCAATTCATTTGGAAAAGGGAGAGTCAAGCTTAATTCGTCCATGTAAGCAGCAGTCGCCAAATGAGTCCGTGTTAATTTGATTAGACACACGTTCTTCTGGGAAAAGAATTGCTTTGCAATGAATACATTAGATGTTAAAAGAACCCAATTTTTGGTATGTTGCTTCTTTGTTAACTGCGCACTTCCATGTTCGCATTCGTTTCTTTACTAAAATTTACAGGCGTCTTATGTTACGGCGTCTTTGTTCTTCTAAATATTGATCTTGTCACTTATTTATTTCATTTGCTATGTGCTGAATGGAACACTGCTTCATTTCACGTATGGGTTGAATGCGTTTGTTTTGCCAACGTTTGTTTTGCGTTTGTTTTCGTTTGTTTTGCCAACTTTTTTCCGTCGTTTTAATGTACACAATTGATCTAATTCTTGGGATCCAGATTCATTAAAACAATGCATCATATCTGCGATCTTTTGTCGGCTTCTTTCTTTAGCAGCACGCATTGGTCTAGACGTTGAAATATCATTTTCAATTTCAGTATTTCTAATCGGACTCGGCATTCTTTCGTTAAAGTTGAATTCCTGTTTTTATGGGGCCGTCATCAGGCGTAATGAATTTGCAATTATACTAACTAAATTTAAAGAAAAATGAATACTTTAGTTCTAACTTCACAGTATTAGAAATATTTACTTTTTTCCGTGAACATAGAAAAGTGATAGTTACTAAATATTAGTAGATTATCAATAAGTCATGGAGTTTTTAATGTTTGTATATACGGCTCCTAATCTTAACACGGTCAGAAACTAAAATTCAGAGAAAATGATGTCATAGATGGGCAAAAGTTGAGATATTTCACTTTTAAATAGAAAAATTACTTGTTTTCTTTTAAATATAGTGTCATTTATTCAGTGGGGGGAAGAAATATAAAATTAAATTTTTTTATTCCGAAGCATTTATTCGAGTACGTAAATAATATATTTTAAAGTAAAAAAAGGAAAAGAAAAGAAAACTTTGCATATAGCGGGAAATTTGGATTGTCATATATGAAAATAAACTATTTTCATATGCATGCGATTATTAAGCATACCCTGAGTGCTATAACTCCATGTTTTATAAATTAAATGATTATTAAAAAGATATGTTGTCTAAGTCAATGTTTGGCGACAAAAATAAGCTATGTGAAAAGATTGACAGAGAAAATTTATCTTGCTTTTAAAATTGTTGCTAATTTTGCGCCTGGGTACATCACCTTGGCAACAAACTAGACGGATGTTTGTAACAGTATGACAGTTGTTTTAAACTTAGCAAAAGTATAAGCACAGTTATTTAACAAGAAATATTACTAATGTTTATGAAAATATTTAAATTCACGAAATATAATCATAATCAATAATTATAATCAATCATTTTTTTCTGTTCTAGCCAGTTAAAACAAATTTTACCGTATTTTTGATCTACATAAGCCGTTATCTAGTGCTCGATTAGTGTAGAAAGCAATCTTTTAGTGCCACTTTCGAGATTACCTTTCATTGTGTTGGCGAGGATTCCGATTACGGATGATTAAATATGAAAAAATTGCTTAAAATTACATTTTTTTTCTACCTAAGTCGAGACTTAGTTGTAAGGTTCTCATATTAGAGTAAAGTATATTTCATAAAAATCGCAGAATTTTTTTCGATTAATACCACTGTTTTGAGTAATGAGCTTATTTTAACCACAGAAAACAATTTTTCTCGAATTAACGACTTAGCTAAATCGATATCTTGAACTCGAATTAGAATAGGTGTCAAATTTTATTAAAATCGTTAGAGCCGTTTTCGATATATAGCAACATTATCAGTGCTGAGTTTGTTTTAATCGATCAAAACGAATTTTCTCGAATTCGAAACCCAGCTAGATGTGTTTCTCGTGCTCGAATTAGTATAGAAAACACGTTTCATGTAAATTGCATGAGAATGTTTCGATTTATAGTAATCAGACGTTTCGGCTAAGATCTTGTTTTACCCTGTAAAAACGAATTTTCTTGAATTCGGGGCCTAGCTAGATCTTTTTCTCGTGCTCGGTTTAGTATATGCGTCAAGTTTTGTGAAAATCGTTAGAGCCGTTTTCGATATATAGCAACATTTTCAGTGCTGAGTTTGTTTTAATCGATCAAAACGAATTTTCTCGAATTCGAAACCTAGCTAGATGTGTTTCTCGTGCTCGAATTAGCATAGAAAACACGTTTCATGTAAATTGTATGAGAATTTTTCGATTTATAGCAAGCAAAACTTTCAGCTAAGATCTTGTTTTACCCTGTAAAAACGAATTTTCTTGAATTCGGGACCTAGCTAGATCTTTTTCTCGTGCTCGATTTAGTATAGGTGGCAGGTTTCATGAAAATCGATCCAGTAGTTTACGATACCATCCGTAATCGGGGAAATCGCTTGCTCGTTTAATTGTCTGAGCGAAGCGAAGGCTAATACCCAGCGAAATATTACTGTCCGGGCAATTTACTACTACGATGGATATTAACGCCATGTCCTACTAAAAAAAAAGCCTAATAAAAACCTTTCGTCAAGCATAACTCAAAAAATATTTGTCGGATTTCGTTTCTGATTGCACCAGAAGGTACCTATGAGGGTCGCCTACTGAATGCACCTACTAAGAAAAATAAGTTCCTTATCGTTTAAAAATTATATAGAAAAAACTCTTAAAAAAGCACAATTTATCTGCATACGTCACAGAAATTTGGTGTGCGTCACTTTCATCGGTTGATGTTTTCGTAGACAACTGGTTTGAACACATGGAGCAAATAAAAAAAAATACGCACGCAGTAATATTGAATTGATCAGTTTCAACCACGTGATCACAAACCTTGCAACAACACGTGGCAACCAGTTTTGGTGGGCAAACAAATAATAATACAGTATTCCGTACCACGGTGACCGTTTTTAGCCTGTTGTATAAAATCTGGTATGTTGTATGACATACAATAATGGATGATTAAAACAAAAGACATGAGTGTTTATTGATCCGGAGGATATCTTTCTCTGGATGTATGTCTGTCTATCATACAGCATGCAATTTTCTTGTAAAGGATGATATTATTATGCAGTAAAACCTCCATAACGGACACACCCGATTAGTGGACACCTCTATTTAGCGGGCATTTTTTCGATTACCAACCCTTAAATAACTGTACATTTTTTACACTCAGTAGCGAACACCTCCAAATAGAGGGCAAATTCTGCCCTCCCGAGGTGTTCGCTATTCAGAAGTTTTACTGGTAAAACCTCCATAGAGGACACACCCGATTAGCGGATACCTCTATTTAGCGGACATTTTTTTCGATTACCAACTCTTAAATAACTGTACATGTGTTACTCTCAATAGCGGTCATCTCAAAATAGAGGAAATTCCGCATTCTCGGGGTGTCCGCTATTCAGAGGTTTTACTGTATATAATATTGATAATTATTTTACAGGGCCGCACAAAAGAATAAGAATATATGAAACGAATATAAACTAAATTCGGGATTGGTAGATCGCTGATGGTAATGTAATTTTAGGATGTTGTTACAGTCATCCGCAGCACGTTTTTAGAGTTTCGTCCATCAAACGAAACCCTACCTGTCTCACTCCTTTGTCTGTCTATTTGTCCGTCTGTCACAGAGACCGTTCTCAGAAACTATAAATGTCGGAGACATGAAATTTTGCATACTTATAGCTGAACATCTCACATCAAACGACAAATAATAAAATTTTGAAAAAGGCTTAATATTTAACCCTTTGGGATCTAACTTGTGTATTTAAAGCAATTTTTCTAACTCAGCCCCTAATTAAGTTGGAGACATGAGAGTTTGCATACTTATAGCTCAACAATTGCGATAACACGATAAATCATAAAATTTTGAAAAAGTCATATTTAACCCTCCGGTCTCTAACTTCTGTATTTTAAGCAATTTTTCTAACTCAGCCCCTAATTAAGTTGGAGACATGACATTTTGCATACTTATAGCTGAACACCTCACATCAAACGACAAATAATAAAATTTTTAAAAAGTCTAATATTTAACCCTCTGGACTCTAACTTATGTATTTTAAACAATTTTTCTAACTCAGCCCCTAATTAAGTTGGAGACATGAAATTTCGCATACTTATAGCTGAAATCCTCACATCAAACTACAAATAATAAAATTTTGAAAAATGTCTGATATTTAACCCTCTGGGCTCTAACTTATGTATTTTAAGCAATTTTTCTAACTCATCCCCTAACTAAGTTGGAGAATTGAAAGTTTGCATACTTATAGCGGAAAACTTGCGATAACACGATAAATCATAAAATTTTGAAAAAGTCATATTTAACCCTCCAGTCTCTAACTTCTGTATTTTAAGCAATTTTTCTAACTCAGCCCCTAATTAAGTTGGAGACATGAAGTTTTGCATACTTATAGCTGAACACCTCACATCAAACGACAAATAATAAAATTTTGAAAAAGGTCTAATATTTAACCCCCTGGGCTCTAACTTGTGTATATTAAGCAATTTTTCTAACTCAGCCCCTAATTAAGTTGGAGACATGAAAGTTTGCATACTTATAGCTGAACACTTGCGATAACACGATAAATCATAAAATTTTGAAAAAGTCATATTTAACCCTCCAGTCTCTAACTTCTGTATTTTAAGCAATTTTTCTAACTCAGCGCCTAATTAAGTTGGAGACATAAAATTTTGCATACTTATAGCTGAACACCTCACATCTAACGACAGATAATAAAATTTTGAAAAAGTCTATTACTTAATCCTCTGGGCTCTAACTTGTGTATTTTAAGCAATTTTTCTAGCATAGCCCCTAATTAAGTTGGAGACATGACATTTTGCATACTTATAGCTGAACACCTCACACCAAATGACAAATAATAAAATTTTGAAAAAGTCTATTATTTAACACTCTGGGCTCTAATTTGTGTGTTTTAAGCAATTTTTCTAACTCAGCCCCAAAAGTTGGAGACATGAAATTTTGCATACTTATAGCTGAACACCTCACATCAAACAGCAAATAATAAAATTTTGAAAAAGTCTAATATTTAACCCTCTGGGCTCTAACTTGTGTATTTAAAGCAATTTTTCTAACTCAGCCCCTAATTATGTTGAAACATAAAAAAATGCATAATTATAGCTGAACACCTCACATCAAACGAGAAATAATAAAATTTTGAAAAAATCTAATATTTAACCTCTAATATTTTGTCTCGCGCAATTTTTAAATTTAAACTGTTTTGCAATACTATTATTTGTTCGTTTTGCATAATAAGTGTAATGTGGCGTAATTTGTTCTATTTCAGATTTCTAACGCATGTTAATGAATTTATTTTACAATATCCTTTCTCTTTTAAAATTCACATTTAAATATAGTTTTTATGGCGTAATTTCCAATAAGTGCCTGCTTTTTATACCTAATTATTTAATTGTAATTTGAAGGGTTTTTTCTGTTTATAATAGTAACGTGTAAATAATTTTTTTTTCATTTGAAGCAAACATTATTGTTTGCGCTGTTTATACAGTTGGCAACAGTTTAAATTAATACCATTTTCTAAAATATGTAAAAAATATCTGTCAAAATGCTGAATATTTGAATTTAAAATAGAAATAAAACCTCAAAAAATGAGTCAAATTAAAAAAAAAATTAAGGAAATCTTCTATTGAATAAAATGATCTAAAAATGATTAAATTCCCATGTATAGCTTTTTGCTCTTATAATTTTTTTTAATGGAACGATTTTGTCTAACTTTAGCATTAAATATCTCTTAAAATAATTCTTCGATTTGAAAACTGTATGCATTAGTGTGTTGATCAAACATTTCGCTATAATACCACCGATTTTCATATATTTGTATGCAATATTTTTCTTAATATTAACGAAGAAAGACCTCCGGTCAAAAAATAATTCAAAACCGGCGGCGGCGGTGACAGCGTTAGTTACTTTTCATAGAATAGAGAGATATATAAAAATGAAAACTTGTCTATCTGTCTGTTTGTAATTCTATAAAAAATCCACAATTTGGAAGCCAAACTTGTGAAGAGATACGTACATGAGTATTAAAACATGGCCGAGACAACTAAAGTAATACGGAATCGAAATAACTTATAGTTAATTTTTAATTAAAAAAAAAACCACCAATTTAACAGCAATTTCTTATCAAATTTAAACATTTTTCGTTATAGCAGTTGCCAACAATTAAAAAACACAATAAAATTATTAATACAACAATTAATTTTCTACTGCAAGATTTCCACGTGAAAAATGAAAATGAAATAAATAGTTTGCCGAATTAAAAAAAAAAAGTTGAATATTACGTCATAACTTTTCTATTGCAAGATATTCACGTGAAATATGAAATTGAAATAAATGGTTTGACGAATTTAAATGAAAGTTAATATAACTTCATAACTTTTCTATTTCAAGGTTTCCACGTGAAAGAGGAAAATATTACGTCATGTTGGAAATATAATGTCGGATATAGTATAACGTCATATGAGTGTGAAAAATGTATTGAAGCATAATAAAAACCCGATTAGGGAAATATTGGAGTATTTTAACATGATTGCTCCAATTATAAATTGAAATAAGTTCATTTATAGCTGTATTCTTTTGCGTCTGTTATATACATTTATACATTTTTATATAGCGTTTTCATATGATTCATTCAACAACATTTCGACTGCTTTTTTTAATGTTTGTTTTGTGTTGTATGTTAAATTTTGAAATTGATTTTTCAGAACAAACATCCTTCAAATTCTGGGCAACGCCGGCACTTTAGCTTGAAACAGATAAATGGCTTTTGTATCTGTACATCTAATGCTAATATTATAAAGCGTTATAATATTATAAAGTATATAATATTATTAATGCTTGTACGTTTGTGAAGTGTTATCTCTGAAACTACATAGCCAACTTAAAAAAATGTTGGTGGTCATCTCTGCTCCGAAAAAAAAAGACTATTTTATGTCAGTGCAAGAACCTACATCGCTGCAGGAGCAAAAAAGTTCTAAAATTGTGATTTCTGCGATATTGATTGGGTTAGAAACTTTAAATTTGGTGCGGTAGTTACTTTTAAGATGTAAATACTCGTAATGAACGCTCTCTAAAAGGTTCAATTTGACGGATAAAAGTAAAAATTTCTAGAAAGGTTCTAAACTATGATTTATTTGGAATACTGAAATTTTTGGGATACTGTTGAGGTTAGAAACTAGAACTTTGGCATGGTAGTAATTAATAAGATGTAAATGCTCGTTGTAGAACGAATTCTAAAAAATAGAAAGACTAAACAAAGCGGAAAAAGATCTAAATGTGATCTAAGTAACGAAGAACATGGAACTGTTAGGAATATAAACATGAAAATTGACATGGCTGTATTTATCATGACGTAAATTCTCGCAATAGAACAATTTCTAAAAATGTAGCTATAAAAAACAGTGCAGAAACAAAAAACTTTCAAAAATTTTCTATTTCTCTGTTACTGCTGAACCCAAAATCTTGAAATTTTGCTTCGGGTTAGTTTTAAAATGTACAATTGTCTCTATGAATGGTTTCTAAAAAATTTAAAATTTAAAAAGATGAAATTAACGGAAAGCGATCTCAGTTACCATTAATTTGGAATTATTAGGTACAGCAACTTTAAATATTTCATAATACTGCCTTTCCTCCGCAAAACTTGCGATTTAAATGCAACAAAACTGATAGATACCCACCTAGCATTAAATAAATTGTGTAAATATTGAATAAAGACCTGTATGAAACAGTGAGTAGGTTGCCCGAAAGTACTTGTTAAAGTGTTCCTTCTCTAGGCTTTCCTCTCTCTCGCCAAAGCCACTAACAGAGGGAAGTGCCGTTTTAAATGTGATATGAATTTTTTATCCGATTCATTTTTCTAGACATTTTATCATAATGTCATATTCTCAATTATCATTAGTAGATTTTTTATATATTAACTTATTCTGGTGAAATTTTGTAATCGGGTTCATATTGGCGTATGTTAGCTTGCATGATTTGCTAAATAAATATGTATGGATTTGTAAATTACTTCAAATGACACTTTGACAGCTCAAAAGTTATGCAGACGATATATTCAGATCTTGTGTCATAATTTATGTTGTAATCATTGCCGATTTCTTTTATTTAATACATGCTAAATACAGCTCAACTTGTGCAGAATATGTTTGAAAACAAAACAATACAGCGTATGTAGTGGACAGCATACACTCATCATTTAAATCCGATCGAGCATATCTAAAACACACTCTAACGAAGCATTGCATGCCACTTTTGATGTATTCGGTACTTTGATACTATATTAGATTTTGAGAAGAGAATTCCTTAAATGTTATCGACAACCTCATTGCATCCGTGGAAAACAGATATTGTACAATATTAACTATTCCGGGGGAGCACACACCATATAAAGTATAGTCCATTCTTTTTAATCATCATATATTTGTCATTTAAAGTTACTCAAATTGGTGCGGAGTGTCAGATTATGCTCTTGACATCATTTTATACAGTTAAAATTCCGATATAAGTAAATTAGTGCTTCATTTTCTATTTTACTTTTAATATATTGCGTACTTTCAATTTTATATCCATGCATGGCTGTCTTGAACGGTTTGATTTCCCATTTTTTTAAACAGTGTATACGAATTTATATATAAGATTTTGTAATTCTACGATTCGTTTATTTTCATCATTTCAATTTATCGCAGTATATGGACAATTAAAGATAACATATCATTTTCTTTGCTTCCACATGTTATTATTAAATCTATGTTCTCGGTAATATCGCTCAGACTAATCCCTCTGAGGGAAGTCCTAGTATATATGATATGTAATCATTAATACCGTTTTACATTATTTTGATATTATGTCTAATTTACAATTTAGTATCTGTATTTTGTAACAAATGTTTATTGTGTAAATAAAACAAAACGCACTTTCAAAAATTTAACCCTTTAATTCTGGCCTCCGTGATATTCAAGGGCTGTGTCTTTTACTCAGAGAGTTTGATTCTCACCAGTTTTATAAAATAGTGTAATTTGCTGTATCATGGTATAATTTTACCTGTCATTAACCCATTGAGCGTTTCACTAGATTATAAAAATGTACCTTAAAAAGGCCTTGAATAGGAAAAAAGAACTTGTTCGAAAAGGTTGAAGGGGTTATGTGATTTTGTAGTTGAAAAGTGCTAAGGGATTTAGTTCTTTCCCCTTCTTTCTGACACTGAATGATTGAAACGGCTGTCCACTGTCTTTTATGAGGCGTGAATGGGCGTTTAAAACTAGTTGACTAATAGCTTTCGAAAACGATTGTCTGGTTAATCCCAGGCAACATCTGAAAGTATGTAACGAAATAGTAGTTTTCAGGAATACAGGTGTGTGTTCCGTGTTGCTTAGAATAATGTTTGCAAACTGTTAATGTAGTATAAGTTAATGTAGTATATGTATCTTTATATGCTATTAAATTTTATCTAAATTTGAAAAGAATTTATATCTTCGTAATAACAAGCATGTTTCATTTCCTCTAAATGCGTTTTTTTTTTCTAAACAGTTTCTGTTACATAAACTTGTAAATTTTATTAATTTGTAATGATTTAATTACAAAATTAAACTGGAAGTAATCGATTTTTTAAATAAATTTACATTTTATAAAACGCACGCATAGCGATAGATCTCACTATACAACGAATCTCAATTAAACGTTTAGTACATTTTAAGATAGGGTTATTCATCGTATCTCAATTTCAATTAATGCTAATATTATTTATTTTTTCTTTTACAAATAATAATAATAATAATAATAATAATAATAATTTCTCATTATGCAAATTACTGTAACATCTGCTTTCTTTGATTTTCTGTGATATAAATCTGAGATAGCTGATATATTGTACATTATCCTGATGAATATACCAGTTGAAAATACATTAAAATATTCCAACCCCCCCCCCCCCACCAAAAAAAAAAGTGATTTGTTATAAAGTATTTCAAATGCGCATTCAAAATAAATGGAAAAAATCTTCTTCTAAATGATAATTCTTCTAACTTATTTTTTTGTGAGCAATAAAAGAATTAAAACAAATTTTAATAAGATTTTCAAAATGTGCAAATTCCTGTTTAAAAAAAGAAGAAAAAAAATACAAACTGACAACCTTTTTTCCAGCCATACATAAAAAAAAACAAAAAAAACAGGCGGATTTTTGGATCTTATAATTTAGCTTCCAGATAACAAATTTGAATTTTTATTAATTCCTATTATTTTACTAATAAATGTAGAACATTAAAAGAAAAACATTTATTGATGTAATCAAAGTGGCAGTAATTATTTCAACCTTTCCTTTCGTCTCGGCAGGCAATTGTTTGAGTACAGTAAAACCAAACATGTTAAGGCGTTACTTTTTTATAAAGTACACTATTTATTATACTTAAATCATGTTTAGAGATAGTAAAGATATATTATTTAAGTTTTACAGAATTAATTAATCAGTAACACTGCACAGTACCATTGTATATTACAATAAAACCGGTTAATACGAGATCACTAGGTACGAAAACAAATTCTGTTTTAGACAGGTTTTACTAGGTGTAATTGTGTAATATTTTGTATTTGGGAACATAAAATTCTCCGTTTAAGGCAGGATTATGTTATACATGGATTTCATTTTTACAGGTTTTACTGTAATTAATTAGTGATCATAGTATTGCATCATTAATGAATTGAATTATAGGTGTAATACTTGTGTATATGTATAATAGTCCTCCCCACTTAATCGGGTCACGGATAATCGAATACCCACCTTATTCGAATAGAATTCTCCGGAACCGAATTTATTCCTATTGGTTCTATGTTATTTTCCCCCGCTTAAACCAAATAACTTTTACGAACCTCCCCGCTTAATCGAATAAGAACTGTGTGACCGATGTTTGAAAACAGGCGCGAAAAGCCCGTTTCAGCTAGAATTTCCTTCCACCTTTTGTCATTTCCGGTTCCTTTACGCTGAAAACAAATTTTCAGTTCTTCCTACAATGATTTCGGTGGCAGGTATATAATGGACAGGTCAAATGATTTCCCCACCTTGATCTCACCACCATCGCTTCTTGCTGTTAATCAGGCTCTAATGGCAATGCGTCGTCACTTCGAGACTCGAGATGGTCGTTGTGATATTTTGCACTCATTCGAAAAATAACTCTATATTTACTCCTTTAAAATTTCACTTAAACAAACCACTTTAAACGATTTTTTAAAGGCAGTATAAGTAACATAAATTAGAAGTAGCAAAGTTTTGACCAAACTCAAACGAGCTGCATTAAGTGTGATGTAAACCATATAAATGCATATACTGACGTTAAATTAATAAGTATTTACTTTATATTAGCATTCGTATTTATTTTAGTTTATGTTATTCTATTAACGATTTATTATTTTGTTAATTAAACATACCGTAGATGGGTATTTTCCCTTTTTATTACGCATATTACAGTTATGATTCCCCGTTTAATAAAACCCCCGCTTAATCGAATATTATTTCTGGAACCAAAAATAATCGTTTAAACGGGAACGACTGTATTACTGATTAAATGCAAGTTTTAGTTTTAACAATGAAACCCTTTAAGACGAAATGATAAGGGGCAATATAATAATTTTGAATTAGAAATTTTCCAAAGAACTTTGGCTTTTTTTAAGGCAAGATTCCGCTTAGTACAGGTATTACTATGTATAAATAGGTCAATGGAGAGTCTGCATAGTAATATACAAAATAAATGTGCTTTTTGTAAGTTCCATTGTAATAAAAGTGCCCTTTTTTTTCGGGTGTCATTTTTCTCCTCACCACCTAGGAAAAATAATTACATTTAAAATTTTCCGATAACAGGAATTATTTTAGGTACCTAATATATTCTCCTATTGAAAATGAGAAAAATACAATCCATTTCAAATATCTGTGAAGAGTAATACCTCCCTCCCCCCTCCCCCCCCCACCCCTCACTTTATCTCCCATAAAACTTCCAGCGTCCATCGGCCATAAAGAGATAAAAAGGATTTAAACTTTACAACAATAAGTTCGCAACTCCGCGGGACACAAGTTGAATATTCTTAGACCAGATGGAAACTAAGCACTATTTTTAATAATTTCGAAATGTATTCATGTATTTTTTCTTATATTTAGTACAGTAAGACTCCGTATTTTTTCAAAAATTCTTTGGAGAAATTGAAAAAGAATATTTGTAAAAAGAAACATGAGCTAAAAATCATGTGTCTAGCATAAATTATGAAACACTTTTCAATACATTCAGAATATTGAAACAAAACTTTACAGCTTATTACGGAGTAAGGTGGTGTCTAAATAAATAAATTAGAAAACACATAACGCATTTGAAAACCCAATTTCTGCAATTGCTGTCAGTTAGTTGGAAAAATACCTATTTTTTTGTGCAGCCCTGTATATGCTCTATAACTTTGTATGTATGTATGCAAAAATTTAGTTCCGCAGAAAAATTCCCATTCAGCAATTTCTGTCAATAAACGGAATTGTACTTGCGTTAGTGATTCCCAGTATATGACCTATTGAATTTATAAACACCACATAATATAAAAAATAATAATAATAACAACAGTCAAATTTAAAAACGTATACCGCAACTGATAACGAACTTATAGCAATTGTTGGTCATAGGCCAAATTTTTTTGTGTGTCCCTGAAAATGAAATATAAATTCTATGCACATCATATTCTACAGTAATCGCCTTGTAGTGTGCAACTCCTTAGTGAAATATAAAAATTCCAATATGTTTAAAATAGTGTAATATCATTAAACTACACCATACACGATTTTTCTAATTCACCGTAATGTGACGGCATTCTTTTGCGTGTCCCTGTAAACGAATCTTACATGCTACACATTTCATTTTCAATAATGAACATGCCAAATTAAACAAAAATAACATATATCAATTTTATGGCAATTGGACTAAATTTATGTGAATTAGAGCACGGACAGAAGGAAAGACAGACAAACCGAATTTATAAACGCTTTTCAACTATACTGGAAAGAGTTTAAAAAAAAATCAAATGACACTTTTTATCACTTTTTAAGATTTATCCTTTTTTTAAGTTTTAGGATTTGGATGAAACCAATTTTAATTTTCCTTCTCAAGATATTTTTATTTTTTTCATTTAATTTTTAAACAAATAATATTAATAAACAAATAGTAGTAATTATTACCTATGCGTATTTGTATGTATGGAAACTTTGAAAACTTTCTCCAGCATAAAAAATAAAAGCTCATAAAAATAAGAACGAAGAATAGATTTCAAGAATAGATTGTGAAATACTTTCCAACACATTTATCTATCTATAAAACTGTACTGAAATTTTACCGGTAAATAAGGCGCAAGATATGTGGCAGGAAGATATGTGAGTAAACAGTATGGTAAACATATAACACATTTAGAAATCCAGTTTTATCAATTACCTTCTATAATAATTAAAAAAAATAGTCAATTACGCACCCAAACGGCCATGTATCTTGTTGGTTTGCGAATCCCTGTATAAATTTTTTTATGTTCCACAAACTTCTATTGGTATACAAATATAGTTCAGCGAGAAAATGCATCACACAATTAAAACTATTCTCTAAGCAACTTCCATAGTCAGTAATACTTACATATTTTTTTTTTCTGTGTTTCAAGTAAAGCAGGTGTATCTGTTCTTTCAACGCGCTACTTTGATAGCTTATGTATAAGAACAGCGAGTTTTATATATTTATGGAATCTTTGACCAAGGATAGTCTTTGGGGTGAGAAGGAAGAGAGTGGGGGAACATAAAAAACTTTACATACAGATATTTTAAAGGGGTTGAAATAAACATGTTGACTAACAAACGGAAATTTTATCATCTTGATCTTTACAATGTAGGAGAGGGCAGAGTTAAAGGGGTCGGAGGGTAACAAAGTATGAGTAAAAAATTCAGTATTTAGCGCAAGGAAACACAATTTAGGCAATACATTGCATAAATAAAAATGTTTTACAAAGATCTTTGAAAATAAAGTTTAATATATAAAATTATTGGTTATGGTGGTCCATTAAATACATATATATATATATGTATATTACATATATATTGTCAGGGCCTGACTTATGTAGGTGCATGCGGGGAAGCTTCCCCGGGTCCCCCTTTTTAGGGGACTCCCATGAGAGTAGTCAGGATTTTTATTTAAATGGTGTCAAATGTTTAAAATTAAAAAAAAAGTGACCAAAATTCATACATTTTCGAACTTTTAAGAAGGAAGTGCGGTCCCCTCCCCCCCCCCCTCCGCTTTCAGTAACCTCTCCACCTACGCAAATATCATTAGAAAACTAATGATTAATATTTTATTATTACAATTTAGTATTCTATAGTTTTCAAAAGCAATTCTTTATTAACGTTTTTCTCTTAACGTGGCAAGTTAAAACCAATACTTATAACCAATTTGGGACGTTTTCTTTTAGACATCTTATAACGTACGTAGATAAGCAAAGTAAATGTTTGCAAAGAAATACTCGTATCAAAAAATCTATCATTTTTTTTCCTACTATTTTCCTACAAGTATTTTTTTCTTAAAGTTGTGATTATCTTTTTGTGACACTCTGTATACAGATGTAAGCAGTACCGGATATAAAACTTATGCATATAATATAATAGTATGAAGTTTATTACTAGCTACTTCCACATTATTCACAAAAAAATCTATAGATAGATAGATAGAGGGGGGGGGGGCAGAATGATTCTTACCTTTGTCGGACCCTGCCCTGTATATGGTGGTTAATTAATGCTCTTCCGATAACTTTTGTAAATATTATTTAGATGAAAAAAAAATTGCTCGTTTAACAATAAAAACTTTGACACATTAACGAATTAATATATAAGTGTAAAAGCTTGACAAATGCAGGTATGACTATGTAAATGATTTGAGACCAAATGTTTCTTTTTTCTTTCACTTTTTCTTTTTTTCACTTTTCGACAAATAAATTACATGAGAAATACAAGCGTTTTCCCATTGTAACCTTTATCGGGCTTCCGTGTGCAGAATTTTTTTTTTTCAAAACGCCAACTTTAACAGCATTTTCTAAAAGACTTCCTTCCTATGTTTATCGAAAATTGAAAAAAATTGTTCGACTTTATAGTTTCTGAATAAGAGTACCTGCCAATTCCATGTGTTTATGAACAAAACTGAATTCAGGAATGTGTCACAAAAAAAAAAATCAATTTGGAAGATTATGCAGTTTTTGTACGGGGCATTCGCCCAGAGCCCCCCAAATTTAGTGTCATAGACCTTGAAGCAATTGCAATAAGTTGGATTTATATGATGTAACAATTATCAGTCAGCATGAGCAGGAAAGAAATCAACAATAATTGTAAAATATATTTGTGATCTCTAAGTAATCTATAATTAACAAGTTGGAAATTGCTCGTCAAACGTGGCAAATGAGGTGCGTTCGTACTATAACTAGTTTTATAATTATTTTTTGCACCCCATATTGTACTGAATGTATAATTTCTGATACATCATTAAAATGCACTTCCAATATTTTTTTCCCATTCCCCGTAATGTAACGGAACACTTTTGACTGTCCCTGTAATTAAACTATACATCCGATTTTCCTAAAATTTGAAATAGCTCAACAAAATTTTGCAACAATTATATCTTTAAAATTTCAGACCATTCGGAAGGCTGTAATATCATTAAAATGCACTTGCAATAATTTTTCCCATTGGCCGTAATGTAAAGAAAAACTTTTGACTGTCCCTGTAATTAAACTATGCATCCGATTTTCCTAAAATTTGAAAGGGCTCGACAAAATTTTGCAACAGTTATATCTTTAAAATTTCAAATCATTCGGAAGGCTCTAATATCATTAAAATCCACTTGCAATAATTTTTCCCATTGGCCGTAATGTAAAGAAAAACTTTTGACTGTCCCTGTAATTAAACTATACATCCGATTTTTCTAAAATTTGAAAGGGCTCGACAAAATTTTGCAACAGTTATATCTTTAAAATTTCAGATCATTCGGAAGGCTCTCATATCATTAAAATGCACTTGCAATAATTTTTCCCATTGGCCGTAATGTAAAGAAAAACTTTTGACTGTCCCTGTAATTAAACTATACATCCGATTTTCCTAAAATTTGAAAGGGCTCGACAAAATTTTGCAACAGTTATATCTTTAAAATTTCAGATCATTCGGAAGGCTCTAATATCATTAAAATGCACTTGCAATAATTTTTCCCATTGGCCGTAATGTAAGGAAAAACTTTTGACTGTCCCTGTAATTAAACTATACATCCGATTTTCCTAAAAATTGAAAGGGCTCGACAAAATTTTGCAACAGTTATATCTTTAAAATTTCAGATCATTCGGAAGGCTGTAATATCATTAAAATGCACTTGCAATAATTTTTCCCATTGGCCGTAATGTAAAGAAAAACTTTTGACTGTCCCTGTAATTAAACTATACATCCGATTTTCATAAAATTTGAAATGGCTCGACAAAATTTTGCAACAATCATATATTTGAAATTTCAGACCATTCGGTTGGGTAGTTTTTGCTCTATTACATGCGGACAGACGGACGGACGGACGGACAGACGGACAGACGGACGGACAGACGGACAGACGGACGGACAGACGGACGGACTGAACGACGACTATAGGTGCTACGTATTTATATAATTACGAACGCACCTAAAAATGGATATTTAAATACGTTAAAATAAATGTGCATTATACAGTATTAGTGTAGTTTAATGCATTAAAATAAATGTTTTCTTAGTTTAATTCTCATAGTAACGAAATGAAAAGTTCAATCATCAAAATCTAGTTTAACTTTTTTTTTTCCAGTTTCAATACATACATTTCATTATGATTGTTTTAATCATACTTATCATATAGTATTAGCATTAATTCTGATCATATAGTATTAGTCTATATGAGATATATTTATAAAAAAATAGATTGCCATGATTTAATTTGTCATTTAACAAACATGATTGTACAAAGTAAAGTAATAATAATAATAATAACAATAAATTAAAAAAGATAATGCTTTCATTTGCATTATTGTAAGAATCTTTTAGATAATGATTCTTCCCTGTTTTTAAAGACATATACTTACACTTAATCATATCTACTGCTTTAATTGCATCCATTCTATTCATATTCTTGAATAATTCTATACTTGTACTGTTCATTGGTATCTTTTTAAACAATATATAGTTACACTTGAATATTTTAGGCTAATTGTGAGCTTGGGGTGCCATCGCGGAAAAAGTCTAGTGCTGCTTTTCCATCTGACCTTTGTAAATATTACTTGCATTGCCATGAAATAGATATATGATATGGAGGCCTGTTCACTATTGGAAATAGTGAGTGTGGCCTTTGTTGTTGGTTTACATGGATGTATAAAATAATTCGAATAAACTCGAATTACGGTCTAGATCGATATCTGCTTGTAGTACTTTTTTTTATAGTAGTATATTATTCCAACCGTAATAATTGATACACATTGCTAATGTGCACTGCAGTCTGTTTCCCATAAAAATTAATAGTAATAATAATGCGCGTAGTGTTTACTGATCATTAACAGAGGAATTCCAAGACAGCCGAAGAACAGTGCACTAAAAAAGGACGGTTGAAAAAGGGCACTTTTGTGAATATTTAAAATATTTTTTAGTAAAGGGTGGATTGCTGAAATTAAAATAATTTTAATATCTATAAAGAAAACTGTCTTATTTTGAAATTTGGTTTTCATACTCGAGTTCAAAATTTAATAAAACATTACTTTCATTATATCTTTCTTAATTTTTCAAATGGTGAAGAAAAAAAAAGTTTTTACTTTCCAGTTCTTTTTTTGTTTTGTTTTTATTTTTTTTTTTTTTTTTTTGCGTGTGCGTAAAAAATTAGAGGAAAATCAAATGATTAAGAGGAAGAACGATAATAGTCCAATTGTGGGAAATTTTGTATGACAGTTTTATTTAATGGCTTGAACGACATAATATCGTTTGCTTATCTTAGATAGAGGAATAAGATGAAATAGTCCTTTGACAATGTAGTTAAAGATAGGTCGATACACAGCTGAAGATCGTATATTCACAAATGTAAATTGAAATATAGCTCTGAATAAACGGTCTATGACTATCATAAATTTTCCCTTCGACCTACAGATCCCATTTTTGTAATATGCCTGTTAAATTGTATTAAGACAAGCTTAATAAAACTAGTTTCTAAATTATTTAGATTTTACAATTTTCCTAGTGTATTCAATTTTTCCATTTCTTTAAAAACTGTTATTGTATGCAGATTTTTCAACAGAAAAAATATTTTAGAAATTCTTTGAAAAATCGGGTCAAACCGAACCGGACCCGCAAGAGACAAAACCTAACAAGAAACAATGGATATCAACCCGATTTGCAGCAAAATTGTAGAAGTTAATCCAACCCCCGACAAAAAAAGAAAGGTTTCCCGACCCGATGCAGGACTCTACGCCATACTCAATAAATTTAGATCCTAAGTATTATTTAAATTATTTTCGAGAAAATATTTTCATTTCTGCTGTGCATTCCTTAAATTTTGTTTTCTTTGTTGAAACTTCAAAATTTTGACTCCCACTTATTGTTCCCCCCCTCCATACACACACACACACACACACACGTACACCCCGCTCTTAACTCTGCTCCCCTCTTACATTATAAAAATCAAGATAATGAAAAACCTTCACTTTTGAAAAAAGTACTTTTGTTTATGTTTTGACCCCTTTAAATGTATGTAAAAATTTGTTTCTTTTAATTCCATGTCCTTCCCCTTTCTCTTCACTAAAAGACTGTCTTTGGTCAAAGTTCCCATAAATATATAAAAGTTAATAGCCTTATACATAAGCTATCCATGTACTAAATTGAGAGAATCTATAGATTGTATTTTCTGTTTACCACTCCGCCCTTTCTAGGGGCTTACTAATGAACAGCCGGCGTCTCCAGCAGAATATATTTTTTCAATACACAGCACCTATTTATTAGTGTCCTTTAAGTGTAACGCTATGTATAATATACTTTTTTGATATCAATAATAGATATGCGGACTTAGCACGGGCTTTAGTTGAAGCTTAGAATTAGTTTTCTATAACTGAAAATATATGTAACTTTAATAACTAATAGATCTGAATTTTAGGTTCATCTAAGTATATATAATAATTATTATTTTTACCACTGATTTTCTTTGCTAAGACCTTTTCACCGTTGACCTTTTTACCTAAATTCATTTGAAATAGAGTATCTACATTAAAATATACTGCAAACGATTTTCCCGCGTAGATCATTATGTAACGGAATTCTTTTGTGCGACTCTGGAAATGAATAATAAATTCTTTGCATTTCATATTCTACAGAAAGCATGTTTTAGTGCTGCACTTGAAACGATTTTTCCCCATTGGTCGTAATTTAACGGCATACTTTTGAATGCCCCTGTAAGTGCCCTGTAAGTACATGCTACATATTTCATTTTCAATGGTGATCGTGCGATAGTAAATGTCAATAACACACAAAATTTCAGGGAAATCGAATTATATTTGCGCAAGATAGAGCACTGACAGACAAACTGAAGTCATAAACCCTTTTCAACTATGTTGGAAAATGTAAAATAAATAAATTCCTCATAATTTAGAATTACAAATTGTCATTAGTGTGTGACTTAATCGGAGAAAAATTTTCTTGATTTTACGATATCGGAGGTAACATGCGCATATCAAATATCACGAATTTGATTTTTTTTTAAAGTAGACCATTGAAAGTGATTATTTAAAAGTATTTAGGTAGAATAACTAAATTACTAAATTCTTCTATAAGCACGCTTGCGGAATGGGGCAGAATTTGATAACCTACAGAAAATGTGCAACAAAGTTTTTATTATTAAAAATAACCATAAGTTTAATAATAATTCTTAGGCTACAATAAAGATAACTCTTCGGCTATCAGTTTTTATTTTCCTTTGGGGAGGGGGGTAGTTATTAGGGTGTATCGATTTTTAACTTTTTTTTTGTTTCCAAATTCCAAGTTGATAAAAAGTTGCTACTAGACACCACAACTTACCACAAAAAATTTTGGATTTTTAAAAAAATGTTTAGGTCTCCCGCACAAGGCCTAAAGTTTAGAAAATTTACTTAAAAAGTAAATTTTTACAAAAATTTAGAAAAAAACCTAAAACACTTTTTTTCTAAATTGCAAGTTAAAATTCCACTAACAATAAGCACAAAAAACGATAGAAGATGTATTTCAAAAACTTAGCACAACATTTAGGTCTCCCGCACAGGGCCTAAAGTTTGTTAATTTTGACGAAACTTTCGTAATTTTTAGTGTAAATGAACCATTTTTTTTCGTTAAAAACACCAGACTTAAGTGTATTTTTGTTACAGGAGGCATAAAATGACACAATATAAATATATATATATATATATATATATATATATATATATATACATACATATATATACATACATATACATACATATATATATATACATACTACATAAATAATATATAAATGTTGTATACCTTAAAAAAGATAGTTTAACGATGTAAATTGTTTGATAAAGGTGTTGAAATAAACTCTATCGTTATTTGTGATTACTATTGTTTATTACAAATGTATAAAATAGTATAACGTGGAATAAAATGTAGTATATAAGTACAAAATGTTGCTGATGTATTTTCATAGAACATGAGCGCAGTTTTCTTGTTCTATTTCAAATTAACTGACTTGTTTTAAATATTCGCCTTTCATCTTATCTTCAAAACCTGAAAC
This sequence comes from Maratus speciosus, assembly GCA_963932465.1. Taxonomy (NCBI): domain Eukaryota; kingdom Metazoa; phylum Arthropoda; class Arachnida; order Araneae; family Salticidae; genus Maratus; species Maratus speciosus. Next base: position 396,440,224 of record OZ010794.1, read on the forward strand.
GAAAGTTATATACAGTATTTAAGAAGCTCTACAGATTTTTACAAAATTATAGAAATGATCCCTAATGAATTTCAAATATTACATGGAAGACAGTAAGATAAAGATGTTATTTAAAAAAATTAAAAATCAAAGTAGTACAAAAAACACTTACTTACATTTTAATCCTTCACTGAGGTTTTGTACTGGCTCTTGGTCTCGAACGTAGGTAGCTCTTAACAGTTTTCCAGTCTGGCACGAATGAAATCATCTCTTTCGATCATCCCACACACTTGCTTTGAAGCTTCTGTGACTTCTTTCACAATTCGTTCCACAGCTTGAGTGTGAGAAAGAATTATAAATTCAACCCTTCCACTTTTTCCCGTTTCCGCAATTAACTGTAACTCTTCTAGGCTCATATCGGTAACAAGAGGGGGTTCGGTTACTGAAGAGTTTTGCCAGTCAATCATATCTATATAGTCTTTAGCATTAAAATTGATCTGAGGGGGTTTAAATATCCTTACCCATTTCTTTTCTGTTTCGAGAGCTTTCTGGATTCTCTTATAAGCCAAGACTCTAATATGTTTTCGTTCATCAAACAACATAGCTATTAAAACATGCTCTGGGTGAGCTATGAATGCATTTCTCTGTAACGTTGCATGGGCGACATGTTTTAGCTCGTCTTCCAAGTAATTTCTGAAATGAATTATTTAAAAAAAATTAATGGAACCCTGCGGGATTTTGGGATTGCACTTAATTGAGAACCATGATGGTATGTAGACTTTCATTATGAACTCTACAAGCATTCTCAGCTCAGGGGTCGGATCATCCATGACTACATACAAACGAAGGATTTGATTCGCCAGGGTAAGCCACCTGGCGTGCGAGATGTTTCCAGGGTTTCTTCTGGCCAACTCTTCTGTACATGTACCTATTGATACAACTTTGGATATTTCATACAGATACTTTTCGTCTGTGCTCAACTCTTTAAGATCAACTTCTGGTATATCGCTTTCAATTGCAACAAAATTGACAACATCCAAATTTTGGCAGCTTAGAAGTTGTTTACCAATAGGCCCGCTAAATGTGTTTGGTCCAGAAGTTGGCCCATCAAGAGCAACCATAATTTTTCTAAATGGTAATTCATTCAAATGTAGTAGACACACAACTGCCTGCAGTGGCTGTTGTATTTTATTTTCAAATAAGGTGATAACTCCATTTGAAGTGCCTATGTTTGCTGCCGTACCATCACAACCAATAGTTTTTAGTTTTTTAAGATCGACAGTTTTTTCTTCACAATACTTTACAAGTGATGTAACTATATCCTTTCCTGTTCCATTTATGGGAGTTACATGACCGAAATACTTGGATCCAGGATCTTCAACAATAGATATGTGTTCTTCCATTAAAGATTTTCGGACACTTTTACCAAGCTACAATTTCTTTTGTTATGGTTTCATCTTTACGACCATCAAAGTAAATGGCCAACAGATCGGAGGTTCAAGTTGAGCTTACTTCTTTACGAGACTTAAGTCTTTCACGTGCTACTTTTGATTTGTCGATTACTGCCTCTTGGTTCTCCGCAGTAACGACATTTAAGTCTCGCAAAAGGGCAGTAGCTAACTGAGGTCCAGCTCTACTAGAAATGCCCCTGCGGTCACAAGCTCGTGAAAACAAAGACAAACGCTGTGGCAGTTCTTGTTTTACTTCTACACTTGAAACACGTTTTTGACTCGTATCAAGTACATTTATTTCAAAATCACTATCTTGACATGATGTGTGAGACATTGAATCATCTGTACTATCACCAGAATCAATGTTATCAACAGATTTTAAGTTTTCATCCTCAGTCTTTTTTACAACTACTTGCATTAAAGCTTGTAACCTAGATTTTCTTTCTAATCGCTTTTTAAGCTTTTTAGTCTCATTTTTGTCACACTCTGCAATTGACATCAATCTAGGACCATGTTGGTCGAGCAAAAACTCGTGTTCTAGTGCCGGGACTTTTTTGTCAATAGAGCAAATACAGTTGCTGAGGTCACATTTGCAAGTACAAATATCAAACAATGCAGTTTCAGTTTTTGACTGAAAGCTAGTTACTGCATCTTTGTAGGAGTTGGGATACTTCCTTTTGGGCCCTGAACACTTTTTAATTTTCTCAAGCTGCTCTTGCAGTTTTAAAACCATAAGTATTGTGTTTTTGGTGCCACAAACAGGAATTGAAGCTCTTTTCCATATTTCCTCAAGTTTTAAAGCAGCTCTTAACGCAATTACCTTCTTTGCAGGCTGATGTATTCCCTCTTGTTTCATTTTAATGCGTACGCACTCAAAATACTTTAAAACATCCATCTTGGTTGGCAGAACATTAAACTCACTCACATCAATAGGTTGCCCGATAACCGGCCTGTTGGTAGTTTGTCTTGTTAGATGCGGTTTTTTACTCATAATGAACAACAACAACACTCACTCAGTTGATTCTTACAACAAGACTATCGCACTAAAACACAACCGTAATGCTCACTCGCGGGCAGACGACTACTGACAAGTCTGTGTGGTGATTCATAGGTGTCGCGTCACCGCGGCGCAACAGTCTGGCCTTTCCCCACCGCCCACCCCATCGCTTCAAGTGGACGCTTGACGTATTGCAATGTGATTTATTATTTCACTTATTTCAACAATTCCAATCATGCCTAACGAGGCTTTAATTACATTTAATCTTTAAACCAGCAACAACACAAATATCAAAGCACTGAAAAATGTTCAAAAATTGGCTGAAATTTACGACTTTTAGGCCTTGTGCGGGAGACCTAAATGTTGTGCTAAGTTTTTGAAATACATTTTCTATCGTTTTTTGTGCTTATTGTTAGTGGAATTTTAACTTGCAATTTAGAAAAAAAGTGTTTTAGGTTTTTTTTAAATTTTTGTAAAAATTTACTTTTTAAGTAAAATTTCTAAACTTTAGGCCTTGTGCGGGAGACCTAAACATTTTTTTAAAAATCCAAAATTTTTTGTGGTAAGTTGTGGTGTCTAGTAGCAACTTTTTATCAACTTGGAATTTGGAAACAAAAAAAAAGTTAAAAATCGATACACCCTAGTAGTTATTCTAAGATTTCTGCTGTGATGTCAGAAAAGATTTTTTTTTTTAATGATGCCCTACTTTATTTTTATATCAACAATCTTTTATGTTACATTGTGCAATATTCATGATTTAATAATTATTGATTAATACTAATTTTAAAAGAACTACTTTAAAACATAAACATTTCATAATCCTTTTATTAAATAAGCGACAATGAAAAAAATATGTAGCAAGCTACCACTATTTGGAATTTTACTGTTCCTGTGAACTGTTTTCTTTAGAAATCATCTTTACAAGGGAAGGGGTGGGTCTGTCAATCATAGTTTTCTCAAAGCTCAAAGCGTCACTTACAGGTAGTATTTCGATGTCATTCATGGGTTGCAAGAGTTTGGATTAGATAACAATGGGAGATATTTACTCTCTTTCAAACCTTACTTCAAAGAAAACTCATAGAAACTTTTAAAGTATCATTGGAATTAATTACACTGGAATATTTGGTCAACTCTGTTGTATTTAGTAGAATGATTAGGTAAAAAATAATGATAATTGTAGATATCGTTCAGGGAAGTTTAGTCTCATAAGCATTTTTTCTGGCTACACCTCTGGTTCTTCTCTGTGAAACACAACTGTGAGAATAAATAAGATTTAGGGCTTTTTAATATGGCAGTTTTAATGTAAGAGTCGCTATATCGGGGCTCGTTATATAAAGAAAGCACAAATAATACACAATGTTTTTAATTTTCCAACAGGACACAGCCAGTGATATAAACATAAGAATGGTTTTTGGATTCTCCCCCCCCCCCACCTCAACTTTTAAAAGAAATATAGAACTTTTTTCATATTAAGCCAAGTATTTGCTGTAATAATGCTAAAAATGGGATACTGATTATAAATATACTAATGCACGGTACAAGTATCCAGTTATTCAAAAATATAAGTAGGTCGAATATAATGAAAACCACACATATAAATATGTGTAAAAATACACCTTTATTTATTTTTTAATGCAAGTAAAAACAAGGAAGAGTAACTTTTGTTAAGACTATCTGTCTTTAATGCATATGAATGCATTACCTATCTTAAAATGATTATTATTGTTTACTTTACTTAATCATATTGGTGAGATGATAGGTTATATCTCCCAACCTGAGAAGTACTGTGTAAACATCATTTTATTGATTGAAATAATTCTTTCATGGCAAATCTCTTTGTATGTAAACTGCCATATACACAAAAGGAAAATCGAGATAAGAACAGGGAAAAAAAAATTATGATACGTTTGTAGAGATTTTGAAATACAGCCTTCACGGTAGAATTATCATGAACTTTGTCTCATATAGGAAAAGTTTCAAATTGAAAAATAAAATTACTTTACTTTTGCTCTAAAATATTAAAAAAGCATTGCAGATTACTGCGAGCAATTGCACTTAATAAAGCCGTCTATGATGTTTAATTGCGTGGAGTTTTTGATCTACTTCCAACAATTAATAGGCTACTTCACTCACGCGAAAGCACCCGCTCGCTAATGTTTATTTGGTGGAAGAATTTTTTTAAGATACCTCGTTTTTATTTCCATTTTTTTAAACGAATCTTTTGCATTGGCTACCTAAGATCGATCTATAGAAAGACCGTTTTTTTCTTTTTCGATTTTGTTTAAAGATTTTTTTAAATTTATTTAGGATACATTTACTTTCGGAACCGGTTTCGAAAGTAAAAGTATCCCCATTAAAAAACCTTGCAAATAAAATAGAAGGAGTAAAAAAGTCCTTTGTACAGATCGACCTCAGCTACTCAAATCAAAGAAAATCGTTTAAAAATACTGAAATGCAAGCACGCTATCTTTAAAAAATTCTTCCTTAGGAATAATATTGAATCTAGGAAAAAAGGTGACCGAAAAAACGTGACAGAAAAAACAAGAGCGGAAAAAACGGAATAAGGAAAAAACGAGACCGGAAAAAACGTGACAAGGAAAAAAAAGGTGACCGGAAAAAACGTGACAAGGAAGTGTTAAATATTGAACTTGTCGATAAATAAATGCTAAAAACTAAAGTAAAGTTTTTCCACTGTCAGTTTCTTACAGCGTAGGGGGGGGGGGGGGCAGAATTAATGAGTGAGTTTGACAACTCTAAGATTTGGTCCAAGAAAATACAATTTTAACATTTCATTAAGAGAAGTTTAGTATGACTTCTACAAAAGACAAGTTAGTGCTATCCACGGAGGGGGGGGGGGGGGTGTATTAAGGAAATACAATTTATTGATTCTTTCAATTCGTTATTGATAGTTTATATATGAGTAAAGATGTTTTATAAGGTGGAGGGGGAGGGAAAAAATTACATACACAGCCTGTAAAGGGAACAAAATAAAGACGAAGAGAGGAGGCATTTTCTTTAGAGGAATTTTTTCATTATCCTGCTTTTTACTCGCAGGCTATCAAAGCCCAAGGATTAATGTGCACGCAGGTTCTGTATGTATGTATGTATGCACTTACGTCTGTATGCACGTAACGCGATAACTCTTGACAGAAACATCCGATTTGCTTTAATTTTTTTTCCAGGTTCATTGTTTCCAAATTCAATATTTAACACTTCCTTGTCACGTTTTTTCCGGTCACCTTTTTTCCTTGTCGCGTTTTTTCCGGTCCCGTTTTTTTCCGGTCACCTTTTTTCCGTTTACCAATCTACCTATAATGAAATTGAAAACCTATCTACATCGATGCTTTTTCTGGCCCATTTAGCGTCATTATAGACAGGTTTCACGGTGCTAGTTTTAAATTATGCTAGAATTTGAATAAAATTTGCGCAACAATAATAAATAAAAATATTATTTTTGAAGTGTAATGTTAAATTGGATATTTGAGATTTTTATTATTATTACACAACAAAAGTGCTGTAAGTAAAGAAAAAAAAACAGTTTAGTTATTTAGTATTATAGTTAAATGAAAAAAATGACATACATTTGGAAGTAAAAAGGAAAGAAAGGAACGTGTATATTCATTAAAAGAGCAAAATAAATAAATATTACATAATAAATAATGAACATGCAAAATAAATAAATATTATATGGCAAATGATATAAAATAATAATTATTATAGTAATGAATTAGAATCTTATGGACAGAAATAATAAAGTAAAATAAGTAAACGATGATATTCTATAAAATTGCCTAGTATATGGTTCGAAATACAATGCCATTTTTAAGCATTAACAGAAAACGAAATCCCCTAAGGCATTCGACTTAAAATACGGTAATCCAGTTGACAAATAGTCTGCCTAACGCCTATTGTGTGCGTGGAAAGAGGGGGTGATTGATAAACGCCTTCTTTAACTCCCAGTCTCGAGAAGTGGGGGGAAGCACAAACGCGCAAACGCGTTCATAACCATCTACAAGTAGAATATTTTGACCGCCTATACGCGCTTGTGACCATCTACAAGTACAAAAGTCTGACCGACTATATGCGTTCATGACCACTTACAAGTACCAAAGTGCGGCCGCGTAAACGCGTTCGTGACCACGAAAGGGTTAAATGAGGTGAATATTTCATTTTCAAAAATGGGGTGCCAATAAACAATATAATTTTTTAAACCGTATTTTAATGCGACTGTTGAGGGGTGAAAAAGTCAATTCTTGCTGACTACCGATCAACTTCATCAAACCCAATATCGAACATTTGGAGAAATCTGAATTACAAATTCCAGTTTTTATGTTTGTTCTTGTAAGATTTCTGGCGTTCTGTGATTTTAGGAAACTTGCTTTATTTAAACAAATTTTGTATTACTGTTTATTTGAATAATTTATCGTGTTAACCAGAAAAAAACTCTTTTTCTAAAATTATGTGCATTATTTTTGAAAAGAATCATAGTGTATTATGGCGACTGCAATATGGTGAGAGGGTGCCATATGATCGATCTCAAAACCACCACTCTATATCCGTCTACCGCGAATGTTTTGTATTTCTCTACCATCCCAGTCTCCTTCATGTCATCTCGCTTGTCAGAAAATGTCCGCTTTTTATACCTTTGTAAATCGTGCGTTAAGTCTCTGCTTTGATTTTCACTCACTAAATTTAGAATCTCAGAGGTTACAATCCTCCTATTATCGATACTGCTTTATTTAAATTACAGCATCGTCGTTCCTCAAGTTCATGTAAAACTCCTTCGCCAAATAATAGCATCGTTTTATCTTTTTTTCCTAATTCCAGCTTTTACATCTCCGAAATACTTAGCCAAATTGACTCCAGAATAATTTCGAACCCTGCTAATAAACTTAATCTCTCTAAACTGAAAGATCCTATTGAGAGATCCAATTCGTGGGGTATATTATAAGTTGTCAATAGGGCCTTTTTTATGTTAGACAAACCGAGCGCAGTTTAAACTTTCGAATTAACGAGCACAAGTAATATGCTCAAAAAGGAGAAATTAACAAATCTGCCATTGTTAAATATTGCTGGAACATGAATCAAATTTTTGATTTTAGCTTTAGAAAAATTATCTCAATACCCACTTCCATTCATGAACTTGACTTTTTTGAAGCATTGATTGTAAAAATTCTAAAAATATTGTTAATAGTGATTTTGCTATTCCTCCGCTCTCAGGTAGTTGGAAAAATTACATAAAAAACTCTTGTTCATAAACTACACTTGCCAGTTTTCACATTATATTTATTATATATTATTGCCTGTTCTCAAAACTTTCCTGAAATTCTATTCGCCAATAAACTTGATCTTTCAATCAGCTTATATGGCCCGTTTCCTAAAATTTCCTTTTGTAATTCTATTTGCTAATATTATTTTTTTAATCTGCTTCACTTATATTTGCTGTTTTTTAATATTTCCTGTAATTTTATTTGGCTAATAAATTTTATCATTGAATCCGCTTCTCGGTCAAATTTTTCTTTCTTTTCTGAGCAATCAATTTTGGCACTGATGACGGTACGCTATGGCAACCGAAACTAGTTTGCAACAATAAATAAAGTGTTTTAGAGCTTTAAAAGTCATTTTTTATTTATTTACAATAATACATAATAAAAATCAAGATATACACCAATCTTTGAAATTTTTATTAATTTCGACTACGTTATGATATAATATATGTTACTTTTGCATGTTAACATTTAACTACTCAGTTTTCATAAGCACCAAATAATTGTAATAGGTAAGGGTAATACAAATTCTTAAAGACTTTCAGTTTGTACTTCGTAATCGCGTTCTGTACCAAAAGTCTTCATCCTGGCATGTAACTCAATGTTAGTCTGAATGCATCCATCCCTTCTTTCATATCCACATACTGCTTCAGAGGCCTCTGTTACTAATTTAACATTTGCATCAGTTGCTTGTATGTGACATGTTAGTTTCAATATGCTTGAAAAAGTTTCAATGCCTGCACCTAGAGTATCATTCTTGAACCTGTCAATTTCTTCTATCTCCTAAATCACGGTAATTGGAGGCTCCATTTGATCTTTCACAAGTTTCTCAAATCTTCTATTCCCAATTGACGTAGTCTGCTGCTGCAAAATTTATTTTTAGAGACCTATACTTCCTTGCATTCTTTTTCTAGCTGTCTTCGCTGTTGGCTCTCATCTTGTGCTGATTTATGCATCTAAATGTGAGTTCTCTAATGTGCTTCATATCATTTGTTAGAATATCAAAAAGTAAGTTTTCCTCATGAGCGAAACAACTGTTTCTCTGAATCATATCGTGAATAAATCCCACAAATCTAGCTGTAAATACCTGAAACAATTTATCAAAACCCATAAGTGCCTACTTCTATCTTAACAATGCGGTTTAGTCTTTATCTAAACCAAACGTGTACATAGACATTTATCACATACTCTCACAGGATACAAATATCCATTGACGGATTCTCACTGGCGATATAGAGACTCAAAGGTCTTATAGATGTGGTCTTCAAGGATTTAGTGGCCCAAGTTTCTTTAATAGAAATTCTGGAGTACTTTCACCTGCCGAAACAATGAAGCTTGCTTCGTGAATTATTCTTTGGTCGCTACTTATTTCTGAAAAGTCAACAGCTGAAAGCTCATTTCCCTTTATAAGAATAACTTTAACCAATGGTAAATTTTAACACGTTTTAAAGGGATTTACCAAAAGGTCCTGAATTTGAGTTTGGCCTAGAATCATCGCCATACTGTATTTTGTAATAAATGACGGTGTGGCAGCTTATTTATATCTAAAATTCAAACAAGCAATTGAAGACTGCGTTCCGAACTAACTTAAATCAATCTTATAGCTCCATTATCCACACAGGAATTGACGTTAGTGTCATTACACGGTATCGTCACTAGCTAATTTGTTGCTATTTCTTTTCAGTTGAAATATTCCATATTTTTCTCTTTCATGCTACAACACATTAGCAGGTATAACAGTTCCAATATAAATAGAACAGGGCTTTTGTAGCTGTAATCCATGCTCTTTTCTTTGGATGTTACGGAATAAATTTCCTACTTTTTCTTGAACCGAATATTCGTTACGGCCATCAAAAAACAATGCAGTTACGCGGAAATTCTTCTGTGATGATGACATATCATGCCTTAACCTCTCATGTTCCCGTCTTACTTTATTTGCTACTTTAGAAGTATCAGCATCGTGGATGATACCAAAGTCATTCGACATATCGCTGGCAACTGCTGCAGCTGCGCGATCGGATATGCCATACCTATCACCCGCCATTGCCAAATTCGGGAGAGGTAACATATTTTGGAAAATCTAGTAGAATGTATTAGTTACGAGTCAGAATATTATTCTTCACTATTGCTCTCTTCTTCCAGACTTTTGTTGTTTTTGTAAATTTCTTGCTGCAATTTCTTTGCCTGTGTTACGATTCTGGATATTATTTGTTGTCTTGAAATCGACTGCACCAATTACCATTTTTTTCCATTCATTTGGTAAGATAATAAATCCCTTTCTTCAATAGGTACCTTTATATTTTTCTCACATTTGTAAAACGTGTAATCAGCGCACTTACAAAAGCTCACATCAAAAAGCTATCTCCTTGCTTCAGGACCAAGAGATTCAATCCTCTCCAAATACTTTAGGTCATTTTGACAACCTTCGAATGTATTGAGAATATTTCGGTATATTTGATGATATAGCTTGCATTTTCGGTGGATGTCTTCTGGGCAATGCCTGGTATACAGGCTTTTAACAAAATATCTTTAACATTGATTACAACACGTTCGAAAATGTCATTAAGGGAAGTTCTTTACTGGTGGTCGTACTTATTGTTTTATTTGCTGACGTACTAGCCATTTCGAATGCTATATAATATTGAACACTATTAACACTTGCACAGTGTGCGCGTCAAAACATCTTACTGCATGCAATATGCAAGTCACCAAGCTGTTTACTGCAATTCACTCAAATTGTGCAATAAATCTGTCCGACACAAAACCGAGCGTGCTTATATTTCACACTTATTGGAAACACTCACTCCGTTTAACTGTGTTCTTTTCATCCTAAAAAGAATATATATATATATATATATATATATATATTTTAATTAAACAAAATAAGTCAAGTCAAATTTTGTTACATTTCATAATGTTTTAAACCTGTGGGGATACATGAAGATAGGATACAAAGGATTTTTAATATTTTTCATATGATAATGACATCCAGTAGCATTGTATCCACAATGCGCCAATAACAAATGAAATTTGTTAATTGCTATTGCAATTCAGGAACACTTACGCAATTTAGCTAAAATTCATGGATTTTGATCCCTTTGGGGCGTATGAATGTTCAACTCAGAGGACCGAAATTTCTTTTACATAATAAGCAATACAACACGCAGGGGTCGTACTTGTCCTGAAATTTCACGACTAGAAAATTCTTCGGTACCACTATTTTCCTTACAGAAAATCTCTTTTTAAATAATGCGATATTGTTCGCGTTTAATGTACATTTATTTTTCTTTAAACAAATACTGGTAATTATGCTGAAATTTTTCATGTTGAGTACGACCCCTGAACACGCAACTTTCCCACACCGTGCCGATATTAAATTAAAAAAAAATATTTCTACGCCCCTATTATATATGTAGCTCTGAGGGAGCAAGTGTGCGGTGTCAGGTGTGGTTGGTTTCCTAGCTGTATCTAACTTTATTACTTCATCCAGGACAATATTAACTTGGGATTGTTGCGTAAATGTAATTAAAAATTAACGTTAAAACAGCTGATAGAAATTAGAATTATTGCTGAATCACCTTTGCTGCTGCTCCTGACCTTTATTCTAAATTTAAATTTCAAGTTAAAACTTTGCAGCTTTATGAACTTACTTTTCCGTTTTTCTTCTCGAAAATGGAAAAATGATTTGGACAGGTGATATTCGTGATCCCTACAAAACATCGGAATTGAAGTATAATGAAATTTCATCAAGTCCATTATCGGTGAAAAATACTTTTTACAGATTAATATTCACAATAAATTGAAAAGTTGCATATCAGGAAAAAATAATTGACTATGTTACAGGGGTCGTACATGTCCTGAAATTTCAGGACCAGCAAATTCTTCGGTACCGGTATGTTCTTATGGAAAAATATCTTCTCAAATAAGAGGAAATTTCGCGCGTTGAACCTAGATAAATTTTTCTATAAACAAATAGTGATATTTGTCATGAAAAAATCCATGAAGCGTACGACCCCTGATGTTAGTTGCAGAGTGTGCTGTTGCAGGTAATGCCATATGTGTACACATCTTTTGGATTAAACAATGGAAAATTCCAGTCACATCAAAATATTATGTAACCTATACGTAAATTATATTTTGTGTTCTCTGTATTTCATGTCTATCATGTATACAGTATAACACGTATACACTTAAATGACTTTTCTCCCTTTTTTCACCAAAAGAAATATCTTCCTGCAATATTTCTTAATTAGCTTCTACGTACAACGGAAAAATTAAATTTCGGTTTTCGCCTTTTATTTCATGCATTCCTGGACAGCAAACTTTTAAAATATTTTATTTCTATGCCATAATGTATAATGAAAAAGATTTTGTCATTGATTGATAGGAATCCTTACTTTACTACAATTTCAAGGCAAAAAACTAATAGAATTTTTATTTATTTTAATATAACTTTAGTTACTGACTAGCATATTTCTTTTTTTAAACTTCCTCAAACACGAACTAAAATTCATTAATCTTGTATTAATATGCAGTTTTAGTGACATTGATAAATGATAACAAGTTTTAAATGTATGGTTGGAAAGATCTGTGTTCAGAATGACAATTTTGCTTCTTTCGTTTAAGATAGTTTTTTGATAACAATTTTTCTTTTAAATTTTAACAGTATCTTTTACTTAACATAGTGTTTTGATAATGTTGATATACATACATATTCATGTTTAATTTATTTCAATGGAACGTTAAATTAATAAATGAAATTATCATTGCTATTTAATCCATATAAGAGAAAGTAATTGTGTTTGCGTAGTATTCAATTCAAACCAGTATTTTTAAATAACTTTATATTTAAAAAAAAATGGAATTTTAAGGGCATGTATACAAATTTTTCGAACATAATTTTTACAACATTCTTTAAAAAGTTCTTGTGCAAATCTTTCTTAAATTTTCGCGATACAAAATATGTTCGACCAGTTTTCAAAAGAGTTTAAATAATAAAATTAAGTACATAAGCTAAAACCATTAAACAACGTTTTGAAGCATACATATTTATACAATATTAAGGTTCAATATTCCGGGATACCTATCGTCAGTGCGAGAAAAAATAAAGGATTAAAATGGGTTCAAAGTACCCTTCAGCTATAGCCCCGAGTACTGGCTAAATAGTAAATCTGCAGATCAGGAAACTCAGCGTCAGATCTTAAAGTGATTGCTTTTTACACACACATTGCATAATTTTCAACATCCTACAATCCACATTTTACTTACTTTTTAATAATATATATATATTTAGCAACATATAAAATTCTTGGAAGGTTTCAAAAATTAGAAGCATTAAATAATACACGGTGTGACAATGATGTTCCGAAATTCTAATGAAATATTTATTCTACCAAATTTTTAGTTTAAAAAATACATTTCTTCAGGGAGGCGGAGCCCCCTGAACCCCCCGTAGTATTATTAAATTTAAATTCACAATTTCCTATTGATTGGGTGAATGGTTATAGTGCACCTTGAATTTCGTTTTATACTTGAATTTTCTTAGGATAAGCAACAGGATTAACCATTTTATTTTGCCGTAATATGCAAATAGCAATTTTGCATACTTATAGCTCAACTCTTGTGATCACACGACAAATGATAAAATTTTCAAAAAGTCTTATATTATTGACTCCTCTGGGCTCTAACTCGTGTTTTACAAGCATTTTTTCTAACTTAGCCGTTAATTAAGCTACAGGGAGCTAGGTTGAAGGCTCCGGGAGGGGGGGGGGGTCAATTTTTTCCCAAACCCCTCATGTGATATATCATTTGACTACCCTTTTGGCATTCTTTCATTTTATGAACCACAGTTTATCATATTTTATTTCCACTTTTTACTGCAAGGAGGGTTTTCTTATTTTAAATTTTTTTGGGTCCAATTTCCTCGAGTAATATAAGTGCGAATAGGTTCAAAAACGGAGTTTTTATCGGACAGACGTTTGTTTAGAATAGAGTGAACTCCCTAGTTGCGAATTCTGGAGCTAACAGATTTTGCAAAAGGATAGTATTTTGAAAGAAATATTAAACGAAACCCTCTGAGCGATCTGTGATCACACTTACCCACTTGTTTCTGTTTGTGATTTTGTAGACATTTTGTTGTAATTGTAGACATTTAATTTACTAAGTAATTTTTGTAGAATATAGATAAAAAGATATACAGGGTCATGCAAAGAATTGAATGCATTGCGGTCTGTAATTTCTAATTTCTGGAAATGTTATTTCAGCAGTCATAAGAGTGTTTTAGTTTGAATTAAATTTTATCTAAATAGTGACCTGTAATAAAGGTTCTAGGTAAACTACAGGGTTGTACAAAAGTATTCAAGTATGTTTCGATACATTAGTATAAATTGCTGAATGAGAATTTCAAACTGTTATGCGTTTTCTTGCTAAACTAAATTTTCTCATTATATAGTATATATATAAATCTACAGATCAAATACAGGAATATTCAAAAGAATTGGAAAACATATTTGGCTATGGGTGGTAACTGCTGACATTAGTTTTTAAAATGTTTTATGCGTTTTCTAAAATGTTTACTTAGTTATCTTATTTACGTTATTTCCGTAAATTACGATGTCTTGTTAAAACATTCGGGAAGTGTTAGAAAGTGTTTTAAAATCTATGCTTAACGCATGGTTTTTCTTACTTGTTTTTTCATATTTCCTAGATCAGTCTTTTCCTATAAAAAATACCAAATATATTTAGCTCATATTCACAAAATACAATATACACGGGAATAAAAAATTTAAATAAATATGGCTTATGTCGTTCTATATATTAGAGTTGGATTAATATCCGTTAGACTCCATGTTCGTATTTAATAAAGCAATGACAAATCACAACATTTAAAAAACTTACACATTCTTAATATCAAGCTTAATTCAAGATCAAGCTTGGAACTTAATAAAAAAAGATGTCAGTCGATAAGCATTGTTTTTTAATTTGAAATATTAAAAATATTTAAGAAGAATACGGCTCCAAAATAGTGATATTTTGCTAAAAAGATAAGATTTTATATTTCAAACAAAATTTTATTCTAAAATTCACCACAGTGTTTATGACAAGAATAATCACAGTATTAATACTTGGAAATTTTTCCAGAGACAAACATTCGCCTTGCATACAATATTTCAAATGAAAATCAAATTTCAAATTAATTGCTTAAAAGGGGCAAATGCCAACATAGTGAAAAAGATTCCATGCCGGGACTCGAACTCGGGCCATCAGTATAGCGCACTGACGTTTTACCGACTAAACCACATGGAACGATACCCAGGCTGTAAAATTTCTCACTATTTTATGTTGGCAAGGCTACAAACGCAGCACAATATGGAATATTTATCGTGAGCCATCGACCTGGGGCGAACACGCAACTTACTTAAATCCAGCGTCCATAGAATATACTGAAAATACCATTACGAAAATAAACCATACGAAATATACCATTCTGTACAGACTATCAAGTTCATTAAAGAGTTAAATGACAAGAGTGTTACAACTATCAAACACGTAGAGTTTTTTTTTTATTTATATTTTCATAAAAAATATTTTATGCTTATACATGCTTTATCGAATGACACCTATAAAACACCGCAATAAAGGAGTGAAAGTAATACTTTATGTATGTGTACAGTATAGAAAAAGGATGCATAAAACATAAAGTATAGAAAATGAATTACTAATATTATTTTTAAATTACTCGTTCATGCAGTTCAATTATTCGTAGTGAATATTATAAAAGTTTATTTAAAATAAAAATACCTTTTATCACTCATAAAATTATATATTTCTATTATATATTATGGAATTTGTAATAATATATATATAAGATGAAGTTATATGTTCAGAAATTTTACATCCACTCATTTGGACCTTAATTCATTATTTTCCAGTATTAAATTGAAACTTTAAGGATTCCAACACTTGTTCACTTATATAACATATAATAATCATAATGCAATTAAAGTCTTTGATGCACAGTTATCTAACATTCAACAGAATGTTAGAAGAGTAACGAATAATTCTTATGGGTAATTTCATCCTGTATTCTGGTGATTGTGCACAGTTAATGGCTTATCAGAAATATTCAATTTTAATAATGAGTAATTGTGTTGTCTAATTTATTTCAAATTTCAGATTTTATTGTAATAAAGTTCTAGGGGGTCAATTATTGTGGAAAATTATTGCTTTGTATCATAAATAATAAAAGTATAAGTTTATATCCTACATAATGAAAAAGTGAATGAAAATAGTGTAATGGAGCTTTTATACACAATATTGTCAGAATTCTCCGGACATTTTTAGAAGTTTTATCCATTATATAGAACTGCGGGAATATAAAGAACACTAGGCCCTCCATATTCGTCCGGGATAGCTACATTCATAGATAGGATCATTTATAGGAACATTTATAGGATCATCTTCGGGGATGGGATCCTTTTAAACACGTCCCACCTGACCATTTATATATTCTTGATGCCCCCGGATGCATCTGATTCATACGATCTATAACGTGTCTCGTATTCCCACGTAGAAAAAAAGCTTTAATTTGACTTTGAAATTTTTAGAATGATCAAACCGTATGCTCATATTAATTTTGTGGCAACACATTTTTCGAATAGTAATTTTCTTTATCTAATCGATATAAAATCAGTGATTAGATAAGGTGACAATTACTGCGTAAAAATAGTGTTTTTAAATTGAACAATTTTGTTCAGACTAATTTCAAAGTTCTTTTAACCCATTTTCAATAATTTCTAAGACAAAAATCTTAAAATATAGAAAAAAATGTTAACGAAAAGAGAGAGCGATAATCATTTGTCATACACAAAATGAAAGACCTCATATCGTTGTCAATGTTCCGATGATGCAGGATTAAAAAAATTATCCCCAAAATTTCAGTTTATTATATATTTTATTAGATCAAATTATTTATTTACAATTACATTGGGCAATTTCTTTCTCGTTAAATATGTAATGGGCCCGATTATTAAGTATTGGCTGGTTACGTTTTCTGACAAGTTGTTTACTGTTGATTTCTGCCTGTCATCTTTGTTTGGAAATGTATAGAAGTTCCCTACTGATGATTTATGCAGGAATGAGAAAGAAATAGTATATCAGGGGCTAAAAAAATATATTTACATTAATTCAGTGTTTTCTAACGACATGTGCTTTTAACCCATTTTCAATAATTTCTAAGATATAAAGCTTAAAATGTATGATTAAAAAAAAAAATAACGAAAAGAGAGAGCGATAATCATTTGTCATACACAAAATGAAAGTCCTCCTATCGTTGTCATTATTCCGATTATGCAGGATATAGGAAATTGTCTCCATTTCTGATACTTATATTTCATAAAAAAATAACTGGTTGTAAATTGTTTCTTGAAGCTATAAACATAAAAAAACAGCTAAAAGGAAGTTGTGTCTCTTGTGAATGCTGTCTAAAAATCATCACTATTCTAAATTGCTTTAAATGCGTCGGAGTGCGAACAGATTTTTAAACAATGACTTTCTACTTGCAGGCATGTATAGTATATATGAATATATATGATTGCCCATTTATTCTGATACTGCTCATTATAACCTTATTTTAAACATCCCCTATAATATTCCTAAAACTGAAAAATACACATTCTTATACTGACCTTGAACAATCCATTAGTTTATTTTATTAAAGTCACATGAAATGGAGATGTTAATATTTAAGGAAAATAAATGTAATATCCGTTTTGTGTTCTTAAAGTTTAGAAACCGTTCTTTGTACGCATTTACATCTTAAAACTAATGACCATGCAAAATTAGAAGCTTCTTGTCGAACGGTGTACCACATCTCTGGTGGTAGTGGTACTACCATAAAGTGTCAATGTTGAAAAGAAGACTGTCATCATTAATTTGCCAAAGTAAATTTTGAAATTGGTTTGGTATTTCCTAATATTCCTCAGAAACCGTAATTTAGAAAGTTTTTAAGATCTTTTTTAGAACGTGTGTTGTTCTTGTCAACCACCAGGTGGTAGTGGAACTATTGATTTGCAACCATTTCTTTTGTAATCGGTGTATTATTTCACTGAAATTGCAAAAAAATCGTAAATTAGAATGTTTTAGAACGCTTTTCGTTCCTTCCCGTCGCTTTACCCCTTTTACATTTCGATTTATTTTCGACTGTTCTTAGATGAAATCTATATTTTATAAGTAACCAACATACAATATTTAAAGTTTCTAGCCTCTTCAGTATCAAACAAATCGCAATATATAACGTTTTTTGCTTCTGCAAACCTCTGGCGGTAGTGGCACCGACATAAAATATAGCTTATGTTTGACTACCACCTACAATTTTCAACCATTATTTTTTAAACGTGTTTGGTATTTCATAAGATTGCATAAAAATCATAATGTAGAACGTTTTTAGAACGATTTTCGCTCACTTCGTCCTTTTAAATTTAGAATTTTCTTCCGTCATTTCTTAGAAAGCATTTGCATCTTTTAAGTAATTACCATACCAAATTTCAAAATGTTAGATCACTCAGTATCACAAAAGCGCAATTTAATACATTTTTTGCTCCTGTAAACCCCAGGTGGTAGTGGCAACAACATACAATATAGTCAATGCAGAAGGTACTTTCGCAAACAATTTCAACCATTACGTTTGAATTTCCTGAAACTGCGTAGAAATCGCTCTTTCGAACATTTTTAGAACATTTTTCGGGCATTTTCACACTTTTTAAATATTGAATTCTGTAGAAACTCTTCTTAGTGGGCATTTACATCTTATAAGTAAGTGCCATGCCTAATTTCATGTTGCTAGCCACTAGCAGAATAACAGAAATTGCAATTTAGAACGTTTTTCGATCCTGCAACCCCCAGATTATATCGAGACTGACGTATAATAGAGCGTATGTTAGAGCAATGACTGTTACCCTCAATTTAAAGTAATTTCTTTTGAAATCTTCTTGAAATCTTGATACTTCCTGCGATTGCGTATAAAACGCCATTTAGAACATTTTTTTAGAAAGCTTTTCGCGCTTTTTCACATCTTTTAAATTTCGAATTTTTTAGGAAATGTTCTTAGATATAATTTATATTTAATAAGTAACTATCATAGAAAATTTAATGTATCTAAGTCTTTCAGTAACACAAAAATAGTATTTTTAGAACGTTTTTTGCTCATGCACCCCCTTTGGGGTAGCGACACCGACGTAAAATATAGCTTATCTTGGCGCAAGGGCTGTCATCATCAATTTTCAACCATTACTTTTGAAATCGGTTCTTCCTGATATTGGGTAGAAATCTCAATTTAGAACGTTTTTAGAACGCTTTTTGCGCATTTTCACTCATTTTAAAATTTTATTCTTTTAGGAATCGTTTTTAGAGATCATTTATATAAGTTACTATCATGCCAAATTTCATGTTTCTAGGTCCTTCAATATCATAAAAAGTTCACTTTAGAACGTTTATTGCTCCTGCACCCCCTTTGGGGTAGTGACACCGACATAAATTACAGCCTATGTTTAGAGCAAGGGTTATCGCCATCATCACCATTACTTTTGAAATCGGTTTGATACTTCCTGAGACTGCGTAGAAACCGCCATTTAGAACGTTTTTAGAACGCTTTTCGCGGATTATAACGCCTTTTAAATTTCGAAATTTTTAAGAAATATTCTTAGAAATCATTTATATGTAATAAGTAACTATCATGCGAAATTGCATACCTCTACGCCCTGAAATAACACAAAATCGCATTTTTAGAACGTTTTTTTGCTCCTGCACCCCCTTTGGGGTAGTGCCGCCTACATAAAATATAGCCTATGTTACAGCAAGTGATGTCCCCATCATTTTGATGCCATTATTTTTTAAATCGTTACTTCCTGAGATTGTGAAAAAATCGCCATTTAGAGAGTTTTTCAGAACGTTTTTTGCACATTTTTACGCCATTCGAAAATAAAGGTTAGCTTGTGTTTCAATGAAGTGTTTAGAAATAATCCGTTTGATTTTTGAAAGGCATTTCATGTTTACTGAAACATTAGAAGAGTGAAAGGTAGCTTGGCTATCCAGGAATGGTTAAAGATTTGTACATATAGTTTATATTTCACTGCTTGAGTAATTTAAAACACAGCCTTTTTTGTAAAACAACGAAATTTAAATTTCCAATGTTTAAGAAATGCACTTAGAGATAATTTATTTCTTATAAGTAACTACCATGACAAATTTATTGTTTCTAGGCCTTTCAATGACAAAAAATCGCATTTTTAGAACGCTTTTTGCTTCTGCATTCCCTTTGAGTTAGCGGCATGGACATACGATACAGACCATTTTCAAACGGTGACTGACACAATCATTTTGATCGTTTCAAATCGGTTCGTTAGTTCCAGAGATTACCTCAAACAAACAAACTTTACTTCTTTATAATATTAGTATAGATTATACATGAGGAGTGTTAAAATATATTTACGTTGTTCTTGATGTTTATGACGGAGCTAGTGCAATCTATTGTGTAGATTTAAAACATTTTCAAATGATAATTCATAAATAAACATTATTTGAACATTAAAAAAAATACTTGGTGTTTCACTGCATCAAAAATTATTAATGCAAAAAATAATTTTTGATCTAGTAATATTGCATTATATTTGGCATAATGTAGTTGCCATCATTTTTGGTGTACGATTATACCAAAATATTTGACGGAGTAAGCATCAGTTTAACATCAGAAAACTTATTTATGATCGATGAAAACATGATAAATGGGATGAAGACTTGAATAACATTATAGTCAGTATTTTCAAACGCGAAATTTAAGATATATTTGATTTGAATTTAATATGCACTACAGAAATAAAAATCGCGTATTCATAACATATATATTTTTTTAATTATAATTTACCGTATCATATATTTGACTAATATATATTCAAATTAAGAAGTGACTGTCTGATGTAAATAATTTTACATTACTGTCAGTTATTTCTAATTTGTGTGCAATATCTTGTGCTGATCCATTTATCTGCTTTTTGCATCTTACATACGTTAAGAAGATTTTTGAAATATTTATATCTAGTAATTATTCGGCAGAGAGTCTCGAGCTAAAAATGTTAAAGGAAGACCATGCAATTATAATATTTTGTCAAATAAATTTCAGTACGCTTAATAAATTAATGAATAGAGTTTTAGTATATGTTGCACACTGTAAAAAAGGACGATGTTTCTTAATCTACGAAAATGTAGTATAATCAAGAACACAACTATATAATTACCTGTTCCTAGTCACCCAAGATTCTGAAAAGTGTTCCTTTATCCTTAGAAACACCAGACAACAATTTATTTTCGAAATTTAAAAATAATTTATAAAAGAGAATTTTTATTTTTTGCCCGTAATTTTCGGAAATGCTTCCTAGTAGATTTTACAATGCATTAATGAGTTCTATGTACCCGGAATATCAATTTTTCGGATTATATCTATTCTCTAGTAAGCATTTTCAGTGGCATAACTGAATTTCTGCATGCAATTGCAACAAAATAATTGTTAATTAATTTTATATCAATGTTAATTTTGCATGTTTGTCTGTTAAACTTATTTGCAAATTTCAACATTAAGAGCATTCGAAAAAGTGATATTCCGATTTCAGAAAACCGATTACTGCACTTTAATCTCAGAAATGTTTCCAAAAAAGACGGTCCACTAAATTCTTTTCTCATGGATTTAAAGGTAAAGGAAAGCTTTTCGTAATCTTCGGTGTCTCGGAAGTGGTTATTATATATTTTCCTTCTTGATTGTACTACATTTCTGCAGATTAAGCACCTGTCTTTTTTACAGTACAAGCATCAAATAATTCTCCTGTGTTATCAAAACCCTCTGTTATAGAATTTACTTAATATGTTTTAACTGAATAAAACGTCAAGTGTCAAAAACGCATTATTTGTATCTTTAATTTTATAAAATTTGAGTTTTAAAAATTATTTTTCGCCCATCACTTATCTAAATTTTAAATATGTTATTTCTAAAAAATTCAAATTCCTTAAGACATTCCTTAAGATTAAATAATTATATAAACCTTTAAAATTTGTTTTAGAAATAACCAGTCATTTATTTTAGTTTTTAATATATACACATAAAACATATAATACTAATTTATAACGATTTAAAATTTTTATGAATCTTATTTTACAAAATTATGCATCACATACATTAAAGAATTACTTTTTTTTTCATTATAACAAAATTAAAATAAATGACGCATGATAAATAACGCCTGTGGCAGCATTGTTCAAGACACTTTTATAATATTGAAAGAACAAAAAAACTCCTTTTTTAATATTAGTTAATTAACAATAAAGTAAAAACTCTTTGGTGCTTTTCATTACAAACAATTTCCCTATAGATAAATATTCTATGCTTCTTATTAAATTTTACAAGATATTTTAGCTAGAAATCTTAAATAAAATTTTATTTAACTAACTGTAATTTTGTAACCTAAAATGTGATCAAAATAATGAATTTTTCTAATAAATTATTGTGTAACAATGTTGGCTCATTTATTTTTCGTGATATTAATTTAAATTTAGATTATAAAACTAAAATAGTCAACAGAAATGTTACATGATTTTTTAGATTTTAATTAATAGATATTTCCATTAAATTCCTTAAAAATCAAAATACACTTGACATTAGAATTGCTTTATTGCTTCGAAAATAAAAGTTAGTGTCTGTGTTTCAATGATGTGTTTAGAAATGATTCGTTTGACTTTTGAAAGGTATTTCATGGTTCCTCGAACATTAGAGGATAGCTTGGCTATACAAAAAGGTTAAAGATTTGTACATATAGTTTATATTGCACTGTTTGAATAATTTAAAACACAGCCAATTTTGTAAATCCACGAAATTTAATTGAAATTTATTCTACATGCTATATTTCATAACCGTTAACTTTTATGTTTATCGTGTACGACTAAAATTTAACAGATTTTTGGCTTTATTTAAGTGTAAATTTCTCCCATAAAATAAAATAAAATGTTTATTATTATTATTTTATGACGATAAAGCTTAAAAGTTGACATCTATATGTAACGCCAAATTAAAAAAAATAATAATTTATTTGTCTCAATTTTTAAAATAAATGTATGTATCTATCGTTGTCTTGTGTATCTCATGCGGTTTGTCTGGTGAGCTGTTTCTTAAGAGCGCATGGAACATAAAACGGTTAACATTTTTGAGTTTTCAATTATCGGCCTAAAGAATAGAGCTAAAAGATTATGGTGCTAAAAGATCATGGGCCTAAAAGATTATGGTGCTGGTAGGTTTTAAAATAATATATTTTATGCACTCTTGGTGTGTATATAATTTTCGCCTTTTTCTCGATTTTTTTATGCTTTGGTAGATTTTTCGAAAATTTTATGTTAGGTAAACATTTTAAAATTTATCAAAATTGTGTAACTCACATGTTTCCTTGTTTCTTCAAAAATATTTGCATTATAAGTTTGAGTATAATCTGTTTTAAAATAATGAAAAATATGCTCTTAATATATTTAGGATTTTCAAAGTTTCTTAGTAAAATAATCATAATTATAATTATTTTAAGCCAAAATAAAAACTGCTTCTTATTATTCTCAAAAAATATGTTTTCTGACAACAAAATAAATTTTAAGGCGGCATATTCAACAGTTTTTTGGTAAAGTGTACCGAACAGTGTTAATTAGTTTTTGAAAACTAATTTATGCATGGAATTAATTAATTGTGATTTATATATGTGCTATAATGTATATTTTTACTGTAATTTTTTTCTATCTCTATTTTTAAGTAAAATACACGATGTTAAATATTTTGCAAAATCTGCTTCATTTTGCTTGTCGAGATTTTCTATGCTGTAGCTTTAATTAGATAATGTTGTTATTTGATTGATGTTAATTTAGAAGTGATTTATTGTATATGAGGTGACCAAAATTAAAATTTCACATTGAAATGCAACGGTACACTGAAATATTATAAAAGACAGCATAGGATTTTGTATACAGAAAACAAAAGTTAAGAAAGACACCACCAGAGAGAAAATGACGCTGTATGTTGAAATCATGAAAAGGGTTTTTGACTCTATGGACCGTTCAGTATTTATATAAAAAAGCATTTGCTTGTAAAGTCATACATCAAAACTGACACAGTGTAATTTTATGCAAAGTGTTTGTAAAAGGTACTTCAGGAAAATATGCATGATCGTATTATCAATCCCTTTTACGGGATACATATCTCAGGGTTTTATAACTTTAAAACTGTCCATGTTTAGCAGAATCTTTGGTTATTGCAAGTAAACGATGCATTTGTATTTGAAAGAACGAAGTATACTTATAAAGTAGTACTGTGTACATAAATTTACGGTTAGTGATGGGCGATTCTGGAAAATTTGAGAATCGATTAAAATCGACATCGTATAAAACAGAATCGATCGCAATAAGAATCGATTCCCATATTCTAGAATCGATATTTGAATCGATATTTCGATGTTCACAGATTCACACAGATAAGCTGAAAAATAGTAATTCCAAAACGTAGGGAATCAACAGGGCCGTAACGACTATCTCTCACCCCTCACCTCCATTTGTGGGGGCCCTAGACAATGTTAGCGGCCCAGAAGTAAGCTACTACAGACCTTTGAGTCAAATAATAAGTTTTTTTTACTTTTAAAATTATTATTTTTAAGTTGTAATTTTGATAATAATTTATATTATATTTAAATTTATCTTTAAAAAAGATCTTGGTCATATATAAAAAAAAAAAAAAAAAAAAAAAAAAAAAAAAAAAAAAGAAAGGGAAGTAATTTTTTTTTCATCCGGAAAAGATGTACTTTCTACTCTTATTTCCTTCAACCAAACAGATGGGGGCTTACTTCCTATAAACTCCCTGAAACGTGTATAAACTTCTTAAAAATGCGCATATGAGCGAAATTTTAAAGGCTCTAAATTTATTTTAAAAGTTAAATGGTTTTTCAGTCTTTTTAGGGTCACCTATAAGCGTGGGGGAAATGCAAATATTGCAAACCTTCTTTTAAAATAGCTGTGATGAATGTAATTAACCAATCATCACATACTAATTATGCTCCAATTAATAATCAAAATTTTCCTTTTAATAATATATTTAACTAAAATTTCTTTCCCTTTTTAAAATATATATCTCCTTATCTCATTTACAGTTTATAAATATCTTTCTTTCCAATGTTTACTAAATTTTCAGCTGTTAAGAAAAAAAAAATATTCTCATCGTAGAGCCATTAACAATGAAATCATACTTTTCTCTGGTTAACAAATAAATAAAAGTATATTCCTTGATTATATGTTTCCTTTTTTTCCAGCAGTAATCTAAAAGCTATAAACAGTTATTGACTCATTCGCTGACATGCAGAGTGCACTCACTGAAACAATAATAAATAAAAAAGAAAAGTATCGAGTTAAACTGATGGCATTGAGCTCACAGTCTATTCAAGTGTATTTTATACTCTTACTTCAAAGATTGCCTTTCGAAAAATAAATTAAGGGGGAATCAGCCCCCCCCCCCCCCGTCACATCTCTATACTTAAACAATAAGCCTCCAAATCTCATCAGGGAAGCGTTTTATCAGAATAAACTGGTTACCAAATTGGAAGCAAATCAGATAGAAAAACCCATCTATCTAAATTAAGGGGGGGGGGGGGGGGTTAGCCCCTGTTGCTCCCTTTATATTTAAACAATGAACCTCCAAATTTAATCACGGAAGCGTCTTATCAGAATTAACCGGTATACCAAAATTGAAGCAATTCTGATAATTCTGCATGAAAAACCCATTTATCTAAGTGGGGGGGGGGAATAGCCCCCGTACCCCCGTCCTTTATGCTTAACTAATGAACCCCCAAAACTAATCAGGGAAGCGCCTTATGAGAATGAACCTAGAAAAAATGTTTTGAAGCAAATCGGATATTTCTATCGAGTGTTACGTATGTACATACATACAGAAACTGCGGGCACATTAGCTCTCAGGCTTTGATAGCCTGTGAGCTAAAAAGAAAAGTGACCAGTTAAACTGATGGCATTGAGCTCACAGGCTATTCACACTAACTGTATATTATGCTCTTATTTCAAAGAATAATGCCCCACGAAAAATAACACCCCATAATGCCCCACGGGGGGGGGGAATTGCCCCTCCCCGTTTCCCCTCTTTACCACTCCTCCTACTTAACCAATGACCCTCCAAATGTCATCAGGGAAGCGCCTTATCGAAATAAATCGGTATACCAAATCTGAAGCAAATCGGATAGCAAAACCCATAGGGCTATTAGCCCCTTGTTCCCCCCTTCATATTTAACCAATGAACTTCCAAATCTAATTAGGGAAGCGCCTTATCAGAATAAACTGGTATACCAAGTTTGAAGTAAATCGTATAGTAAAACCCATCTATCTAAATTAGTGAGGGTATTATCCCCTCGTCCCCCCTCCCTCCCTTTAGACTATAACAATGAACCTTCAAATATAATCAGAGAAACTCGTTATCAAAATTAACCGGTATACCAAAATTTGAAGAAAATCTGATAATTCTGCATGAAAAACCCATTTATCTAAGCTAAGGGGGGATTAGCCCCCGTTTCCCCTTTATACTTAACCAATGAGCCCCCAAAACTAATCAGGGAACCGCCTTAGCAGAATGAACATAGAAAAAATATTGAAGCAAATCGGATATTTCTATCAAGAGTTATCGCGTTACGTACGTACAGTCGTGGAAAAAAAAAAAGTAAACACCCCCTACTAACTCCTCAACAAATCATCATAGAAGAAAGGTAATGGTACCGAACGATTGGAAATAAAGTCTACTTTTAAATTATGTATATAAAATTTTCTTAGGGGGTCATCTACATATTAAAACGAATCCTAACTTCATTTTTTTCAATGGCGATACCCAATTTTAACGAGATATTTCAAATCTTCGGTTCAAACTATGCCTAGACACCAAATTTCAAGTCATTTGAATGATAAGTTTTTGAATTATAAACCTTCAAAATTTAGTGCTTCTAATGTTAAATTATATTTTCATATTTTTATTTATATCTCCCGAAATTATGCTCCTAATGTGCTAATTTTTTTTGTGGTAATAATACTAATATACCAAAACATAAATAAGCTGAATTTGTAATTTTTATAATTTTATGATATGAATTATGAATTATGAAATTAATATTCGAAAAAATTATGAATTGCAACCTACAATTTTTTGGATGGATTTAGATTTATTAAGTCCTGCTTTATGGAAATTCAAAAATTTCACATTTTTCTTCCAAGTAGTTTTCAAATTATGCTTAAAAAACGGCAAAATGATGGTTTAAGGGGCCGTCTATGATGGAAGTGAGTAGACATTTTGAAATTTATTCTGCCGTACTGTAATCTAACACGCTTCATTGACTCCTTGAGTGGCGCTTAAGGTGCCTTGATCAAGGAAGCGGCTCTCTCGGTTAACAATCCAGTACGGAACTTCAATTTGGATACAGCCCTTAAAATACGCTCGTTTTAAAATAATTAATTTCTCGGAAACTTATGGTACGAATTGCATAAAAATTCGTTTTTAGGCTAATTGAAGAGAGTAGAGTTCATTTATGCTGTCAGAATTGGGTACTGCTATTGAAAAAACAAAGTTATGGTTCGTTTTAATATGTAGATGGCCCCTTAAACAAATTTTATATACATCATTTAAATGTAGACATTATTTCCAATCGTTCGGTACCAGTAACTTTCTTCCACGATAATTTGTTGAGGAGTTAGTAGGGGGTGTTTACTTTTTTTTTCCACGACTGTACATACATACATACATACAAAACCGACGGGCACATTAGATCTCAGGCTTTGATAGCCTGTGAGCTAAAAAGTGCCAAGAGCGTGTAACTAGTGGGGTGGGGGACAGAAAATAAAAGAGGACATTAAAAGCTTTCCAATAATATGTAACACGAGATGGTTTGGAATAAACAATAAATATGCCCCTCGGGGGACAGGTAAGTCTCGAACAGTGGGAGGGGTGATTTCAAATGTATCTTTGGTCAAGGTTTCAAAATGTGGATTCATAATAAAATAGAACGAGAATTGGGGCATTTTTAAAATAGCATGCATATTTTGAACGGCCCTGTAAATTAAGATTCTGGGGGAAGGGGGGGGGAGGATTAGAAGGGGCGAACTTGAAAAATACAACATAATAAACTAGTAACCCAAATAACTAGGCTTCTAAACAAAAGTATAACGATTTAACCTAGTATCGAATTCAGGGGTTGACTCGGGGGAACATTGGAATGTCCTTCCCGAAAGTTTTGAGATTTTATGCTTTTTAATGGACAAATGTGCATCCCCCCCATTACGGAACTCTAAAATCTCCCCCCCCCCATCCCGACCGGAGCAGTCTAGAAATCAACCCGCCATTCAACACTGAACCTAGAAAGAAAAAAAAAAGGCTCTTATACAAAATTTTACAGCAATTCTGCCACTAAAACAGTAAAATTGGAGGAATCTATTCAACCCGAATCGTGGATCATGCGCGATGCGATTTGAATTGAAATAAATAAAAAAAATAACAATTTCACCCGCATCTAAAAATCGGCATCGAATCTGAACTGAATCGATTCTCCCGAATCTAAAGAATTGAAGTAAATCAAAAAAATAGTGATTCTGCCCGCATCTAAAGATCGACATCGGCATCGACTCGAAACTGAATCGATTCGGCATTTCTGATCTTAATTTACGGGCAGAATCGATGCGTTAATTTTTTCTTGCTTTCTTTAGTCTTTAGAAAAAGAAAGCGTTGGATTCGTGAAAAATTTCGACTTCTGGTTTTCGAAGGATTTATAGTTTTAGAAGATCTTGTCTGGAATACGATTTGATTATTTTTATACATTGTCTGTCTGTCAGTCTGTCCATTTGTTTGTCTCTGACAAAAAAATTGTGGGCGGTCTATTTCAAGAACTAATGCATGGAATCTGTTGAAACTTTAGATTCAATTAGACTTTCATATAAATTGGTGCTGATTTCTTTTTGATGTAAATCTACCGTCAAGGTGGCGCTGCTATGCTGCATTTCCCCCGATTTTCGCAATAGCTCTATCTCAAGAACTAATACATGGATTTTCATCAAACTTCACATTCAGTTAGACGTTGGCATAAATTGTTGCATATTACATTTCGGTGTAAATCACCCAACAGGGTAAGTTGTCATGCAGATTTTATCCGCAGTGTTGAATTCAGACAATTTTCTCCGGGAGGTATTTCTGCGGATCCAGAGAGGGACAGTTCAGAGGGGTACATTAAGCATAAAATCTCAAACCTTCTGAAAGGACATTTGAATGTTGCACGGGGGGGGGGGGGGGGCATGTCCCTCCGGGCTACCCCCGGAATTCAACACGTTTTTCTGGATTTAAACGATTTTAGGGATCATATCTCAAGAACTAATGAACGGAATTTCATCAAACTTAGTATTCTGACATAAGTTGTTCATGATTAGGTTTTCGTGTAAATAATATAACAGGTTGTGCTGCCATGCTGCTTTTTTTAGCAGTGTTGAATTCAGGCATTTTTCTCCGGGAGGGATCTCTATGGTTCTGGAGAGGGACATTCTAGAGTTTCGGGGGGCGGGGAGAAATGGACTTTTGTCCATTAAGCATAAAATCTCAAATCTTCATGAGGGACATTTCAATGTTCCGGGGGGGGGCGGGGGTTGTCCACCCGTACCAGCCCCTGAACACTGTTTTTCAGACTTAACACTGTTTTTCAGAATTTACACAATATTAGCGATAATATCTCAAGAAGTAATGACCGGAATTTCATCAAACTTAATATTATGTGTCATTGACATAAGTTGTTCCTGAGTTTTTCGTGTTAATCATGTAACAGGCTATACTTTTTTTTTTTTTTTTTGCATGATATTTGTGATAGCCATATCTCAAAACTAATGCACGAAATTTAATCAAACTTCATATTCTGTTACACTTTCAGATAAATAGATCCTTATTAGGCTTGGGTGTATACTGCCCAACAGCTGCCGCTTTTATGGTCTTTGAATTGGGATTTTCCGTTGCGGACATCTAGGCTAATATCAGACGAACGTCTTTTAGCAAGCTTTTTTTTCGCTCTTACACCGTCCCTACACATGATAGCGAAGGTTTAGGGATGGCGTAAGAACGAAAAAAGCGTGCAAGAAGACGTATGTCTGTTTGCCTAAGAGGGTGTGGACGAAATTCAATGATTTGTTAGGAAAATGCAATGCTTATATTTTCTTTTAAAATGCACATACTTCAACGAACCTATCCTTTTTAAATCCTCGTGATGCGCATAGGTTATCCTTTAAATTTGACACTGTGATAGCGAATTTTGAAGTTTTAACATTTATGAGGCAGATGAATGTTTTGGAATTGGCACATCCAACTATTTTATCTTCAATTTTTGAAGGAAAATGAAAATGATATTACCTTATTTTGTCTTAGAGACATCGATTAAAAAATTCATAGTATCGATTAAATCGAGTTGACCATAGTATCGATTAAATCGATTAAAAAAATCGAAATCGCCCATCACTAGTGAAAGTGCTATGCTAAGAGGAGCTTTATGGTGCGGAGCATTGCGCTGTTACCTGGTAGCGGTAAATAATCAACAGCGTATTGAACACTTACTGCAGTGAGTGTTATTGTAAAATCCCCATTAAAATGTCACTTAACTAATAATCTTTGATTTCTCCCCACGTGGAAGTAATTATTTTGAAATAATCTAAATATAAAACTAAAATATTCAAAATTGATTTTTATTACTTTCTGCTCAAGTTTTTAAAATGCATATAAAAATGGTAACGTATGTTTTATTCTTAAAAAAATATTTTTTATTACATTTTTTGTATACTTTATTTAATGCTTATTTTTATTGAATATGTATATGTTGTATATGTATACATGTATATACTTGTATTTATTTATCCATATTTTATTACAATACGAAGTCATGATTAAATAAGTAAATTTGCTTTAAAATTCTAAAGAGAAAGACTTTGAGTTCATTTATTTTAAATGTTTAGTTGTGATTATCAAGAGGTAATACAGCTTTTTCAAAACTGGTTGATTGGAAATTTGATCCCAAATTTGAAATATTTTTAAAATGCTTTCTTCTTTAAACACAAATATAATATTTCATAAGTTATAAATATATATCGAAATCTAAAACAGTAATTCTGGAATTATTGGAATTAGAGCTCGCCATAGCGAGTAAGCAGAATGAAAATAAAAATAAGTATATTTATTATTATTTTTTTTTTTTCAGGGCAGCATTTTCAAAATCTGGGACATTATATTCAAAGAATTCTTAGTTAATTAAATTGAATGATTTAAAATTTAAACGCAATACATTTTCTAGTGAAATGCGTAATTTTTTTCAAAATATTTATATCTTGATTCTCTGAACTGATGCCATTCCACTAAAAAATGTTTTCTATTCATTGAAAAAAAAAATGTTCTCTAACATTTGTTAAAAAAGGTATTTTTTTTCTTTTTTGCAGATAAGACTATCATGAATTATCGTGTATACCTCTCGTCCCATTTTGGGAGCGTAAAAATTAAATGTATCTGAAAATATTAAGCGTTATATTTCATCGCTGAGATTTGCGAACTTTTAAGTTTTAACTTTTATAGTTTAATATAGTTCGATCTTCTAATTTTTAAACGGAAATTTAGGAAATCATTGTCCTTAACATTCTTCTTTATAATTTTCTGTATAAAAATTGTGATTAAATAAAATAAAATGTGCCTAGTATGATTTGCATATCATAATAATATTTTGGTTATTTATAAATTGTTTTACCGAAAAATAAAAAATGCCCTTTAAAACTGAATGAAATCAGTTGTGTAATTTTCATTTATCTTCATTCGAAGCAGGATATAAAAAAATAAACGAATATAGAAAATACCGGTTTCGACCGGTTTGCCTACTATTTTATATTAAATTACATGAAGCAAATAATTGCTAACTAGATAAATTACTCACCATCTTTATAATTGAACTACCAAAAAATAAAATCTCCTTTGAAAATTATAATCCAAAATCATTATCCAAAATCTGAGTTACTTTTGAAAAATTCAGAGTTTCCTAAAAGGCAGTCCAATGCCATCGTTCTCATTTTTTGGTGCGTTCGCAATTATAAGAATACGTAGATCCTATAGCCATAGTTCAGTCCGTCTGTCTGTCTTTCCGTCTGTCTGCCCGCATATAACAGAACAAAAACTACCAAATGGAATGGTCTGAAATTTTAAATATATAATTGTTGCAAAATTTTGTCGAGTCATTTCAAATTTTATGAAAATCGAATGTATAGTTTAATTACAGGGACAGTCAAAAGTTTTCCGTTTCATTACGGCCAATGGGAAAAAATTATTCCAAGTGCATTTTAATGATGTTTCAGACTTTCGAACAGAATGAAAGTGATATGCATTTATGGAATGCACTA
This sequence comes from Maratus speciosus, assembly GCA_963932465.1. Lineage (NCBI taxonomy): Eukaryota > Metazoa > Arthropoda > Arachnida > Araneae > Salticidae > Maratus > Maratus speciosus. The sequence continues at coordinate 396,472,422 of OZ010794.1, forward strand.
AAATATACATTCAGTAGAATATGCGGTGCAAAAAATAGTTATAAAACTAGTTATAGTACGAACGCACCTCATTTTCCACGTTTGACGTGCAATTTCCAACTTGTTTATAATGTTACCGCTAACTGTAGCATAAATCATCGCTCTGTACCTTGCATCTTTAATTTGTGTAATATTCCTTTTAAATTTGAACGGTATTAATTTTTGATTTTTTTTCAAGCTGGATTCCGCTAGAATCTCTGATACTCGGGATATGGCTGGGGACGTAAAAACCTGGCTTCCGCAAAAGAGTCGTAATAAGAGTAGAATAAAGCACGCGGACGGAAAGAGGCCGCTAGGCGCGGCGCAGTGACCTTTCTACCGATTGTCCCACTAAAAAAAGTTCTTGAGCTATTAAGAATACCTCCAAAATCAGCAACTGCGATCTTCCGCATCCTTCAACTTATAAAGGATATAAAAAATACCCTCGTTAATCTATAATTCAAAAAGTCATATGCAGTAGCAATTTCAAATGCAAAAAAAGCTGAGATTCCAAATTATCTATAAATCTAAATAAAAACCTAAAATAAGTGTTACATCTTCCACCCCTCTACTGAACATCTCTACGAAGTAAATGGATTCACTAAAATAAATATCCTACAATTATCGATATAATAAAGAAAATAAAAAACGAACTTGAAATTTCCCATTTTTCAGAAGTAATTGAAAACTCAGCAGTGTCCTGTTTCTTTTGCTAAAGAGTATATATTTTCAAAATTATTAATTTTTATTGAAATCTAATCAAATCCTACCAATATGAAAGAAAGACATCGTTAATAAAGCACAATCTTTGTTATATGTAAAAAAAAAAATAAATAAATAATAATAAAATAATAATAATAATAAACTTTATTTAATTTGTTATTTAAATGAATGCCATCTGAAAAGTGTGTTTGTCTTGGGCCCTTTGGCTTTACTTTACCATCTGACTAAGCTAGTGCTTAACTTATACATCTTTCTTTTTAAATCTTAGTCCGAATTCAAATTGCCTCGACCAACACTTTATTTCTTCTGTAACGCCTTGAGAAAGCGGGGTCTTCGGATCTCGTCCAATCAAATTTCTCCTGCATTTTATTGTTTTACTTTTCCTTTCATTCGCAGATTTTCCTCTGCAATAAGAGTTTTTCTCCGTACGTACCCATGCTTGATAGACACTCCAACCTTCAATTGCGTATGAAGTAGATTTTTACAAGGAGACCCCTTAAATTCTTGAACAATTTAGCAATGTTTAGCACCTTAACTGAATAAATATATATTATCAAATAAATTTTCTTGTTCGAAACATGGTCAACCTTGGTCAAATTAATCCACGTATTAGAGAAGATTAGCTGGAAGTCTGCACCTTATAAGTAATATATATGCTGAGATGAGTTTCAAAACTCACCTTGTTCAAAGCTTAAAAAAACTGTGTTTTTTCTATTATTCAATTCTATTGGTAAATCTACAGCGAAAAAATAATACAATGATCAAAATAAATAATAACAATTTATTTAATAAAATTAAAATATTTTCGTATACTTTCGTCAAAATATCCCCCTTTCATTCCATTAAATATCATACTAAAAAGTACTGAAATTGTTTATAGAGATAAACGTAATTAATAAAAATTAAGAAACATTAGCCTAAAAGTAAATATGATTTTTTGCTTGAAATTTAGTATTTAATAAAATTTTATATTTATTAAAATTAATATTGTGAATCGTTTCTAAATATATTATAAAAACTAGATTGCCCTTTCTCCAAAACTATCGAAACTCCCGGTGCAATTTATACGCATCACATCAGGTTTCCATGTACCTAGTTATGGCCTATTTTTTGAACTGCACATAAAATGTAGCATAATACCATCAAATACCATAAATTACTCAATGTTAAACTATTGAATTATTACTGAATTATTTAAATATCAATAATTTTTTTTTATCTCATTACGATCCAAAGAATGCGTATAATAAATTTCCATTTATTGCACAAATACGGTGAATATTTTAATTTAAATTTTTATATTTAAACTTTTCGCGATTTTAAAAACGTTAAATCTCGAATATCTAGAACGAATAATTTTTGAAAAAAATTTCGTTTCACTTTTGTATCGCTATAGTTTCTTACATGAAATTTATGGGAATTAATATGAGTGTGAATAAAATAAAGAACTACACATCAACGTAGTTCATTAATTAGCATTATCTTTTAGGCATATGCGTACACGACTGCCTCATTAGTTACCTATCAACTTAAGATTCTTTAATATGTTATTATTAAAATAGATTTATTAATTAAATGCCTGGATTTTATAAATCAGTAAGGAAATTTATGCGTGGTATATTGATAACTGCAATCAGGAAATTGTAATGCATTATATCGTAAAGAAATATAAATCGATATTCTGAATACCGTTTAATTTTTAGGTAGGACAATGGTTTGTGCTTTTTAATTAGATTGTAATTTTATTTTATTTTTAATTTAAAGATATGAAAATTTTAATTTCAATGATATAAAAGATATTATAATTACTGTTCTGCTACTTTATCTTTTCTACGAACACCGTTTAATATACAAGGATTCCATAATATATCCCACATCTTTTAGTAACAATATTTTTTTTTTCAAAAGTAAAAGTAAAATTTACCTTTCAAATATAAACAGATTCGTTATAAGCTTATTATCAGCTAAAACAATTCTATATATTTTATTTATTTTATACATAGCCATCATTTTGCCATTTTTTAAGCATAATTTGAAAACTTCTTGGAAGAAAAATGTAAAATTTTGGATTTCCATAAAGCAGGACTTAATAAATCTAATTCCGGCCAAAAAATGGTAGCTTGTAATTCATAATTTTTTCGAATAATAATTTCATAATTCATAATTCATATCATAAAATTATAAAAATTGCAAATTCAGAGTATTTATGTTTGGGTATATCAGTATTATTGCTATACAAAATATTAGCACATTAGGAGCATAATTTCGGGAGATATAAGTAAAAATATGAAAATGTAATTTAACATTAGAAGCACTAAATTTTGAATGTTTATAATTCAAAAACTTATCATTGAAATGACTTAAAATTTTGTGTCTAGGCATAGTTTGAACTAAAGTTTTGAAATATCTCGTTAAAATTGGGTATTGCTATTGAAAAAAATGAAGTTTGAATTCGTTTTAATATGTAGATGGCCCCCTAAGCAAATTTTATATACATAATTTAAAAGCAGACTTTATTTCCAATCGTTCGTTACCAGTAACTTTCGTCTACGATAATTTGTTGAGGCGTTACCAGGGGGTGTATACTTTTTTTTCCACGACTGTACATTGGTTATTCAGAAAGTTAATAAAGTTTTACAGGCGGGTGGTCTTTTTTAATGAAGCAACAGCGATAAATAATAAACTTTATCTTAGAAGTATAGCTGATCTTTATAACATTTCAAAAGAATGGGAAATTTTCGTGATATTCTAATAATAAAATAATCATTAAAATAAAAATTGTCTTAAGAAATAATTGGAAAAAGAAAAAAACATATTTGTACGATATTGTTAAAAAAAAAAAAAAAAAATCCATGATATAAACAAAAGGACTGCGTCTGAATACATTGATAATTATAATTTTTTTTTCAAAATAACAGACATTACATTACACTAAATTAAAAAAATAAAAGCGCTAAAACAATTTAAACGGACGTTTCGGTTTCAGTCTGAATCCCTCATCACCTAATTCCTAACGTAAAAGTCATGGTAAAGTGTTAATGTTCAACAGACAGAAAAACATTACATCAAGGTGCCAAAATGAAAATTATAGTTAAAACAAAACTGAATAATATATTGGTAGAGATGTAGCCTCGATAATTGCTAAATTACTACACTAAAACTGCTGATAGAAGAAATTTTTGAGATTGGCAACATGAGACTTGTTTATAGAAACAGGTTAACGTTTAAACTCTACTCAAGAGAACTGACTTCTATATTTCGTGAATCAAAAACAAAATATCAGATATTACAGAAAATCTGAAATCAAAACGAAATCTAAAATGTGCACTTTTTTATATAGATATTTTCATATAGATAAAATATTAATCCAGCAGAAAGAGTAAAAGTACTTTATATGAAAAAAAGTTTACAACCTTGCTTATTAAATTTGAGCGTTATTTAATGATGTTCCCATTTAAAGTTTGGTACACATACTTTATAAGGAAATTATTTTAATCATTATAAAAAGTCGATTATGGAAATAATGGTATATTTTTACCCTTTCAGCCTCCCTGAATCCGTTTTTGTTATTTTTAAACATATGCCATATGTATGTATTTATGAATATTTAAGTATGAATATATATGTATATATGTATATTAGAATTTCTTGGTGATTTTCAGATCCTTGTCCTAAACTGAGCACTCATTTAGTGAAAATGTTTGTAACCTAAACTATAAGCATTTTCGAAGAAATTGATCAACGTGTCTGGAATCTAAACCTTTTTTCAACCGTTCTGTGATGAGAACTGATAAACTTTTTTTTCTTATATCTAGACTGAAATAATTTTATTACTCACATCACTCATGTCGATACATAAACTATTTTTTACAAGATATGTTACTTAATTTAATAAAATCTTTTTTGTTTCTTTTTTTCCCCTCACAGTAAAATATTTATAATTTTTTTCAACCGTTCTCTGATGAGAACTGATAAATTGTTTTGTCTTATATCTAAACTAAAATAATTTTATTGCCTACATCCCTCATGTCAATACAGCAGCTATTTTTACAAGAAATGTTACTTAATTTAATAAAATCTTTGTTACTTTTTTTTTACTCACAGTAAAATATTTATAGTTTTTTGTAAGGGGACAAAAGAAAGAATTTACTAAATAAAAGCTTAAGGGTATTTATACATTAATTTTTATAATGAAGAACAATGCCAACATTTAAAAATATCAAAATAAATATCTTGGAAATTCTGCTAAAATATAATAAAGTAATCCTTTTTAGAAAAAAGGATTGCAATTGTCATACTTTTGAAGTTAATTCCTGTCTGGATTTATCTTGTTTAACTTTCGCAAAGAATTCTATTAGAGAATATTAGCCATAATTGAAGTATCTTAGTTTAATATGTTGCATATCTTGGGTTACCTATTTTTTCAATTGCAAAATTTACGCTTTAATTTTATTTTTAATATTAATATTTGGAATAATGGAAAAAAAATTAACAATTTGTTAAACATTTTATTTATTTTATTCTCATACCACAAAATATGAAATATTAATTATTATTTTGCTGTTTTGTTATGGAACATGATTTGTCCATTAATTCTAAGGACAGTTATATATGATCGCATTGAGTAAATTTTAAAAAACTTGAAATTCATATATTTTCAGGGTAAAAAAAAAAAAAAAAACATTTTACAAAATACAAACAAAATTATACTAAGATTTTTAATTTATTAGTTCCTCGTTGCAAATATTGAGGGTTACATTTCATATTTAGTAGTTGCAATTTAAAAACTTGTTTGCTAAAAATCAGTAGTATATTGAAATTATTAAAATTAATAAGGATCATATTTTTTAAAGTTACTTTATATCATGTATTTGAGAGAAAATATTTGTTTTTATTTTAATATTCCCTTGAAGTATTTTAATAAAACACTTCACAATTTATATTAAAATTGTGGTATGTGCAACGTGCATAATAATTGTTTATAAATCTTAAAAGTTCAATTTAAATGTAAATTTGTTACTTTCATAAAATACCCAGTAGCACATATTATTCAAATTGTGAAATTAAATACATAGTTTAAAATTCATGTCAAGTAACGATATTTCACAAATGATTCAAAATCATTTAACGTAAATATTGTCACGTGTTTGGTAATTAAATTGCTTTTAAAAATTGAAGTAAATTAAAATTTATGCATTTCATTTTTGAAATTATAAGAGAAATGACGGATTTTTCCTTTATTTATGAATACTTCAATAAAATATATTTGCCGGAATGAAAATTTCTATTAGTTTCAGCAACAATTTTTAAGTGGCCATAGTGATTACATTTTTATATAGATTTGATCCATAATTGTTAATTAAATAAAACACTTAAGTAATATTTAAAAGAAAAAACTAACAAGTTATTTATTAGTTGAAAATTGAATAGCTATTGCGAATATCAGGAAAAATGCTGCATAGCAGCACCACCTGTTGAGCGATTTACACCAAAAAATTATCAGCATCAATTTATATCAGGGACTAACATAATATAATTTTTTTTATTAAATTCTGTGCTTTAGTCCTTGGGATGGATCGTCCACAAAATGTGTGTCCCATACAGACAGACAGACTCAGAGACAGACATTTTCTAAAAACATGTTTTTCGGAATCTCTGACCCCTAGAACGTCTAAATCCGTCGAAAACCGAAAGTCGAAAATTTTCACGAATCCCATACTTTCTTCTTGTAAATTTAGAATAAAGTAAAAATTATTTAATACTTAATAGAAATACGCAGTTTAGAATATTTACACGCATATGTTTATTTTTATAGTTGGTACATAAACATCTTACAGAAATTCTTTAAAGCCTTTCTAACAGTCGCAGAGAAATCGGAACGCAAACTTGCAGAACGTGACTAACGGTTTAAAATGTTTTAGAAAACTACTTGAAATTCTAAAATTTAGAACTACTTTGAAACTCTGGGAAATGTTTTCTAAATTTGTTGAGGATTTCTTTGAAAACAATTTTCTTTTAACAACTGTATATTTTCAAGTATTCATATAACGTAAGGATTTGGATTTTGTAAGAACTAAAAATGTACTGAAATTTTAAATATTATCGGAGAATAGTTTACCACAATATAGCAGGCTTCGTACGCTTGAAGGACTTTCAAGCACTATTTAATAATTTTTTGTAAGGTAATATTTGCGTTATTTAATAATAATAATAAAAAGAAAATTCTCTAATCAAATATATCCACCAATACTTTACGAAACTTCTTGTAATAAAAAACCTAAATTCCCCTGAAACCCTTGATGTGTACGAACTCTGTATAGATCAAAAGAAATTTCCAACAAATACAGTTGCCTTCTGTGAATATAGTAGTTCATTATTGATAAATTGTTAGACAAAGAAATGGGAAAAAATCCTATTTTCCACCAATGGAAGCTATAAGCGCAAAAGGAAGTTGTGTTGAATATTTCCCGCCTATTTTTAATTACAGTAGGATCATTAACATAAAAAAAATTGGTTAAGTTTCGTGTTAATGTATTTTTCTCTAGGGGGCGTTAAAGGCGTAAACAAAAGTCACATTTAAGTCGCCCTGTCTAATTTTAAGTTAGAGTATAGATGCTATACAAGAAAACATAAAAAATAAATTTTATACATTTAATTATTCAATCTAACATAAGTAGTAATCGGCGTAAGAAAAACATTTTTTTTTTCAATAAATGATTTTGAAAATGATTGAAGATTTTACTGAAGTTTTGAGTAAAAATTTTTCGTAGAAATTTGAACTTGAAATTCGAAACGTTAGATGAAGCCACAGACCTTCACATAGGAGTACATAAAACGTCATAAGTTAAATAATAGTCATAAAAAATTCCGTTTACTACATTAATTACAAAAAAAGTGCAATTCTTTTTGTTGTTTTTTGGTGGTGTATATATATTTTTTTGTTGTTACAACAAAATAAGTATGTATTTTGTACACCATATTTACAACGTAAGCTATGCCACACTAAGTATTTTTCACATATACAAATTTCGCAGAGTTTCAAATAATATAATGGTACTAAAACGCATTTTATGTAATTGACGTCTATACAAGTGTGGTATAATCTAATTATTTTGTACGGTCGTGTACGGTAACCATTAATTCGAGATACAACATTTTCAAGAAACGACGTGCTGCAGATGACAACATACTAAATTTAAATAACCGTGAGGCGTCTACGAACATAACATTTAAACGTTTCAATAAAATGCTTTATAAATCCATTTAATAAAATCTTTATATAGATATATTTCATACAATTGCCTTATAAAACCGTTTCTGTAGAATTTTACATAAATTTGGCATGTATATTGAAGGTCTACCAAATTTTAATTTTTCAATTTTTACGTAATTAATTTTCGAAAGAAACAAATAACCTTCATAAACACTGCAATACAATTAATTAAAAATAAATCACTATTTTACCTAATATGAAATTTATATTATAAATTATTAAAATTGCAAAGTTCTGTTTAAATAATATAAGTACCTCATTATCATTACACTTATTGGTCTTACAGTAACAATTATTATGCATTTAAGATAACCTCCACAAAACTCTTCAAAATATAATAGCAATTACTTCCACGCTATTATGTTTTCGCTATTACCTTTATCTGTTAATGAAATATTTAATATTAATACAATAAACGAGAGGGCACATTGCCAGCAAATACAACTACAACCATTTCTAAAGAGAAACAAAATCTAAATGTTGAAAGTGAAAGGAAAATGTGCTTTACAAGTACAAATGATAAATCAGTCACTTGATATAAAGAAATTTTAACAAAAGTAAATGATATATTCCATATTCTTGCATTATGTAAATCATATCAAACTTGATGCCATGTTAAATTCAGCAACTTTATGTACCCTTTTCTCAGAAAGGGTGAAAGATAGAGGTCTAGACTTTTAGAGTAGTTAGAATAACATGATTTACGTATTTTAACATACCATTTTCTTTCTAAGTGAAACTCAAAATTAATTAATAATTATTTATTGAAAGTCATTTTTAAATTAGCATTTTTGGTAAGATTTCACTGCCTAAAATAAGTAATTCTCAACAAATCATTAAATCCCTGTGTTAAAGTATACAATATAACATAATATAAGTATTATATAAAAATCTAGGTTCTTAAGTTTAATAGATATTGAAAAAAAGGAACATAAACATGAAAAATCCAAGTTTTGAGAAAAAGTCAATTAAAGATTTAAATGGCCATTAAGCTGTGCAGTACTCTTAGAAAGAATGAATAATTTCAACACTTATTTTTTTATATATAAACATGTGTGACACATCGTTGGAAGGATAAAAGTTTAAACTGTTTAATGATATAAAAAAGTAAAAATCGATTTTTTTTTGTTGAATTTTGCTTTCCCAGCCCCCTTAAAACTTTATCGATAAAAATTAATAATAAAAAATTATAATTACGACGCAACTTTGACAGTCATGTAACCGTACTAAGCAATTAAACCTTCGAAATTATCAGAATTGAAAAGGCTTTTGTAAATATTGAAATCTTGGACGCTTATTAACTTCTGCAATGTGGCTAATACGAAAGTATGGCTTTTTATAAAATTTAACACATAATTTATGTTTTTCATATAACCCCCACCCCCCTAATCATATTGTTAGTAGACAATCTAAAATATATATATTTAAAGTAAAGAAATGGAATTTTCAATTAACAAAAAACGGATTTCACGTATGTTCTGTTTACTCAAACAGGCCGCGTTGGATAAACACATTAGATTGAATGTTTGAAATATGTGTTTTTAACAATTATTAATGAAACAAAAAAAAATTAAAAAATCAACATTAAAAATAAAATACACATTTATTTTATTATATCTTTAATTCTGCATGTTTCGAAACGTTAAATAATAAAAACTGAAAACTAGAAACTATTCTAATCAATAAAACACAGTTACGAAAAAATGTTACTTGAAACAGAATTTAAGAAATGTTGATAATAAAATTAACTGTCATACAATTTTAGTAAAAAGAAAATACTTGATTTTTTTTTCATGTTTAAGTGATTTAAATGTTTCATCCCTCTGCTCATTATAATTTTAAGAGAAATAATATCAGTTAAATAAATCTCAAAGATCCCATTTCTAAAGCTAATGACAATTACTTTAATACTGCTATGAGGTCAAGATTATCAGTATTGAAATACTTACAATTATCACAATCGACTGGGCGTATTGCCAACATATACACATACAAAGCCTTTCCAAAGGAAAATAGAATATAAATGTGATATTTCAATGGGAAATACGTTTAGAAGAATAGAAGATAAATTAGCCAAAGTGTATGACTATGTGTTAACAGAGTAAACTAAATCCTAAATAAAATATTTGAATGCTTTAGGTCGAACTTTAATGTCTATAATACTTAAAAGAAAATGTTTTGTAGTAAATTTTTATTTGACTTTAACTTTTATTTCACTTGAGAGAAAACATATTTGAGCGATATACCTAAAATCGTGTTAAAATTTTGTATGATATCTGGTATGAATAAAAATCTTTAGTGGTGATATACCTTAAATACAGTGGTGTATTGGAAAAAAATAATAACAAATTAAAATTGCATTGTATGTAAAGATAAAATGTTTGAAAAAAAACTGTAAATTGAAAAAAAAAATCCTGTATTTTGTTATGAGCTGCAAAATATATCTGTAGAATTAAAATAGTATTTTTATATTAATTATAACAATTAATCAATTTTTCGAATATTTTAAAAGCAGAATTATGTAAAAGCAGAATTATAGTTGAGTCTTCACGTTACTTGTGAATTGCATTAAGACACAATAGTAAAAAATGCAAATGTTTTAGACAAATTTAGTTCAGAATTCTATGGAAAGAAATTTTTCAAAAACTTTATAAAATGCAAATAAAACATAGCACGTTTTGTAGTAATTTATATATTTTTCCTGAGATGTGCTATCGCTAGCTAATATCAAGTTTTGGAGTACAGTACCAGTACATACTGGGAAAGAATACGCTCGCAGGATAATATCGTGTCGTTCGAGATATTAATCTACCCGGTCGTCCCAAACCCGTATTTGATATTTAAATTTTTTTTAATTTAGCTTTTAAAATTTTCCGAAGGGATCAGCCAGTTCTTTATCGTTTCGAGCATCCGAAAGTAAGAAGACTGCATGTTAGATCAGTAGCGATGGTGAAATTAGTGGGACGTATTTGAATTATTGGCCTTTGAAGAATATTGTTGGATAAAGAACAGGTACCGATGATATACCCAGATTCACTGCAATATCGCGAACTTAATAATGTTGAAAAAAAACTTGCAAATTACGTTTAGACAAACAGACCTTTATTTTCAAGGAAAACAAGCTCACTTAAATAAACTCCATAACAAGTAAAATGTGAGAGATGCCCGGGAAACACATAGACACAATGAACTCAGTTTCATGACCTAATAGCAGAGCAGGCAGTAGAAAAATGACGTATTCAGACCGCATAAGAGATAGCCAATTTGGCGGTTGACTAGTATAAACATACACAACTTAGCTATAACAACAGTGGGCAGAAAAAGAACTTGGTTAGCCAGAAATCGATCAATGTGGCGGAGTGTATGGGCCATCCCTTTAAATTTCATTATGCTCTCACGTAGAGGCAGAACGTCTGATTACATCTAAAAAAAACAGACAAATTACTTTAGAATATATTGCATTCCATTCACTTTTTCGATATATTTTTTTGGTATTTCCAAGTTGCTTTTATTTTTTTCAATGTATTTATTTTTTCAATGGCACAATGATAAAAGGTTTCTGTGTCACTTTATTTAACCCTTATGTCAATGACCAAAATTTGCCCTTGTGTCTAATGACCGGGGTACCCGGGTACCTGTTGCGATTTTAACACACGCGTGCCATAAAACACTCCTATTTCATAAAATGTAACTGCACTGCCTTTAGAGAAGAGAAATTTGAAGTATTTTTATAAATATTAATTACTTCAGGTGTCAGCAATTCAAACAAAGATCACGCATTAGAAATGTGGGAAAGAAACTTATATCCGTTTTATTTAGCAAGTATGAGTGTAGACCGATCCTGGAATATTCCTAGATTTATTCGTTTTGACAACCAAAACACACGAGTGGAATGTCTTCAAAATGTTAAACCTGCAGTAGCTTGCGATGTATGGACTATGCTAAATCCTAACCCACTGAAAAAATACAAAGCAACGGAAGAGTTAACAGTTGATGAGCAGTTATTTCCGCATCGAGGAAGAACAAGATTCACCCAATACATTCCGTCCAAACCGGCTAAATATGGGATAAAAATGATGCAAATAATTATTAACCTCTCAACGGCCAGCTATGCACCGTAAAAATAGGCACAGATCGTGAAATAAACCAAGATGAAAGAGTTGTGTCAGACTTCGCCTGTCCATTCAATGATTCTGGAAGAAACATCACCATGGACAATTTTTTTGATTCTCTTTCTTTTGCCAATCATTTATAAAACTGGAAGCTCACAATGGTTGGCACTTTGAAAAGAAACAAACCTTATATTCGCCAAGAAATGAGGCCATATAAATCGCGCAAGTTTTATCCATATAATATGGATTTCATGATGACATAAGTATTTGTTTAATGTACCAACAAGAAACAAAGCTGCCATTCTAATGTCTACTATGCATCAAGGTAAAACCATCACTGAACTGAAAAGCCGAAATGATTCAGTTTTATAAGGAAACGAAATATGGAGTGGATATAATGGACAAATTAGTGGGGCAATACACAACACATAGCCGTACAACCACATGGCCACTTGCATTATTTTTCTATATTGTGGGCATAGCAGAACTTGCTAGTTACACTATACATACTGCAAATAATGATATGGTTATAAATAAAACAGACAATCGTCGCCTGTTTTTGAGGGAATTAGGTGAGGTATTGAGGCTTCCAGCAACTCAAGATCAATCGCAAAATGTACAGGCTATGAGATATTTTTCGACCAAATCGGGAATTGAAAGTATACTGAAAAAAAAAAAAAAACTTTGCCCGTATTTGAAGCTGCCATATCTTCAGAACCCAGCCCAAAGAGCTTAAAGCGAAATGAAACAAGAAGGAAAAAAGCAGTTGGTGTCAGATATGCTTGTTAGAGCCTCGCAAATGGAGCACAAAAACCAGAAAATCATGTAAACAATGTGGAAAACCAGTATGTGATCTGCATTCGTACACCTTTTGCTATTGTACAACTTGTCCACAAAATTTCATGTAAATAATTTTTTTTAAATTAAGAATCATATCTAACACTTATTTTCAAACTAATCTCAAGTTTTATTGATCTAAACCTAAATAATCTATTAACCCATTAAACGCCAACGCTCCCGTTGCGGGAACAACTATCTATTAATTTTTTTCTCAAAATATTTTTAAACTATTTAAAAAATACATTTTGTATTGAAAGTTAATAGTATGGGGTCTAATATATATTTTTTTCAGAATGATATATTATTTTTCGATTTTTTGCAGATTTTTTTTTAAGAGAATTTTTGGGTTTTCGACAATCTCAGGTAAAAGCAGTAAAAAGAAAGAAAAAAATTCTTTATTTTTTAAAAGTAGAGTGAATATTTAACGTCAACATTTCAACTAACAATTCATTCCTAACCCGAAGTAAATATACACATTTAAAGTGATATTAGAGAGGTTTCTTTGAAATGTTCCCACAACGGGAGCCTTGGCGGCTTGTGCTTACACTTCCGTCCCTTTGTCTGCAAGCGCGCTTCCATAAAGAAAGAATGTGTTTCTAGGCAGTAAGTGAAAAGAAATTAGTTAAACTTTTTGAGGAAAAAAAGGGGATTTATGGACCATATGACTATTAGATATAGTGATTATAAATTGTGTTCAAGGGCATTTTGTATTCATTTTTATGAACAGCAATATATTTCAGTTTGCTTGGGCATGGACGTGTAATATTATATGAAAAAAAAAAAAACAGGACCTCTTGAACAAGATTAGATTTAATAAAAAGCATCACTAACACCTTAAAACAAATAAGTTATATTTTTGATGTTTATATGTTTTAGAAATAAAAAAATATATTATTTAAAATATGAAAGAAAAAAATAAAGGATTGTAAATTATTACTAAAACATTAAAATAAAAAATTTTGCAATTTCTTGTAACAAGATATTTGATCATAAATAAAGGTATAATAAAGTAGTACTTAGCAGCTACTTTTGAAATAGACTTCAATAAGCAGATTCAGAAACCAAATACAAACAGAAAAAATAATTCAGAATTGTTTAATTTTATATTAATTTTACTAACGGCGATAATCTTGTAGATCAATTTTTAAATGCCCGCAAGCCACTTATTACAGAAATAATAAAAAACAATGCATTTTATTAAATAATTTGAATAGCGTAGCGTGGTAATAGTAGCGTGAAAACATTTTTTTTTATTATTTTTTTTATGAAAGATATCTTAATTTCCATTTGTAAAACAATTGCTTTAGTTTAAACAGATAAAAGAGAAACTTTAATACATCATTTAGGAATGTATATAGTTATAATTAACAGACAACGCGTGTCGATGCAATAAACTACTTTAATATAAGTACATAGAATAAACCTAAATGTAAAACATATAATATGTGTGTGTGTGTGTGTGTGTGTGTGTATGTGTGTCTGTGTAGCGCATAATGCAATATAATGTTAAATCAGAATTTTCCTTGAAGGTCTGTAGACAACGTGTAGGGAAATAATTAAAAAAAAAATAAGGGTGGCTTTATATATCTGATATTTTGACTAATTGTTCAAAAAAATTTAATGAAAGTGGTTTTCAGATATTAATATTAAATTTTTAATATATGTATTTTTAGTAATTATTTATATGTTTGTATAAAATTGTTTGCAACTTGCTGAAATGAAGTTTCTATTAACTTTTTCTAACTGCAATTACATTGGGACAGGAGAAAATAGCGTGCGGCTCATTCCGATTCGGAGAGAGGTTCAACCCCCATTAGACGCCAATGCTCCCGCTACGGGAACATGCTATATAACCTAAACGGTTACAGTTATTCAAAAAAATTCAACTGATTTATCATATTGCCCTCTTATGTATACAAAAAAAAATATATATATATATAAACTTTATTTAGTTAACGAGCTTAATATAGCGGCGCTTAATGCGTTAATTTCTGTTTTTCCACAGAAAATTCGCATTGGTACCCGGGTACCCTGGTCATTGATTACAGGTATAAAAATGTTTAATGCCCCAAAATAGTAATAAAAAAAATCCAAAATTTTAAGTGATTATACTAATGGGCAGTGAATACTACAAATAATGGGGATCTAAATTCATTTTAGTTTCTTTTGATATTAACACCATTAAAACGGGATGAAAAGAGAAAAAAGGTACCCGGGTACCCGGTCATTGATATAGGGTTAAAAAATCCACTTATAATTACAGCGGAAAAATCCACAATCGACAAGGCAATTGCTCTGTGTTATTTTTCTTGTCTTTTAGTAAGTTAATGTAGAGGAAAATCATAATTAAATAATTGTTTTTCACTACATAAAATAATCCTTTAGTGATCTTAAATGATGTCGTGGATTATTGAAATATTTTTTTAATTTTAAAAATCCTTTTGAGACGTATTATTTTGAAGAAAATATATAATTGCAAAATCATCAAAGTAATTTAGAAAACTGGATCATCTGTAATGTCATATGCAACAGCAATATAAAATTATTTTATGACATTTTATTATATATAGCCTGTATCACTTCATCTTTTCAGATTCACGAAAATGTGTATGAAATTCCTTCATAAAAAATAATAATAACCTGTAAAACCTGCAAATACGCATGGTTTTGTTTTCAGGAATTTTATTGCACACTTATAAAAAAAGCAATGTCACAAACTAATAATTAAAAATAGAATTAAAATCAGGTAATTTTTCTCGTTTATATATTTTTACATTAACAAGTTTATTAAAGAAATACTTTTTCTCTGAAAAAAAAAATTGAAACTATTTCGAGTTTATTAAAATTTAAAAACAGATTATGTACTACATTTTTTCACAAGCTTTTTAAATTATTAGATATTAATGTTTAAAATATCGATTTAAAACCGCTATATGTTCATGAATTATTTTTTTTATAAATTATAGCGACACTATTAAAAACATGTTTTGTTTAAAAAATAAAAATAAGGTATGGTAAATTTATCAAAATTAGTTATTAAAAATATATATAATCGTTAAATTGCGATCTAAATTGCAGATAACGGTGACAATCTTTCATTATATTTGTAAAGGAAAATATTTACATAAAATTTCCTTCTAGTTCAAATTTCTTTTTTATTCGATGATCAATCAGATTTAACAGTATTTAACGAAACAAATTCTTAAAGTAAAGAAATGGAACAATTAATCATTAAAATTTGAACTTTGACCGTGTAATGAATATTAATTAAGAATAGCAATGTAACATTTTCGAAAAAAGTATTTTTTTTTTATAATTATGCTCAAGATTTATAATTACAATGCAAATCTAATTTTTAAAATACAGTACAGTGGAAATTTTTAAAGAAAAGTAAACTGATTAAAGTATTAAAATAAGGGTTTTCAGAATCTGAAAACCACTAATATCTTATATTGTAATAAGATAAAGAAAATCTTGAAAAATGTAATTCAATTAAATTCTAACCGGATGCTTGCGAGGAATGAAAGATTTGAAAGAGAGTATATTCAAGCAAAATTAAATACTACTTTAATTTTTCCGAATATTTTTCATACTTTATTTTTTTTATAAATCTGTCAAACCTTTAACCAACTCACTGATTTGCCCTTGTTAATACTTTCACTGAGCTCCATGTTTCACATCAATATAAGCATTATTAAAAGTAATATAATTATACTGATTAAATGCATTTTTAATATATTGAGCATAAATTTATTCTCTCAACGATTGGATTTCTACACTGTAAAAAAAAAATCTGTAAAGTTACTGAAATATTTCTAGGAAACTGGGATTCCAGGAACTTTTTATGTAACGGCAACAGCAAAAATTTCTGTAACAGCATCTGTTACAGGAATTTTTCTTGTTGCCGTTACATAAAAAGTTCCTGGAATCCCAGTTTCCTAGAAAAATTTTAGTAACTTTACAAATTTTTTTTTTACAGTGTATTCATAATTACGCTTTTTTATATATATAATGTTGAAAGAATCACCTTTTTTAGCATTTAAAATAAACTACAGAGAAAACAACATTACAATTTTTCTCTTACACTCTACCAGCTAGACTGTCAGAGGGTAGAAATATATATATGTTTTGTTTACAAGTATACTCTTTTCAAAATTATAGCTATACGAATTGTGAAGTGTATGCTTTTTTCACAAACTCTACGACTACTCTAAATATTTGAATCTTCTACTTTTGAAATTTTTTGTAAGGAAGAACGGTTCACGTGGTTTTTAAACGAAAAGAAAAAAAAAATATTCGCATAATTTTTATTTGACTATAGATAACACAGATAAACAAAAATTGACCTTTTATTTTATCTTAAATTTAAAGCTAATATTCCAATTATATACACTCTTGAGTTAACAAAAATGATATTAGAAATTTTTACTTGGTTGTTATTATTATTTTTTTTTAACGAAAGATATGTATTTATAGGTTATTACGATATATCACAATATAGGAGAGCGTGCAATAATGCATAATAATAATACATAAATGTTAAATTTACCAGCAGTATAATTCTACACTTTTTATACACATTTTCCACAGCTGAAATAATTTGAGTGCATTAAAGTGAGTATTTTAGTACCTATTTTTGCGTTTATATTTATGTTCAGTATCTTCTCTCTTGATGAACAACAGTAATCGGCAAGCATTGCTGCATTCCATTACGATTGATAACGAGAATTCATAGAAGAAATTTGTTGGTGAAATCTTTCACCAATCATTTCATGATTTCCGCAATAGTTCTATCTCAAGAACAAATGCACGAATTTTCATCAAACTTCAGATTCAGTCAGACGTTAACACGAGTTGTTGCTGATTAGGTTTTAGTGTAAATCCCCCATCAAGCGGCGCTGCTATGCTACATTTTGCAGGATTTACACTATTTTAGCAATAGTCCTATCTCAAGAACTGATGCACGGAATTTCATATCTTTAGAATCTTCATGATGGGCAAAAATTGCCATTTAATGTTGGAACGATCATGTTGAATTTTGTAGTATTAACATGTATGAGATTGAAAAATGTTCGTTATTAAAACATCCAACTAGTTTTTTATTTTGCTGTATTTGTTGTTTTAAAATTTTCTAAATTTCTAGTGCCTTTTTAAATTTTATAGTCTGAAATCCCCCTCCCCCTTCCCGGCCATTTGAATATTCAAAACTTGTATTTACAAAAATGAAACCCTATGTTAAAAAATGCATAT
Organism: Maratus speciosus; assembly: GCA_963932465.1. NCBI lineage: Eukaryota > Metazoa > Arthropoda > Arachnida > Araneae > Salticidae > Maratus > Maratus speciosus. The sequence continues at coordinate 396,490,638 of OZ010794.1, forward strand.
TATAATTTATTAGTTTATTTAATTTTTAGGTCCTTACATTTTTTTTTTATTTGGTCCTTGAAAGTCCTTGATTTTTATTTAAAGAAATATGTACGAATCCTGTATTATTCTATCTATCTATATATATTTCTGCTTTCTCCTGCCTTTGTAAAAAGTATACAAAGTTAAAATAGTCCTTCATATCAATTTGTGCTGATTATGTTTTGGTGTAAATCGCCAAATAAATCAAAAAAAGTAAACCAAAAAAATAAATCATAGAGTTAGTAATTATAGATAGAATCATGATTAATTAAATAGTTTCACGGTTTTTATCTGAAAATTTTAAAATATACCTCTTTTATGAAAATTATAGCATATTTTTAAAGAATTAAAATTTGTGAAAATTGAATTATTTACATTCAATTGTAAAAGTATTTTTCCGTGTTAAGAATTCAAATGCACAATTCATTCGTATTATGTGAAATCATTTACGCAGATGATACTTACGCATTTTAAAAGAATTATATTATGATTTTTTTGTAAAGTGGCAATAAAAGAATTGTATACAAATAAAATTAATCGTTAAATTCGTTATATCATAAATAAAAAAATTCGAAGAAATTCCTAATTATTTGGCTGAATTTACATTTCTAAAATTAAAATGAGCCAAAACATAAAATAACGTTTTTTCTTAATAAATATTCAAAAATAACAAAAAAAAAAAATTGTTACTTTCAAATATTTATCTTATTAAATAATTCTCCGCGACTCCAAACAAAGCATGGCTTTTGCTATTTTTATACAATCTCACAATTTCTGCAATTAAATAAAGCGAAATTTTTTGTAAGAATTTACTTAAAGTTTTCGCTTCTATCTTAACCAATAACTACATAAATCCTTTAAAAATAGACATTCTCTGAAACAATTTGAGAGAATTCGATGTAGTGCATTTAATTTAGAAAGAATGATTAGCAGTTCAAAATGTTTTCTAATTTTACTGGGAAAGTTTTAATTTCTCGAGAATATTTCCGAAACTTGTCGACATATAAATTGAAGGTAGTTTTAATTTAATAACCGAATATTATTAAGTAGTCAAATAATAATCGTAGACTTGTACACAATTCTATAAAAAAAATAATAAACAATAACGTCTGTGATTGTAAACTAAAATACATTTAAAAATATGCATTTATCACAACATATTTGAAACATGGTATTTTCATTATCTGAAGTAATGCAGAAAGGTTGACAAGAGTATTTAAAAGTACAAGAAAAAAATAAAACTGTAATATTTTCTTTGTAGTTGTTACAAGAAAAAATTAAATAATATTCAGCACATTAATCTACGCTAAGTTAGACATACTCGAAAATTTTCTTTGCCTGACTATCTTATGAATGAATGACTATTATGAAATGCCTTAACCTAACTCGCTGGACGAAATAACTATATGTGTGTATTTCCATGTGTGTGGCTTTTTGGTACAAGTAACCAAATGAGGTGTATCTGTTGTATGTCTCAGAAAAATGTCTTAACAGGATAAGATAATCGATATAAAGGCATGAAGTCAATAAAGTACCACATTAAATTAATGCTAAAAATTTTCGAGTGCTTGAAAACATAAAAACAACAATAATGCTTAAAATAAATGTGAAGGTAGTTACTTTGAACGTATTCAGCCAGGTGGGGAGGCCTACCAATTGGTTTGAGCACAACTAGCCCCACCCAGTTAGTTTGAAGAAATGGGATATGCCGGATGTCCTGCGTCATAAAGAAGTTGTTTCCATCTTTTACTGTGTTGAGACATGGAATCTTCAAACATGGAGGCTAGTTTTATTTTCTGGGTAGATTAAAATCGAAATGATGAGAGAGATATATTTGAGAATTTTCCCTTAAATCGTCTGCTCTTTCTACAGTTTAACTATTCCATTAAGAATCATTACTACATTTGTGAAACAAATGACGTTCAAAATGACAGATCATAATAGGTAGTTATATAGAATGATTTGCCGAAATATTCAATTTATTCTTTGGGACAGATACGGTAATAAGGTTTTTGCACTTTAAATGCATCTTTAACACCACACTTGTGTTGATTCTCTCATATATACCCAGTGAAGTAGAAAAGTTTCAAGTATTCTTCCATTTCGAAAACGATTTCGTAAAAAAATAACACATTGTAGAATCAGAAATCTTTTTGAACATAAATTTGCACGTTCTTTCAATGAGGATCTTTTCCCCCATTTTTTATCAATAAATATTTTCTGAAATTCTGTTAATACTGTTAGTCAGTCAATTTCAAAACTATCCTTCCTAATCTTAAGTCTATGGGTATGTATGTAATGCATTCTCATTTTGAAAATATCTCCTCGAGAAATTTACATTTTCAAGTCCTATTTTTTGTACTCTTATTAAAACAAGTTTTTGTTTTCTTAGTTCTCAAAATTTTTGTAAATTATATGCTGAATTTAATATTTTGATTGTTAAAAGCTAACAAACTTTTAGTAAGATTTTAACAATTCCGTTGAAAATAAGTATTCTATATTTTAAAATATTTTACGACTATGAAAAAAAGAGACATCCTTTTAGAAGAGTAGACAGAACACATAACTTAAAAATGTTGATCTCCATAGTACTTATTTTAAATATGGGAATGAATCATTCGCCAATAGACTTAGCATTAGCTAGAGAAATTCGGCCTTAAAAATGGCTAATGTGTAGAAAAAGATTTTTGTCTTTCTGAGTTTGGCAAAACAGATTTTTCTTGAGTGGTGTTGCTCTATTACATCAATCTATGTACCCTCTCAATCATGGCTTAAAACTCGTACAGAATCATACAAGTGGTAAACTTAGGTAGGCTAAAGATTCTTCTAAAACTAAAGAAAATAAATCAGTATTTCCATGATGTTATCTTAAGTTGCAGTAAACAAAGAAACTTTATACTTTTAAGAAGTATTTTTCAAAAGTGCTTTACATGTAATGTATATTTTACAAAATTAACCAGTGTGAAATTGAAGCTTTTATTTTTATTATTCTAAATGATAATGATTTAGCAAAAATTCAATTTAAGAAATGGAACTATTAAAATTTATTGCTGCACATTTTTTGATAAATGTCGAAATTATATTATACTGCATTTGTAAACACATTTCTTATTCACGTATCATGTTTAATAGAGATATATTCAGGTAAGAAATCTTCTAAAAATGTACTTGAAAAGCTTACAGCAATTACTTTTATTCTATTATGGTGTCGCAATTAGCTTTATCTGGTAATGAAATACTAGTAATTATCTCAATAAGCGTCCGGGACCGTTGCCAAAAAAATGGAACTACATACCATTGGAAGATACATATGAGATGTTTAATGGAAATGCATTTTAAAAGAACGAGTGATAAATTTGTCATAGAATGCAAATACTTTTTTAAGAAGTGGGATGTGTCTTTCTGTTTTTGTTGTGTATCTTAAACTATATAAATGTATATATATATATTAATTTATAAGCTAATTCCAAATTCTAGAAGAAGAATAGAAATAAATTAAAATATAATACTGAAATATTTGGTTACGAAATGGTCAAATTGCGGAATATATATATATATATATATATAATACTTTCGTGGTTCAAATTTCTGGTGTTTTGTATTTTTGTCTCTAATTGAGATATTCTGTTCTAATCATTTTTCATTTTTATATCTTGTGCGTGGTGTATCTTTCTTTAGATCTCTTAGTTTTATCAGTTATTTTGATACGATATAAGCAGCTAAATTTTGTCGTTTTAGGCCTAATGCTGATACAATTGGATAAAATAAAGCATCTTCAATATGAATTAAACCTGCAAGCTCATCTGGTGATTCTGAAGGTTATTCATAGTTTCTTACTTTACATATCTGGTTTCTAATGTTAATATCTTGTCCATCTTTAGAATTTTTCTAACTTGTTCATACATTTGTGATTTCATCTTATTTATATTTCTTTCTATCTCTCTATCTATCTATCAGTATATATATGTATATATATATACTCAGTCAGCATTCATAAAGAATAATGTATTCCAAAAAATAACCCATCTTTAAAAAATAACTTTCAGCTTGTAGAACTTTAATATGTTTTTATAAATTTTAATTTAAAGTGCATGTCAAAAGTTATATATTCACAATATATAGGATCATTTAAAAAATTGCAAATTAAGATGGAGTAGGGCATTCTAAAACAAGAAATGTTTTAAAGAAGAGCAAGTTGACAATCCACAGTGTTTTTTTTCTCTTTCCGGCATAACAAACATCATTAGCATTGAATAAAATAAAGATATGTGGAAGCTATATTGAAAAGACTTACCTTGCTTGAATAAAATACAATTAAACCACAAAAACGTTTGAAGTGTAAGGAATTTCGATAAGCGAAACCGCATGAACTGTAAATTATATTCGTAAATATGCATATAGTTCATCGGTAGTTGATAGGGATGAAAGGCTATTCAATCATACCTTGAGCTATCCTCACATATCACGTCGCTGTATTTCAAGTTTTATTAAGACAATTTTTTTTATTGTTAAGTTTAAGAATAAAATTTCAAGCTAGTATAAATGTGAGGCACCATTTTGATTAAAAAATGGATTATAATCCCAGTTTCATATAGAAAACTGATTCGTTGTATTGCACACTGTCACCTCTTAATGTTTGTCCAATATTTTTCTTAATCACTTTTTATACTATAGGAATCGAAAAACGAACCCGAATTTGAATTTTATTTATTGCATGTTTATCGCTTTGTATGTAATTATATATTTAATGCGAGGTTAATCTCTATCTAAACATAAATAAAACCAATTGACCCGTGTGAGTTTTTCACACTGCAATCTGTGTGACTATGTGCTTATAATCCTTTTCATTAATTTTTAATTAACTGCAATTTTAAATCAAGAACATGTATTAAAGAAATATGAGAGTATTCTGTAAAACGTCTGTTCAAAACTATTTTGTATAATGCATCATTTTTATCGTCGTGCGTTATGTATGTACTTAGAATAAAACATGTTGGCTTGAATAATAGTACATATGATTTCAAACAAGGACTTTTAACGAAAATTCTATATGCAAAGTCATATGTTAACAACAACAACAAAAATAAATCCTATCCAATGACACCTCATTCATTGTTGTACGCTTTACATTACTCAAATTCCGTGTCCAGATCCGGGTAACAAAACCCCTATCCAGTAATACTATAGTCACTTTGTACGCTACGTATTAGTTGAGAAAAAGGAAAGTTGACAACATAAATAATATATATAATTTTGAGTACCCTAAAAAAAAAAAAAAAAAGGTTCACAGTGGTTGAAGTATCATTCACAAGGAATAAATAAAACCATAAATCATTGTAAAAAATTAAGAATAATAATGGTGCATTTTCTAACAATATAAATGTTAAAAATTAATAGCAATGACTCATTATTGCATCAGCTGAAAAGAAATGGAAACTTTATTTTTTGGCTCCTTGTTTTTCTCTTGTAACAAATTAATATAATGGGAAAATTAAAAAAAAAATCTAATCCGTGTAATCTAATTGTAATAATCGATTGCCTGTCGGATAATAAATAAATAAATAAAAAAAGTTATTAAAATAATCAACACGATTTCCACACATTTTCTTAAAAAGTTACTTGCGTGTGAAAGCTCATTTAGCATTATCTATTTTTTTGTTTTCCTTATTGACAGCAGTTACCGTATTTCAGCGATTGCTGTTTGGCAACAGATAATATTTTTATGACACCTACATTGAGTTTAATTTACGTTCCAACCATTCTGGCATCATTATAAGTAAAAGAGAGGCGGCATACGTACATATTTTATATGTATATTTTGTCAATACACTTTCAACCCACATTACAGATATTGGAAATACTCTCCTGAACTATCTTTATTTTATGAATGTGAGGTATCAACAAACATTAGCTTGACGGTAACGGCAGTCTCGCCAATTTACTTATTTATTTTTTTAAATCCTCTCCACCCACCAAATTTTAATTCTCATAGGATGTCATATAATCTACTTCAACGTACTGTAAATGCTCATCGATTACGTTTTCATCCAATATGCGCTCAATCCATCAAATTTTATTGTTTGTGTATTGCTGCATCCTTACTTATAAAGATACTCTAATTTATCATCATTCGAAAGACTATCCAAAATTCTTTCCACTAATCAAACTTTATTTCGCGTATACAGTCTTTTTCACATATATGAAGGCAATCTATTGCTCATTGTTCAGGTTTAAGATGTAGTAGACCCTCATATATTAAAATGTTTTCGTGCCCCTGTATAAAAACAATATATGATGTAGTAAATACTTTTAGTACAGACCTTAACTGCTGTACTAGGAGCGTAGTTTAGGAGTTCAGATCCGTTTAGTGTTTAATTTTAGCCATTCACACATTGCAACCAAAAACAAAAACTTTTGTTTTTTTAACCCTTAAATGCCTGATTTTTCAAAAATCATTGTAATAATGTGTTTCGGCTTTCATTTTTAAAATAAATCACGGAAAAAATACTTTAAAAAATCCTATTTTGTTTTAAGTATGGTTTGCGGCTAAAAAACAGTTTGTTACTAATCGGCAATACTGGTCTGTAATTGAAAAAATAATTTTCCTTGATAAAATTCTATTATGTTAAACACACAAAAATTTTAGGAACTATAATAAGAAATAAATTTTACTTGCTCACTGCAGAACAAAATAGGGCATTTCGCAAGCTTCCAAACAAAACAAAAAGAACAAGTAGCAATAATTGAAATAATAAATTTATCTTTATTCTTAAACAGCACAAATGTTGCTTTCTACATGTTGAAAATCAATTTAATAATATTTTCAGAATGTATTTTATTGGCAACATTAGGCATTATAGCTTCAATATTATTCTAATAGTATTTTAGAGCCTAAATTGGGTATGTTGCCGAAAAGCAACACCCGGGATTTAAGGGTTAAATTGCTTAATGAAGCTACTCATCAAGTAAAAATGTATAATTTGCCGTATTAAAAAAAGTTTACTTTTCATTGCATAGAACATAAAGTTTATAACATAAAAAATAAGAAAATATAATAGTTAATAATGAAAATTGTTTCTACCACCCTGTTTATTCAATACAGTTTAGTTTCATTCATGAATTTATACACTATTGAATAAATGAGCATAACACAGATTATGACCCTTAAAAATACAAAACAAATTGTTGATTGTTTCCAAAAATGAATTTTCCTAAAACCTATTTAAATTCTTTATAAATCTTGATGACTTCTGGTTATTAATAATGTTTTTATATTTGTCAATATGACTGTATTATTTTTTTCTCTTGTAACATATATTATTCATTGTTATATATTACTGTCGATTTGTGAAGAAAACATAAGTCTCAAATTGACAATTAATGGTTTCATATTCATGTTAACTTTAATAAAAAATAAGAATTACATGCAGCATGGATAGTTATAAATTTTAAAAAAATTCTCATTTAAATTTTGTTATTATATGAAAGTTACATGTTAGAATATTAACGCGAATACAAGAAATTACATTAACAAGAAAAAGCACAGTTTTAAATTAACAAGATAAATCAACATTCAACATGATTTGTTAATAATTCCTAAAGAGATTTTAACAATTTCTACACAATGAACTCATGTTTTTTTCACTCTAATTAATCAAGGGATAAAGTAAAAAAATACAATAAGACGTATTAATAAAGTTTTTCTCTTTTAGCTTCTGAAAATATATTCCTTCTCAAACTGTACGACATAGAAAAATTTTATACTATAATAATGAAAGATTTTTTACAGCAAAATATTACCTTTCGTTCAATACTTTTCATGAAATTCGATAAAATATGGAAATTCTCCCAATTCTGAACATGAGTGTATATTTGAATATTGATAACAGATTGGAGTGTTCCTAATTACCATCCTTCTAAAAGTATTTCAAAATAAACTGATGAAGAGAAGCGAATTACTTTTCATGTGAGAATATACGAAAAATACCAATTTCTACGTGTTTTGTGATGTTCGATAAATTATTAAGAAAATGTAACCCCGTATATACCAGACTGTACAGCGATCTGACACCCTTTATTTGAGATTTTTTTTTCCATTTTTAGTAACATTCGGCTATTATATGAACCATCTTCTTTTCAAAAGAACCTCCCCGAATCAATTCATCAGGAAAATGTGATAAAGATTATATATATATATATATATATATATATATATATATATATAAATAATTCAAAAAATTACTTACCTGATCCACCTGTCTACCAGAAATCCCAAAAGCATTTGCTATCGTTCATTGGTTTATGATTCATCATGGTTTCTCTGTTTCTTCATTAATAATGGATTTTACATTCGTATGTTTAACTTTCCTTGGATGTTGATATTTTAATTTTATACTCGCCATAAAAAGCGCAGCAGTAAATTCTAATAAATATTTTGGTTTACAAAGTGTCTAGTGTGCGCCGACCGTACAACAATGTAATACAAAAACCAAATATGTATAGCATACATTTTTTTTTTAATTCATACATAATTTTATGGTTACATTAGCGATTACAAAAACTGATAACATAAGAAAATTTTATTCTTGAATGGTATTTCTTAAAACGTTAAACACAAAAATAAATAAATTATAACAAGAAAGAAAAATCAAGCGTCAAAAATAAATTATGAAACCTTTACAATCATATTCAGAACACTGTAACAAAATTTCACTGTGTAATAAGGTGAAAGACGATGTCCAAGTAAACAATTTTGAAAGCGCATAACGCTTATAAAACCCAATTCCAGCAACTACAAACTATAGTCAGAAAAATATCAGAATTCTTTCGTGCCGTACTGTGTATGATTTATAGATTTGGTTATATACTCCATAGCATTGAAAAATTTTGTTCAGTTACAAACTGGTAACACAGTTGAAAATTCCAGTTGAGCAAAATATATTCGAATTTACTTGTGCAGTGCTGTATATGATCCATATGATTTATACACGCTAAGCAATATTCAAAATATTAATTAATTTTTAACACACATACTACGAATAAAGACAAACTCTGAGTAATTATTTCTCATAGACATTCCTGTGATCGAATTCTTTTTGGTGTCAATATAAATGAACGATAAATCATAAGAACATCCTATTCATTACTATGTATCCTGTATAACATTTCAGTATCTTTTATTACGAGTTTCAGCATTTTTTTACCAGTGTAACATCATTAAAATACACTGCAAACGATTTTCCCTCATGGCCTATATAGTAAAGGCATTCTTTTAAATGGCCCTGTAAATGAAAAAGGCTACATACTTCATATTCAATAGAGAACATGTCATTGTAAACCTCAATAACATATATCATTTACAGGATAATCTGACTATATTTACTTGAATTAGCGCACGGATGGAAAAAAAGCAAGTCAGGTACATGGACAGACAAATGTACGTACAAACTGAATTCATAAACAGCATTCAACTATGTTGAAAAATGTTTAATGGTCTCCTTTTTGGTTATTCCTAAAATTTTAATTACTTAAAAAAGTTGATAGTGTATTTTCGAACAAATCTTTAAGATCATTGAAAATAAATTAACGTGAATGGCTAATGTGAAATGCAATTATACATTCTACGAATTGAATTCAAATTCACTTTCATGTTAAATTTTCTACACGTCTATTAATATGTTAAAATGTCATGTTTTAAAAAATAACCTAAAATAAATTCATATCGGGCAACAAAAATAATGATATTAAAACCCAATCTATTATAGGTTAATTTATCTAATAACATTAAAAAATATCTATTTTTTTTATTTCTTATATGTATTTTCTTAATTATTCTAACTCTAATTCCAAAAGGATTAGAACTGAGTTAGGAATTGATACGAATACTATTATTTTAAAAAGAATGCCACAAAAATGTTTAAAAAATAAGTTTGAAATATAAACAGATTAATTATAGACATACAATAGACAAAATAACTTAAGCAAATTTCCTTCTGGCACATTTATATACTAACAAAATGTAATAACGTTATATTTATCCCCCCACCAATGTACAAATTTATATTTCTAAAACTTTATGTTTCCGAAAAGAAACGACATAGCGTTTCTAATAAAAAACTTCACGAAATCCATACGGATAATAAAACGTAAATTTATAAGATAAACTGTCCAATTGTACTTTTCAAAAGTTTTATGATCTCTCGAAGGATCGTTTGAGAAATAAAACCTGCTCTTGTTTTTATAGAAAATAATACGTATAAATAAATAGAACGCGAAAACTATGAAATACTCTTGAATGCTTTGGAAAGATGCCAAAGAAAAAAAAAAATGAGAAAATGGGCATCCCTGAAGTTTTTTATCCCTTTAAACGTATGGCTTGATCTCCCTCGTTTTTTTCATATTATGATTTTTTCAATAAAAAAAAATACATTTGAATTGTAATTATTTCCTGAATCTTTAAAGTTATGAATGCAAGTTGAAAGCTTTATATAGGAACAATGGTTTCAGCCATTCTTAATGAAAATATATTCGAACCTTATTAGTGTTGGCGGCCAGCTTTCTATTTTTTCATTAAAAATGGATTAAGATGCAATTTTTACTTATCACTGATATACAGGGTGTCCACACGCAACGATGTCCAGAGGCTAATTCCTAGGCCGTTATTCATAGATATATAGTGCTAGCTACAAAAAATGTTTTAAATGAAGTAAGGAAGTATTTTTAAAGCAATTTGGGACAAGAAATCATTTATTATAAAATTACAAAATTGTAGTTTTCTTCGGTACCCCGGACCCATAAGTGATGTTTAGTAAAAATTTCCTGTTACACTAAAAAGTAAGACAAAAAAAAATCCCCATTCTCTAACACTAAAATTGACCTAGTTATAAAACTTTCAATTTTATGACTTAAACAATTTCGATGGTTATCTCCGGAACTGCTGCACAGATTTTATTGAAATTAGGTATGTATAGAGGTTGATATAATGCAACAAAAATAAACATTCAACAGTTATATTGCGATTGCATGATCGTGAGAAAACCTCATCATCGTCAGAAAGTTTAAAACAGGGTTCACAATATTGAACCAGAAATTATGTTAATATGGGGTAAGGTCCACTCTTACGATACTGTACGATACAGCTCTCACAACGTGGCTACATACTGGATATCAGGGAATTTATGAGTCCCCGTCTAACTCAACCAGCAACGCTGGTTGCAGACCATGTGGTGCTCTGGGAGGTGGGAAGCGAGTTCCAAATGTCATGATCAGAACGTCCCAGACATGCTTTATAGGGTTTATGTCTGGAGATCTAGCTGGCCAAACCATCAAGTGAACATCCTCAATTTACAGAAATTCTTTGACCAGATGAGCTTTATCTGGGCTTGAATTGCAGTCCATTAGAATGAACTAAGGGTCAAGTGCATCTGAAAAGGCGAACATAGGGTGCCGAGATATCATCCCTACTCCTCACAACTTTCAGAGAGTCCCTAGGAATCTGCACTTGAGGCTGCACTGTTTTCAATCTCCTAGCGATTCTCCACCACATTCTATCATTTTAAAAAATGTAGGTTAGTTATTTTTACTGTTTTTTTTTTTTTTTTGACTTTCATCGAATGTTGCAAAAAAAAAAAAAAAAAAAAAAAAAAAAAAAAAAAAAAAAAAAAAAATCCAAGATATTTCGCGATGTGCGCGATCGAACAAAACGCGAAAATTGCCATGCTCGCTTATAAAGCTTGTTCCTTAACCCAATCCAATCATACACAAGTTTACGCTTACGTATTCGACACTAAGTAGTTGCACATTTGTTTCAAAGCATTAGTTTTACCATTCGTTCAGTAATATGCAAATTCTCTCAGTTTTGAACATGAGTTTATCAGCCTGTACATTTCTACATTTCAGTAGAAAATGTTACTTCGAGCAATTTTTAGGATAACTCTAAGTTTTATTGATTATGCTTTAGATTAGATAAAGTAATTGCATTTTAAAATATGAATAATTTTGTAACGAATTGAGACTGTTGCTTTTCATCATTTCATTTAAAAAAACATTCTATTACTTCATAACTTATATTTTTAATGAAAGTTGTATATTTTTATTTAATAGGGCAAAATGAAATTAGATTTAAAATGTATATTGTAATGTTAAGTTTACCCTCAATTATTATTATTAAGTATTATAATATCTGACGATTATTCATATTTCAAGTAAATTTGTGAAAGATCCGTATTTCGCAGCAGAAAAAGATGCTTCAAATTTAAACAGCTATTACTCGGTCAGTTTTAATCGTAGAAGAATGTAACGTTTTTTTCTTTTACTTTTTAGTGTAATATAATACTTTTAGTAAATTTAACTTATAGGACACGGGGACCGTATAAAAATTAAAATTTCGTTTTTTTTTTATTGACCCAAATCTCTTTTAAAATACTTCTTTATATCATTTGAAACTATTTTGTAATTGGAACTACATGTCTATGCCTAATGGTTTAGCTACAGGACATCTTTGTGAGTAAGCATCCTGTATAACCATTGCATTGAGACAGCAGCTATGTTAACCAAGTTATACGGAATTGTTATGACCGAGTAATTACTTTCGAAATCTATTTCGTCTTTTAATGCATGTAATGTTAAGTACATAATACGTATCATAAAGACAGTTAAGTAACTCTCTGTAAGGCGGACTCTGTGTAAGACGGAAATCTGCCTAACTCGGAAAGATTTTCAAGTCCCTGCGAATCCATAGACATAGAGTAAAATTTGTCTAAGGCGGAATATTGTCTACTACGGAAAATTTTCTCGGTCCCGATCGATTCCGCCTTAGACAGAGTTTACTGTATTTAGTAAGTATAATAAGTAAAATTATGCTACATTTGATTACCATAAATATTCCACCTATTTAAGTTACATTTTAAGACGTTAAACAATGAACATTAAGACCATCTACAGTTACATTATACATCATAATTGCGAAGTATCTCTATTTTTAAGAAGTTGAAAATAAATTCCGCATTCAAATATGATTTCTTTGTGAGCTACAAAATTGCTAAATTGTCAAAACCATTGTAAAATTTAAAGTTGCTAACTAAAGGATGGATTTCCGTCAAGTAGTTTTTCTTTTGTGCTCGGTTACTGCCATGTTTGGACAGTTCGAAGTGGATTGTTTTCCGACCGCAGGCAATACGCCTATTTCTGATCCAAATATTTATAATTAATGTTTAATTAGCAGACTTTAGAAAAAACATTTTTAAGTTCAGATTTTGTGATATATTTCTAAATTATATAAAAAGGAACATTCATTTAAAATTTTGAGATTTACATGAACTTAAATTAAATGAAAATGAATTAAAATTAAAATTCTAGATGCAAGCTGTGTATGAATTGAGGAATCTAATATTTTTCTTTTTATGAACCATTATAAATGTTAAATTATAATTTTATAACCCTATCAAGAACATTATTTGTTTCGCATTTAAATTGCAAAATGTAAATAAGTATTTAGAGTTTATCTTTCTCAATGTAAGTTACTCAGAAAGCAAGCAGCTTAGAGTTTTCCAAGATTGTATCAGAATAGTTTTGAAGTGCATTTAATTTACAAATAATGGCGATAAGTCACACAGTATTAAACTGTTACATAAGTTTGCGTGAAGTTTAAATTGCATATGTAACATTTAAATTAATTTTATGTTGAAAACCTAACAATTTACGAAAATAAATAAAAAAGTGACGCAAATATACATTAAAAGAATGGCTTAAGTCTATGAAATTTAAATACAATTGAATAACTATAGAAAATTGATATTAAAAGTGGAAATGTAAGCAATATTCTGATAATCCAAGATCACACAAAAAAATTGAAATAAGGAATTCGTAGCTCAGTTCAAAATGTTGATTGTATACGAATGCATAAAAAAAAACCTCGAAATGAAACATTTATAATACACTTAATGTTTTATAGTATAGACTAGGGATGCACAACCTGTGGCCCGCGGGCCAAAAGTGGCCCGCGATGGGTTCATTTGTGGCCCGCGAATGTTTTCAATTTATAACTGGGAAAAATCTCAATTTTTGTCCATATGTCGCTGGAAAAAATCGCGAATTTCATCAATTTGTTGCTGGAAAAAATTGCAAATTTCGTTGATCGAGTTCGGAAAAGTCGCGAATTTTGTCGATTACGTGCGGAAATTTTTCAAATTTCATTGATCGGCTGCGGAAAAATCGCAAGTTTCGTCAGTTTAGCGCGAGAAAAAAAAAGCGAATTTTATCAATTTGCAGCGGGAAAAATAACAAATTTCGTCAGAGTCAGTTGAGAATCGTGAATTTCGTTGATCGTACGCGGAAAAATCTCTATTTTTCTTGATCGACTGTGGAAAATCGCGAATTTTGGCGATTCGGTGCGGAAAAATCTCAAATTTCGTTAATCGGGCACAGAAAAATCACAATTTTATCGATAAGGGGCTGAATAATTTCAAATTTCGTTATTCGGCTGCGAAAAAATCTCGAGTTTCGTCAGTTTATCGTGCGAAAAAATCGCGAATTTCGTCAATTTTCCGAGGGAAAAAATTTCGTCAGTCAGTTAAAATTCCCGAATTTCTTTGATCGTGTTCGAAAAATGGGGAATTTTGTTGAACATGTACGGAAAAATCTCAAATTTTGTTGATCGGCTGTGGGAAAATCGCGAGTTTCGTCAGTTTAGCGCCAGAAAAAATCGCGAATTTCGACAATTTGCATCGTGAAAAATTACAAATTTCGTCAGAGTCAGTTAAGAATCGCGCATTTCGTTGATCGGATGCCGAAAAATCACGAATTTTGTCGATTCGGGGCAGAAAAATCTCAAATTTCGTTAATCAGGCACATAAAAATCGTAAATGTTGTCAATGAGATGCTGAAAAACTACAAATTTCGTTGATCTCACTGTGAAAAATCGCGAGTTTCGTCAGTTTATAGCGAGAAAAAATCGCGAATTTCGTTAATTTGTTGCTGGAAAAAATTGCAAATTTCGTAGATCGAGTTCAGAAAAGTCGCGAATTTTGTCGATTATGTGCGGTAAATTTTCAAATTTCGTTGATCGGCTGCGGAAAAAATCGCGAATTTTGTCAGTTTAGCGTGAGAAAAAAAGCGAATTTTATCAATTTGCAGCGGGAAAAATAACAAATTTCGTCAAAGTCAGTTAAGAATCGTGAATTTCGTTGATGTAACGCGGAAAAATCCCTATTTTTCTTGATCGAGTGCGAAAAAATCGCGAATTTTATCGATTTGGTGCGAAAAAATCTCAAATTTCGTTAATCGGACACAGAAAAATCACGAATTTTATTGATAAGGGGCTGAATAATTCCAAATTTCGTTATTCGGCTTCGAAAAAATCGCGAGTTTCGTCAGTTTATCGTGCGAAAAAAATCGCGAATTTCATCAGTTTTCTGAGGGGAAAAAAATAAAAATTTCGTCAATCACTTAAAAATTCCGAATTTCTTTGATCATGTTCGGAAAATGGGAAATTTTGTCGAACATGTGCGAAAAAAATCTCAAATTTCGTTGATCGGCTGTGGGAAAATCGCGAGTTTCGTCAGTTTAGCGCCAGAAAAAATTGCGAATTTCGGCAATTTGCCGCGTGAAAAATTACAAATTTCATCAGTGTCAGTTAAGAATCGCACATTTCGTTGATCCGATGCCGAAAAATTGCGAATTTTGTCGATTCGGGGCGGAAAAAATTCAAATTTCATTAATCGGGCACATAAAAATCGCAAATTTTGTCAATGAGGTGCTGAAAAATTGCAAATTTCGTTGATCTCACTGCGGAAAAATCGCAAGTTTCGTCAGTTCATCACGAGAAAAAATCGCGGTTTCGTTAATTTTCCGAGGGAATAAAATTACAAATTTAGTCAGTCAGTTCAGAATTATGAATTTCGTTGATCGTGTGCGGAAAAATCTCAAATTTCGTTGATCGGCTGTGGAAAACTTCCAACATTCGTCAATTTATCACGAGAAAAAATCGCGAATTTTTTCACTGTTGCGGTAAAAAAAAAATCACGAATTTCGACAATTGTTGGGAAAAAATTACAAATTTTGTCTATTGGTAGCAAAAATATTGCAAAATTTTCCAATCGATCGTGGAAAAAAATGATGAATTTTGTCAAAATATTCCATTTATCAAGAAGAAAAGGGTCTTCATAAGGTGGTGTATAATTATTCATACTAGATCTGAAGAAGCCTCCATTCAATTATATATTTCTATTTGTTAATTTTTTTATATACAAAAATCATCATTCTACAAGAATAAAGAGTTATTACCCTCCCCAACCTTACCGATATAGAATTCTCCTTGTGTTACTGAAGTGGCCCTCGACAACACAGACATTTTTGTAAGTGGCCCTTCTCTTAAAAAGGTTGTGCACCCCTAGATAGACAATAAACAACATGCATGCAAACAGGTGTACTTACATAGATTGAATTGTGCTAAAATATTTGATCATTATATATCGGAGAGTTTTTTACTAAGTTTCTATCTATTTAGCACACACAGCATATTTTGCAGTTGTTATATGCGTTTGGAGTAGTCGAACATATATGTCTCCGATGTTATCCATATGCAACTTGTTTTGAAATGTAGTAAACTGCGATATATTTAATAATATACGTTAGATTTTAATGTGACAAATAGGATCATCAGATCAAGCATTGTTGCTTAGAAAAACAGAAGTAAAATAATAATTGAAACCGAACTCAAATAACAAGATTTGAAAGAGTTTCTCATTATCATTTCTCTGCATTTCGAAGAAAATGTACGGAAATTTTAAAACAACAGTATCAGTAAAAATGTTATGTAAAAAAGTAAATGATAAACTACAGCGGAACGAATTGTAGAAATTATCGTAATATAGCGAAAACTGGGCGATGTAAAAACTAACGGGATATTAAAGCTACTGTCTCTATTTCATACTAGTAATGGGTCTTATAATGTGCTTTCATATTGTATTTGTATAGTATTGTATAGTGAATATATATATATATATATATATTCACTATAAATACAATATGGAAGCACATTATAAGGCCCTTTCTATTAATATTTTTAGGTTTTTGTGGTGATAAAAAAAAAAAAAAAAAAATGTGATATATTGTAAATTCCTTCAAAATACATGCGTTTTCCCTTTTTCCAATCTTACGCTCTTTAAAGAAGATATGATTTACCTTAATATTACACTCCATAAAGAAGATATATCTGTTTCATAGTGTACTTAGATAATTGATATAAAAAATATCATCGTTAATTAGATCAAGGGAATATTTCCATTCATTTTTTTTACTCAAAAAGGCAGTTGTGATGATTGCCCAAACCAATTAAGGATTTTTGACCGTTTTTCATTTAGTATAAAATTGAACGCATTTTAATATTTGGTCTTTTCTTAAAAAAAATACGTAAAAATATTTTAATTTAATAATTAATGATATTAAGTTAAATAATGCTATAAAAAGTGATAAAGTATATTTATTAAGATTGACGATCGTTTCGTTGCACAAACGGCGACATTTTAGGTAGCTTTCATTACAAAAAGCTACCTATTGCAGCCGTTCGGAGAAAAGCGATTTCAAAAAATTTTGGTATATTTTCATCGATCATGACCCCTAGAGCCCGGAACCACATTCCGTTCAAAAGTTGATATATACCCGTAAGGCATGGTGACGTCACAGCGACGTCGTTGTGAAGCCACGCTGTGATTTTGTGACCGTCGATGTGACGTCATAGTGACTAGAATGCGAAGTCGTTATGGCCGTTTTAGAGGTCGTTTGTGACGTCACATTGTGACCACTCTGTGAAGTCACGGTGTGACTAATTTGTGAAAAGTGTGTCATTTGTGACTATTTTGGCATTAACTTTGTGACGAACCTGTGACGAATGCGACAATGCTTTGAAGTCACATTGTGACCAATTTGTGAGATATGTGTCATTTGTGACGAACTTGTCATAAACACTGTGATGATTTCAAATGAAAATCAAATTTCAAATTAATTGCTTAAAAGACGCAAAGGCCAACATAGTGAAAAAGATTCCATGCCGGGACTTCAACCCGGGCCATCAGTATAGTGCACTGACATTCTCCCGACTAAACCATATAGAACGATACCCAGCCTGGAAAATTTCTCACTATTACATGTTGGCAAGGCTACAAAAGCAGCATAAAATGGGATATTTATCGTGAGCCACCGACATGGAGCAAACACGAAACTTAATTAAATGCAGCATCGATTGAAACTATATTAATACTTGGAAAATTTTCCAGAGAGAACCATTTGCCTTACATACAATATTTCAAATGAAAATCAAATTTCAAATTACATGCTTAAAAGGCAATTTTAATTTGAAATTTGATTTTCATTTGAAATATTATATGCAAGGCGAAGGTTTCTTTCTGGAAAAAATTCCAAGTATTAATATAGTTTCAATCGAAGCTGGATTTAATTAAGTTTCGTGTTTGCCCCATGTCGGTGGCTCACGATATATATCCCTTCTCTGTGCTTCTTTTGTAGCCTTGTCAACATGTAATAGTGAGAAATTTTCAAGACTGGGTATCGTTCCATGTGGTTTAGTCGGAGAATGTCAGTGCGCTATATTGATGGCCCGGGTTCGAGTCCCGGCATGCAATCTTTTTCACTATGTTGTCCTTTGCACCTTTTAATCAATTAATTTAAAATTTGATTTTCATTTGAAATATTGTATGCAAGCCGAATGCTTCTCTCTGGAAAAATTTCGGAGTTTTAATACTGTGATGGTTCTTGTCATAAACACTGTGATGAATTTTAAAATGCACAATTTTAAAATAAAGTTTTGTTTGGAATATAAAATCTTATCTTTTTACCGTACTTTTTAGCAAAATATCGCTATTTTGGAGTCCTATTCTTCTAAAATATTTTAATTTTTTCCACTTAAAAAACAATGCTTATCAACTGACATCTTATTTTAATTAAGTTCTAAGCTTGATCTTGAGTTCAAGCTCGATATTAAGAATGTGTAACATTTTAATGTGTTGTGATTAGTCATTGCTTTATTAAATACTACATGATAAGCCATATTTATTTAAATTTTTTATTCCCGTGTATATTGTAATTTATTAATATGAGCTAAATAAATTTGGTATGTTTTATAGGAAAAGACTGATCTGCGAAAAAGGAAAAACAAGTAAGAAAAATCATGCGTTAAGCATAGATTATAAAACACTTTCCAATGCTTCCTGAATGCTTTAACAAGACATCGTAATTTAGGGAAATAACGTAAATCAGATAACTAAGTAAACATTTTAGAAAACGCATAAAACATTTGAAAAACTGATTTCAGCAGTTACCCTCCATAGCCAAATATGTTTTCTAATTCTTCTGAACAGTCCTGTATTTGATCTGTAGATTGATATATATACTATATAATGGGGAAATTTAGTACTGCAAGAAAAGGCATAACAGGTTGAAATTCTCTTTCAGCAATTTATACTAATGTATGAAAACATACTTAAATACTTTTGTACAACCCTGTAGTTTACCTAGAACCTTTATTACACGCCACTATTTAGTTAAAATTTAATTCAAACTAAGACACTTTTAAAACTGCTGAAATCACATTTCCAGAAATTATGATTTACATACGGCCATGTATCCAATTCTTTACGTGACCCTGTATATCATTTTATTTATATTCTACAAACATTTCTTAGCAAATTAAATGCAGTTCAACGTAAAAAAGAACAACTCATTTAAAAACCACCTTTAAGCAATTTGCGCCCATACGCAATAACCCTTACGAGTACTTTTGTGTAGCCCTGTATATGAATTGTAGCATTTATATACACCATATACTGTGCATAAATATAGTGAATCATAAAAGCGCATATCATAATTAAGAATGCATTTCCAGAAATCATCGCTAATGAACAGTACTTCGGATACAATATAGTATTGAAATATTTTGTGTGTCCCTGTAAATGCAATATGCACTTCGTATTATACATGAAATAATTTATAGTATGTAAACCTCAGCGACGTATATAAATCTCATTATATATGAAATAGATTAACATAATTAAAGTACGCCACAAACAATTCCCTCCACCCCTATATCATTACGTATTGGAATTCCTTTTTTAGCCCTGTAAATGAACAATAACTATTCTATGCATCGCATATTCAACAGAATTCATATTTTATTGTGCTTCTTAAATGCATATCAGTTTTATTCTGTTTGAAAGCGTGTAAAATAATTAAAAATCACTTGAAACGGTTTTTTCCCATTGGCCGAAATGTAACGGAATACTTTTGACTGTCCCTGTAAATGAACTAAACATGCTACAAACCTCATTAGAAATAAGGAACGTGCTATGGTAAACGTCAATATCTAAATGTTTCAGGGCAATCCGAGTATATTTACGAGAGTTAGAGCGCGGACAGACGGCTATACAGAAAAACGGACAGGCAAACCGAAGTTAAACGCTGTTAATCTGTTTAAAAAAATATTCACTCCTATATTATGTAAATAAATATGAACTTAAAAATATATATATACTAAAGTAGTTTAATCTATAAACTTCCTATTAGACATGAAAAACTTTTTATTTCAATGTTTAAATATAATATATTACTTTTTAGTGCCAATAATTACGTGTATCATAAACTTAGAAAATGATTTTATAATATACGAAAATTTAATAACCGCTTCAGAATGTCTATAATTAAATGTTAAATTAAAATCACAAACAAAAAAAATGCTTACATACAATTAAAAAATATATATATATATAGCAATTTGAAAAACACTAAAAATAATAATTAGTATTTATAATTGTACTATTAAACAACAATAAACTACAATATAGATGAATTAAATGTATTATTAGATTTAACAATATCTCAAAAATCTTTGCATATGTTATAAGAAATTTCTATTATTTTATAATTTTGGCAAATGCTAAATCTGAAAACCATTGGTATGAAGATTTTATTAGCACTAAAAGAAAAATCTTTCAAAAGTTTGTACCCCTTTGTTACCTACTGTAATACGTAAAAACACATTTTTCCAATATAATGCTAATTTCTAATCTGAAATAGTTTCGTAATATCATAATAATCGAAAATCATATTTAACTCCAAAATAATAATGTCTATAACTACTGTAAGTGTTAGTAATCAGGAAACACAAAACAGTAAGAAGCCGAAAAAAAAAATTCCAAATCATGGTCTCAACATATTTTCAATCTCAAGTAACAGCAAATTAATCTTTAAATTAATTTCACTATGAATGCAGGCATGAATCAGTCTCTGCGCAGCTGTTTTTTTTTTCTTTTCTTTTTAAGCGATCGCAGATTAAGATATTTTTCAACGCAGCATCGAATAGGAAAATGTTTCTGAAAACGATTGCAGATCAGTCCCTTACTATAATATGACATAAAACTATTTAAGTCGTCATCAAAATATACAAAACAGGGATAAAACACTTAAATTAAATAAGACTTACATTTACGTCCCATTTATAATATCCGTGTATTTGTAATATTTTAAAATGGCGGGCTTCTTTCTCTTCATAAAAAAAGTGTTGTAGGCTTGGTGATGTTCTAAACAGAGTAAAGTTCCGGCGTCTTCTCTTCTGTGCGCAGACGATTTTGATTTTCAGCAGATGTCCTTTTTTACCGTTATTTGTTTTTCTATACGAAAGATTTCGAACTTAAATGCGCAATAATTTTATGAGACTGTCTTTAATTAAAATTTTCTTTTTGAAGAATTTTCCAATGTATTTTATCTTTTGTTTTTATCGGTTCCAAACAATTCAAGTTACAATGGATTGTAAAGGTTCTTTTTAGTAAATAATAATAATAATAATAATAATAATAATTAGAGTTTATTAGATAAAACATTGTTTACATTTTTAAAATGAGTAAATATCAATTTAATGATAATAATGAACCCCCACCCCCCTTTTTTTAAAGTAAAATTTGTTTCACACGTAATAAATACAAAATATCGCTCACCCGCAATTAAAGTTACACATCTCGACAAAAGTAAATTTCACAGGAGAGGCAAAAAAAAAAAAAAAAAAAAAAAAAAAAAAAATTGCACTATTTTACTGTAACATGAAATTATAGCACTTAGCTTTGTATGCAAGAATAAAAAAAAGCGCATAAAAGCGTAAAACACATGAGAATGAAAACGTAGGATGTGGTTTGGAGGGTTGGATAATTTTACCTCACTACATAATCCACCCCTCTTCTTTGGTCACAAATGGACATATAGCGTAATAACGTGATATTCCGTGTAACAAAACTTATGAAACTGTTTGTGTAGCAAGACGCACCTATGACAAACCTTTTAGTGGAATAAAACGCAAAATGAATTTTTGCGAGATGTTTCACTTTTCTTGCGGGTGAGCGATAGGTTCTTAATAAAAAAAAAGGATTATCGAGGATAAAATAAAAGAATTCTTCGTCAATCTGCCATTCTTTTCATATTAATTTTCTGTAAAATACAACAATTTGTAAAATAACTTTTTTTTGAAAGTCATCTCTAAAACACAAATTTGAAATACGAATAATTAATTATTATCATGCGTTTTGCATAAATTTTGTATATTTCTTTTATTTTCGGAAAATGTTAATTTATTTAAAAAGTCTGAAAGAAATAGAATTTTTTCAAAAATAGTTACTTAAAATAGTTAAATAGTTGTCAGGAAAAAAAAAACTCTCTCAAGAAAAAAACTCCGACTAAACTCTGAAGACTCTTTCTGCGTGCTCATTATAAGCTGCAGACTTAACTGTAATAGAAAATTTTTAGTTCGAAACCACGGAAGTGTTTCGAATACCACTGGTTGGCAAAAAAAAAAAAAAATCCTCTCTGCAAACTAAATATAAAGTGTACAGATTTAATGCTCCTAATTCTAAATATGTTATCCAAATTGCTTTAATGCTTGTATCGTGCACTTTATATATTATGCCCCCCCCCCCCCCCTTCGTGACAGAATTTACCATTTGCTATCCACTAATATGTTTTCGTTCCTTATGCCGCTGTAACTCGGGACTGTTTAAAATACTGTTTAAAATATTTCTCTTCATTTTCAAAGATTTTAAATGTTCATATTTTTGTCGCACTACGACTTACAATATGGTGGTTTTTTGTCACATATGTGACGTTACGTACGTTACATGCAATGAGATAACAATGACGTCACAAATTTTTAACTGCTAGAAAAATATAATTTTACAGTAAATAACAATGATAGTAATTTTGAAGAATTTTTGTAATTTTTTAAAGTTTTCTAAGAAGTTCACATCTCAGTCACAATGTGACATCACTGAGTGGTGGCATTTTGGTCACAGATGTCACGTGACCACAGTGACTTACAGTGACGTCACAACGAGTCACCGTGACCATGCATGCTATGAGGGTATATATATATATATATATATACCGGGTGTCCCAAAAAGGACTGACTGATTTTAAAATTCAATAACTTCCAAACGTTGACAGATATTAAAAAAATTCTTACAGGAGGGTTATATATAAAGTCAAAAATTTTTTTACAGTGATTTTCTATTTTAGTTCGAATTACAAACAATTGGTGGCGCTGCGATCAATAGAGGCTAAATTCAGGCTCGATTTTTGGTACTTCGTGGCCCGGATAATACATTTCCATCTCCTTTTTCTGCATGGAACAACAGAAAGGACCAAAAATCGAGCCTGTATTCAGCTACTATTGCTTACAGCGCCATCTATTGTTTGTAATTCGAACTAAAATCGAAAATCACTGTAATAAAACTTTTGACTTTATGCATAACCCTCCTGTAAGAATTTTTTTAATATCTGTCACCGTTTGGAAGTTTTTGAATTTTAAAATCAGTCAGTCCTTTTTGGGACACACGGTATATATATCCATATATATATATACTAGAAAGGTAGCCCGTCAAAAATGACGGAAATTTAGATATAAAGATATATACAACTCATGTACAAGAATATGAGTTTTCTCGCTTGTTCCGCAGTGATAGATGAAAATAACATATTTTAAGAACGAAACACATTTATGAAAAACTGCGTACAGTAGAAGACCACTAATCTGCACAGTTTGGTTCCAAGTGTTATGCAGATTTGAGGCTTTTTGCGGTCATGTCTATTCAATCTTTGTTTACATTTTTTTTTAATTCATATATTGGACAATTTTGATTGTTGAGCATTAAAAATAAATAAATAACACACTTGAAGTAAGGTTAAAAACTATTAAATTATCGTATACGATTTCATGAAATGGTATCATATGGTATTATATGTGTGTGCTTCACGATTTTGGTTACGACGTTGGCGAAATTGGCTGCAACTTGTCATAATCCTAATAGTGTGGGCCGCTATAACAAAAAAGTTACAAGTTTTTAGTAAATTTTCTGATATAAAGAAGCTTTCAAAAACTTGTGTAAAATTACAGTCCGTTCTCGTGTTGTGTCAGTCCTAGGAATAATATTTCTAACACTGAAGATTTTCCATGTATATATGGAATTTATAAAAGCTTCTCCAAAAGAAAGGTCCTGAAATGACATTGTAATTCCTCTAACTTCAAAGTTTAATCGGGCCCTGATGTTGAGTACTGAAATCTAATAAATACAGTTATTTTGAATATTACAACAGAATTAAACAGTTAAACTTATTTAACTTAAACCCGCTGTTACTTCCCGATGTAATTTTTTAGTATTAAAAATATGCTTTTGTTCTGAGCTCATAAATATGACAATAAAATAATGTAACTAAGAGACAATGCAAAATTAAATCTTTGTGATTACAAACCATAAACAAACGATACCGCCACCATTTTACCTACTATGACGTCATTAGAATATTGCCCATTGATTGTTGGTTGTGTTTATGTCGGCCATTTATCAACACGAGGGATATAGGCCCGATGGGGGGGGAGTGCCCTTCGTGGGGGGTCTTTCTAAGGGAACCTAACCCGTATTAACGCTTGGAAGTCCAAAGTTCGAAGAAAACCACGAAAACTCCGAACGATTAGGCCGACGTGCGCGATTGGGATCGAACCCAGCACCTCCCGTCTACCAGCTTCGAGAGCAGAACCTCTCGGCCACTGGTGGGGCCATTGATTGTTGGAGAACTTACTTTGTGAATGATTACCTCAATGATTTAATATTTTTGACGTTTCACGATGAATGAATCACTTGTGTTTGTTCAATGAGATATTAAGCTGTGAGACTAATTTCAATTGAAGTTATCCAAGGATATATGTTTTTTTAATCGAAATTAAAAACAATGCTTTGATCTCGAAATAAAAAGTTTTAGTTTGTATAATTTGTTATTTCTGTTAATTATTTATTTAAGTACTTTTACATTATAGCGCATTTTTAAAAAAAGCTTGGCGCGATTCGGGCATCAGAAAGTGAGATATGTTGCGAAAATATATAAACAGCTATGAAAACAAATCTAATGAACTATTATCTGTGTTTATATATGCACTTATATGCATAAAAAATCGTTTCTAAATATATATAATTTTTTTTATATACAAATTACGACACAGATTTCAGATATGACCGGGATACCTAACTGGCGCCAAAATGGTGTTATTTTGCCTGCTATGGTAACCCGGCTATTGTGTTTTATTTATTAATAAATTGTTTATTTACTTTTATTTTCTGTTTTTTAATTATATAAACTGCTTTGTTCTATAGTTATTATTCAAACTTTTATTTATTTATAGTTATTTCCTTTTCAAAATGATAGCAAATAATTGAAAAATATATAAGTAACTGGTATTCGAAAGCGAGATTTCTGCCAAATTGGCGTCATAGAAAAATCACGCCAACCCCCATGCGTATATGACATCTGTGCAAAAATTACTTCTGTTTCTTTATAAAAATGGGTAAATAGCTATTTTTAAATTAAATTGTCGGCACAGATTATATACGCCCATATTGGCGCGATTTTATTTATTTTTTTTTTTTGACGCCGATGTCATATACGCACCGGGTACTTAACTGGCGCCAAAGTGTCGTTATTTTGCTTGTAATGGTAACCCGAATGTTGTTTATGCTGTTGATGTTTTCGCCAAATTGGCGTCGGAAAAAAATCGCGCCAATATGGGGCGTATATGACATCTGTGCCAAATTGTATACATATGGAAAAAATTGCGGTACAGATGTCATATTCGCCCCATATTGGCGCGATTTTTTTCTGCCGCCAATATCATATAGGAACCAGGTACTTAACTTGCGACAAAGTGTCGTTATTTTGCTTGATGTGGTAACCCGGATTATGTTGTTTATGCTGTTGATGTTTTCGCCAAATTGGCAACCGAAAAAAATCGCGCCAATATGGGGCGAATATGACATCTGTGCCAAAATTGCTTGTGAGTATGAAGCAGTAAATAGGCTGCCAGAAAATACGTTGACAAACTTCTTTCTCGCCAAGAAACTTTTCTCCGAAGTATTGTACATAAGCAATGATTGCTAGAAATGAATTTTTAATTATGATATGCGCTTTTATGTTTCACTACATTTATGCATACTATACTGTGTGTATAAATGCTACATTTCATATGCAGGGCTACACAAAAGAATTCGTAAGGGTTACTGAGTATGAGAGTAAATTGCTTAAAGGTGGTTTTTAAAGGAGTTATGCATTTTTACGCTGAACTGCATTTAGTTTCCTAAGAAATGTTTGTAGAATATAGATAAAATGATATACATGGTCACGCAAAGAATTGGATACATAACTGTCTATGGATGATAATATCTGGAAATGTGATTTCAGTAGTTTAAATTAAATTTTAGCTAAATAGTGGTATGTAATAACGGTACTATTGGCTATGGACGGTAACTGCTGAAATCAATTTTTAAATTTGTTTATGCATTTTCTAAAATGTTTACTTAGTTATCTTGGTACTTCTTAGTTATCCCGTCGACCAAATTACTGTCGCCAAATTGTAAGATTAATTGCCAATAATTGTTGCCATTAATTAATTAATTAAATGCCAATAATGGCCAATAAAACAATTAATTCGACGTTTTATTTGTATTTTTATTAATGTTTTACTATTGATTTGGCGATTTATACAATTTGGCGAAATTAGTCGACGGGATCTCTAAGAAGTAACGTTATCTTATTTACCTTATTTCCCTAAATAACGAAGTTTTGTTAAAGCATTCAGGATGTGTTGGAAGTGTTTCATATTCTATGCTTAACGCATGATTTTTCTTCGGAACAGATGTCATATTCGCCCCATATTGGCGCGATTTTTTTCTGACGCCAAATCATATAGGCAAAGGGTATTGAACTTGCGCCAAAGTGTCGTTATTTTGCTTGATGTGGTAACCCGGATTATGTTGTTTATGCTGTTGATGTTTTCGCCAAATTGGCAACCTAAAAAAATCGCGCCAATATGGGGCGAATATGACATCTGTACCTTTTCTTTCTTCTTTAGTCTTATTTTGCATTTATTTTATTCTTAATTTTTTTGTTTTATACTGCTTTAAAGAAACTTTGGCACAGTTGTCATATACGTTATCATATATTGGAGCGATTTTTTTCTGACGCCAATTTGGCGAAAACATCAACAGCATAAACAACAACATCCGGATTACCATAGCAAGCAAAATTACCACACTTTGGCGCCAGTTAAGTACCCGTTGTGTATATGACATTGGCGTCAGAAAAAATCGCGCCAATATGGGGCGTATATGATATCTGTGCCGAAACTTTAATATTTAATGTTTAAACTCTTCGCTCCACTCCCCTTGCATATAGTACAAACTATAACACGGATAGCGCAAAATAATAGACAGTTTGGTACTTTTCCACTGTAGGGGCTTTGGCATTTAAAAAAAAAAAGCTTGGTGTAATTCGGGCATCAGAAAGTGAAATGTGGGTACTTTTCCGTTATGCGGACACCATTGTCGCCAAGCGTAATAGTTGGCGCAAAATCGTGAATTGAAGCATTTGAAAAATAAAAGAAAAATCATTGTCGATACTAAAGTGAGCATTTAAAAAATATAACATTTGAAAATTCTAGACTTTTACGAACTATTTTATCAAATCACAAATATATACTTAAAATAAGTGAACAAATAACTGCTATAAAATAAACGAATAAAATAAAACTCATATTAAACTGCTGGCATAAAATTACAAATGTCTTTTAGCATTTTGAAATTACATTTTGGCATGGTGTCCGTATAACGGAAAAATATCGATATTTGTTGTCAAATCATATAAACAGCTATGAAAACAAATTTGATGAGCGTTTTTGTTTGTTTTATATGTATATTATTGATGTTTTTATGTACAAATTACATCTGTTTCTGTATAAAATTAGAGAAACGGCTTTTTTATGTTAAATAAATCGTATAAATATCGAAAAAAATGCGTGTGTATATAAAATGAAACAGTGAATAGGTTCCCGGAAAATATGTTACCGAATTTCCTTTTTCGCCAAGGCACCTATACTGGAAAAGTACCTAAAGCACATTAAAATCGCGCAGTTAGGAGCTCACACAGTACACCGTTGTCTATTGGCGGTTATTTTATCAGTAGCATCGGGAGGAAGATGTAAAGATGTACTTTAAATTCTCACCCATAGATTTCGAAAAAATATCTTAAAAGAGTGGAGTTTAAATTAAATTTCGGTGACCTCCATTATGAAAGATTAATGGTTTTAAATGGGAATTTCGCCAAATTAGCCAGCTATCGCCAAGTTGGCTAACATTTGGCGCTACTGTGGTAACCCTGCATTAATATTTTTCAACAATAACTCATTTCTGTGAGGCGGTCCTACAGGAATAGTGAGGGACACACAGAGACTTGGATTTTATATAAATAGATATATATATCTGATCTTTGTCATACTGTAACTCTCGTATTTATGAACCGATTTGGATGAAACTCGGTGTGTACATAGTACATACCAATGTCTCGACTGAGTTCATTGACCAGCTTCATCCACCATCTTGTTTCAAAATGGCGGCCATTTAAATTTTAAAAAAAATTAAAATTTGAAATGTGATACCAAAAAATTGAAAATTGAAAAATATTATTTTCTTATGTGTTTGACCTTCATACAAAGATTCTAGAGCAGTTTTTGTTTTGTGTATATTTTAAAAAAGGGCTGAGTTATAGCATTTTGAATTTCTAATGTGGCTGTCATTTTGAAACGACCTCATATTTGTCACGCGATAACAGGTGTATTTATGAACCGATTTATATGAAACTCGGTGTGTACATAATACATACTAATGTCTCGATCGAGTTCGTTGGCCAGCTTCCTCCGCCATCTTGTTTCAAAATGGCGGCCATTTACATTTTTTTAAATTTAAATTTTAAATGTGATACCAAAAAATTGAAGATTGAAAAATATTTTTTTCTTATGTGTTTGACCTTGATACAAAGATTTCGGAGCAGTTTTTGTTTCGTCCATATCTTATAAAATGGCTGAATTATAGCACTTTGAATTTCTAGCGTAACTGACATTTTGAAATGTCCTGATTTTTGTCACCCGATAACAGGCCTATTGATGAACCGATATGGATGTACCTTGGTGTGTACAAAGAACATACCAATGTCTCGACCGAGTTCGTTGGCCAGCTTCATCTGCCATATTGTTTCAAAATGACGGCCATTTAAAAAAAATTAAAAATTTTAAATTTAAAATGAGGTATCAAAAAATTGAAAAAGATTTTTTAATTATGTGTTTGACCTTAATATAAAGATTTCGGAACAATTTTTGTTTCATCTATATCTAGAAAAATGGTTGAGTTATAGCATTTTTAATTTCTAGCATGGCTGACATTTTGAAACGATCTGATATTTACTAAACGTACACATAGATTAAGACAGAGTTTAAATACAATTAAATACAATAAACCCAACTGGAGTGAAAAATTAGCCGGGGCCAGGAATCGAACCTGGGTCGACAGCATAACGTGTTGTTGCTCTACCGTTAAGCTACCCTGGCCGACGTCCTAGCCTGGCAATTTCTCACTAATAAACCAAGTTGGGGAACGTCACCGTCCATCTACCAGATAGCACAGGATGACGTGTCAACGATGAATAAATTTCTTTAACCATCGATCCACAATATATATTAAAGCACATAAATTAACGATCTGATATTTGTCACGCTATAACACACGTATTTATTAACCTATTTGGACGTAAGAAGGCATTTGGATAGTATATAGCAATGTCTCGACTAAGTTCACTGGCCAGCTTCATCCGCCATCTTGAATCAAAATGGCGGCCATTAAATAATAAAAAAAATTATATTTAAAGTGAAGTGCAAAAAATTTAGAAATTGAAAAAGGTTTCTCTGTTAAGTATTTGAATTTGATATAAGGATTCCGGAGCATTTTTTGTTTTGTCTTTATCTTAAAAAATGGCTCAGATACAGCAGTTTGAATTTAATTATGTGGGTGACATTTTGAAAAATCTGATTTTTGCCTGCGACAGCACTCATATATATCAACCGATTCCGATGTGAGGGAGCGTGTGCACAGGAATTACTAAGGTCTCGACCACGTTCACTGGTTAGCCTCATCCACCATGTTCTCTTAAAATGGCAGGCACTTAACATATCGCCGAATTTGGAAACCAAATATAACTTTAAATAAAATCAGCTTGGATAAAGCTGACTAATTTCGCGAAATTCTCATTCATAAGGATTTAGTATTGATAAAAATTAGTATTGAATCTTCTATAATCGGTTTCCACTAAATTGAGCTTCGTGTGTTTGAATAACATCAGATAGCTTTTTAAAAATAAGGAATTTGAAAGCTACCTCTTCCTCCCGGCACTGGCCGGAAGGACTTTTTCAAAATCATTCACCATAGAAAATATTTTCACATAATTTAAAAACATAGTAAACAATGTCACGAGACATGATGGGACATTCAAGATAGTATAGTAGTATAAATATATAGTAGTAAATATTTTCTATTGTGAATGATTTTGAAAATGTCGCCGTTTGTGCGACAAAACGATCGTCAATCTTAATAAAGATATTTTATCACTTTTTATAGAATTATTTAACTTAATCTGTTTATAAGTGATTATTATACATGTTTTTAATTAATGATATATTTTATATAAATAGGTAAAAAGAAATATTAATACAAAATTTCAATAGAAACGGAATGCATAAATATCTATTAATAAATGATGTAAAGCCTAACAAATTATTCAAACTACAACAACATAAATGATAAATATCTGTACATGTATTATACATTTATTACAGTTTGCGCTAAAAATAATGCATTAGTTTCTTGTGAGGAACACCTTAGGCAATCACATTCGATCGCCATTTCTGGTTTAAAAAGAGTAGATTCAAAACAATATTTGACTTACACATGAAAATATTATTGTCTGAGCGAAGCGAAGGCTAATACTCAGCGAAATATTACTGTCCGGACACTTTACTACTACGATGGATATTAACGCCATGTCCTACTAAAAAAAAAGCCTAATAAAAACCTCACGTCAAGCATAACTCAAAAAATATTTGTCGGATTTCGTTTCTGATTGCACCAGAAGGTACCTATGAGGGTCACCTACTGAATGCACCTACTATGAAAAATAACTTCCAAACCGTTTGAAAATTATATAGAAAAAACTCTTAAAAAAGCACAATTTATCTGCATACGTCACAGAAATTTGGTGTGCGTCATTTTCACCGGTTGATGTTTTCAAAGACAACTGGTTACAACACATGGAGCAAATAAAAAAAAATACGCACGCAGTAATATTGAATAGATCAGTTTCAACTACGTGATCACAAACCTTGCAACAACCCGTGACAACCAGTTTTGGTGGGCAAACAAATAATAATACAGTATTCCGTACCACGGTGACCGTTTTTAGCCTGTTGTATAAAATCTGGTATGTTGTATAACATACAATTGTGGATGATTAAAACAAAAGACATGAGTGTTTATTGATCCGGAAGTTATATTTCTCTGGATGTCTGTCTGTCTATCATACAGCATGCAATTTTCTTGTAAAGGATGATATTATTATGCAGTAAAACCTCCATAACGGACACACCCGATTAGTGGACACCTCTATTTAGCGGGCATTTTTTCGATTACCAACCCTTAAATAACTGTACATTTTTTACTCTCAGTAGCGAACACCTCCAAATAGAGGACAAATTCTGCCCTCCCGAGGTGTTCGCTATTCAGAAGTTTTACTGGTAAAACCTCCATAGCGGACACACCCGATTAGCGGATACCTCTATTTAGCGGACATTTTTTCGATTACCAACTCTTAAATAACTGTACATGTTTTACTCTCAGTAGCGGTCACCTCTAAATAGAGGGCAAATTCTGCATTCTCGGGATGTCCGCTATTCAGAGGTTTTACTGTATATAATATTGATAATTATTTTACAGGGCCGCACAAAAGAATAAGAATATATGAAACGAATATAAACTAAATTCGGGATTGGTAGATCGCTGATGGTAATGTAATTTTAGGATGTTGTTACAGTCATCCGCAGCATGTTTTTAGAGTTTCGTCCATCCAACGAAAACCTACCTGTCTCACTCCTTTGTCTGTCTGTTTGTCCGTCTGCCACAGAGCCCGTTCTCCGAAACTATATATGTCGGAGACTTGAAAATTTGCATACTTATAGCTGAACACCACACATCAAACGGCAAATAATAAAATTTTGAAAAAAATCTAATATTTAACCCTCTGGGCTCTAACTTGTGTATTTTAAGCAATTTTTCTAACTCAGCCCCTAATTTAATTAAGTTGGAGACATGAAATTTTGCATACTTATA
Source organism: Maratus speciosus (assembly GCA_963932465.1). Taxonomy (NCBI): domain Eukaryota; kingdom Metazoa; phylum Arthropoda; class Arachnida; order Araneae; family Salticidae; genus Maratus; species Maratus speciosus. The sequence continues at coordinate 396,523,454 of OZ010794.1, forward strand.
GCTGAACATCTCACATCAAACGACAAATAATAAAATTTTGAAAAAGGGCTTAATATTTAACCCTTTGGACTCTAACTTGTGTATTTAAAGCAATTTTTCTAACTCAGCCCCTAATTAAGTTGGAGACATGAAAGTTTGCATACTTATAGCTGAACACTTGCGATAACACGATAAATCATAAAATTTTGAAAAAGTCATATTTAACCCTCCGGTCTCTAACTTCTGTATTTAAGCAATTTTTCTAACTCAGCCCCTTATTAAGTTGGAGACATGACATTTTGATTACTTATAGCTGAACACGTCACATCAAACGACAAATAATAAAAATTTTAAAAAGTCTAATATTTAACCCTCTGGGCTCTAACTTATGTATTTTAAACAATTTTTCTAACTCAGCCCCTAATTAAGTTGGAGACATGAAATTTCGCATACTTATAGCTGAAATCCTCACATCAAACGACAAATAATAAAATTTTGAAAAATGTCTGATATTTAACTCTCTGGGCTCTAACTTATGTATTTTAAGCAATTTTTCTAACTCATCCCTAACTAAGTTGGAGAATTGAAAGTTTGCATACTTATAGCTGAACACTTGCGATAACACGATAAATCATAAAATTTTGAAAAAGTCATATTTAACCCTCCGGTCTCTAACTTCTGTATTTAAGCAATTTTTCTAACTCAGCCCCTAATTAAGTTGGAGACATGACATTTTGATTACTTATAGCTGAACACGTCACATCAAACGACAAATAATAAAAATTTTAAAAAGTCTAATATTTAACCCTCTGGGCTCTAACTTATGTATTTTAAACAATTTTTCTAACTCAGCCCCTAATTAAGTTGGAGACATGAAATTTCGCATACTTATAGCTGAAATCCTCACATCAAACGACAAATAATAAAATTTTGAAAAATGTCTGATATTTAACTCTCTGGGCTCTAACTTATGTATTTTAAGCAATTTTTCTAACTCATCCCTAACTAAGTTGGAGAATTGAAAGTTTGCATACTTATAGCTGAAAACTTGAGATAACACGATAAATCATAAAATTTTGAAAAAATCATATTTAACCCTCCAGTCTGTAACTTCTGTATTTTAAGCAATTTTTCTAACTCAGCCCCTAATTAAGTTGGAGACATGAAAGTTTGCATACTTATAGCTGAACACTTGCGATAACACGATAAATCATAAAATTTTGAAAGAGTCATATTTAACCCTCCGATCTCTAACTTGTGTATTTTAAGCAATTTTCTAACTCAGCCCTAATTAAGTTGGAGACATGACATTTTGCATACTTATAGCTGAACACCTCACATCTAACGACAAATAATAAAATTTTGAAAAAGTCTATTACTTAATCCTCTGGGCTCTAACATGTGTATTTTAAGGATTTTTTGTAACTCAGCCCCTAATTACGTTGGAGACATGACATTTTGCATACTTATAGCTGAACACCTCACATCAAACGACAAATAATAAAATTTTGAAAAAGTCTATTATTTAACCCTCTGGGCTCTAACATGTGTATTTTAAGCAATTTTTCTAACTCAGCCCCTAATTATGTTGAAACATAAAAATTTGCATACTTATAGCTGAACACCTCACATCAAACGACAAATAATAAAATTTTGAAAAAATCTAATATTTAACCTCTAATATTTTGTCTGGCGCAATTTTTAAATTTAAACTGTTTTGCAATACTATTTTTTGTTCATTTTGCATAATAAGTGTAATGTGACGTAATTTGTTCTATTTCAGATTTCTAACGCATGTTAATGAATTTATTTTACAATATCCTTTCTATTTTAAAATTCACATGTAAATATAGTTTTTATGGCGTAGTTTCCAATAAGTGCCTGCTTTTTATACCTAATTATTTAATTGTAATTTGAAGGTTTTTTTCTGTTTATAATAGTAACGTGTAAATATTTTTTTTTTATTTGAAGCAAACATTATTGTTTGCGCTGTTTATACAGTTGGCAACAATTTAAATTAATACCATTTTCTAAAATATGTAAAAAATATCTGTCAAAATGCTGAATATTTGAATTTAAAATAGAAATAAAACCTCAAAAAATGAGTCAAATTAAAAAAAAAAAATTAATGAAATCTGCAGACCGGGATCTTCTATTGAATAAAATGATCTAAAAATGATTAAATTCCCATGTATAGCTTTTGCTCTTATAAATTTTTTTAATGGAACGATTTTGTCCAACTTTAGCATTAAATATCTCTTAAAATAATTCTTCGATTTGAAAACTGCATGCATTAGTGTGTTGATCAAACATTTCGCTATAATACCACCGATTTTCATATATTTGTATGCAATAGTTTTCTTAATATTAACGAAGAAACACCTCCGGTCACAAAAAATTCAAAACCGGCGGCGGCGGCGGTGACAGCGTTAGTTACTTTTCATAGAATAGAGAGATATATAAAAATGATAACTTGTCTATCTGTCTGTTTGTAATTCTATAAAAAATCCACAATTTGGTAGTCAAAATTGTGAAGAGATACGTACATGTGTAAAACATGGCCGAGACAACTAAAGTAATCCGGAATCGAAATAACTTATAGTTAATTTTTAATTAATAAAAAATCACCAATTTAACAGCAATTTCTTATCAAATTTGAACATTTTCCGTTATATCAGTTGCCAACAATTAAAAAACACAATAAAATTATTACTACAACAATTAATTTTCTACTGCAATATTTCTACGTGAAAAATGAAAATGAAATAAATAGTTTGCCGAAATTAAAAAAAAAGGTGAATATTACGTCATAACTTTTCTATTGCAAGATATTCACGTGAAATATGAAAATGAAATAAATGGTTTGACGAATTTAAATGAAAATGAATATATATTCATAACTTTTCTATTTCAAGGTTTCCACGTGAAAGAGGAAAATATTACGTCATATTGGAAATATAAAGGGCATGGTGGATATAGTATAACGTCATATGAGTGTGAAAAAGGTATTGAAGCATAATAAAAACCTGATTAGGGAAATATTGGGGTATTTTAACATTATTGCTCCAATTATAAATTGAAATAAGTTCATTTATAGCTATATTCTTTTGCGTCTGTTATATACATTTATACATTTTTATGTAACGTTTTCATATGATTCATTCAACAACATTTCGACTGCTTTTTTTAATGTTTGTTTTGTGTTGTATGTTAAATTTTGAAATTGATTTTTCAGAACAAACATCCTTCAAATTCTGGGCAACGCCGGCACTTTAGCTTGTAACAGATAAATGGCTTTTGTATCTGTACATCTAATGCTAATATTATAAAGCGTTATAATATTATAAAGTATATAATATTATTAATGCTTGTACGTTTGTGAGGTGTTATCTCTGAAACTACATAGCCAACTTAAAAAAATGTTGGTGGCCATCTCTGCTCCGAAAAAAAGACTATTTTATGTCAGTGCAAGAACCTACATCGCTGCAGGATCAAAAAAGTTCTAAAATTGTGATTTCTGCGATATTGATTGGGTTAGAAACTTTAAATTTGGTGCGGTAGTTACATTTAAGATGTAAATACTCGTAATGAACGCTCTCTAAAAGGTTCAATTTGACGGATAAACGTAAAAATTTCTAGAAAGGTTCTAAACTATGATTTATTTGGAATACTGAAATTTTTGGGATACTATTGGGGTTAGAAACTAGAACTTTGGCATGGTGGTAATTAATAAGATGTAAATGCTCGTTGTAGAACGAATTCTAAAAAATAGAAAGACTAAACAAGGCGGAAAAAGATCTAAAGATTATCTAAGTAACGAAGAACATGGAACTGTTAGGAATATAAACATGAAAATTGACATGGCTGTATTTATCATGACGTAAATTCTCGCAATAGAACAAATTCTAAAAATGTCGCTATAAAAAACAGTGCAGAAACAAAAAACTTTTAAAAATTTTCTATTTCTCTGTTACTGCTGAGCCCAAAATCATGAAATTTTGCTTCGGGTTAGTTTTAAAATATGCAATTGTCTCTATGAATGGTTTCTAAAAAATTTAAAATTTAAAAAGATGAAATTAACGGAAAGCGATCTCAATTACCATTAATTTGGAATTATTAGGTACAGCAACTTTAAATATTTCATAATGCTGCATTTCCTCCGCAAAACATGCGATTTAAATGCAACAAAACTGATAGATACCCACCTAGCATTAAATAAATTGTGTAAATATTGAATAAAGACCTGTATGAAACAGTGAGTAGGTTGCCCGAAAGTACTTGTTAAAGTGTTCCTTCTCTAGGCTTTTCTCTCTCTCGCCAATGCCACTAACAGAGGGAAGTGCCGTTTTAAATGTGATATGAATTTTTTATCGATTCATTTTTCTAGACATTTTATCATAAGGTCATATTCTCAATTATCATTAGTAGATTTTTTATATATTAACTTATTCTGGTGAAATTTTGTAATCGGGTTCATATTGGCGTATGTTATCTTGCATGATTTGCTGAATAAATATGCATGGATTTGTAAATTACTTCAAATGACACTTAGACAGCTCAAAAGTTATGCAGAAGATATATTCAGATCTTGTGTCATATTTTATGTTGCAATCATTGCCGATTTCTTTTATTTAATACATGCTAGAGACAGCTCAACTTGTGCAGAATATGTTTGAAAACAAAACAATACAGCGTATGTAGTGGCCAGCATATACTCATCATTTTAATCCGATCGAGCATATCTAAAACACACTCTAACGAAGCATTGCATGCCACTTTTGATGTATTCGGTACTTTGACATTATATTAGATTTTGAGAAGAGAATTCCTTAAATGTTATCGACAACCTCATTGCATCCGTGGAAAACAGATATTGTACAATATTAACTACTCCGGGGGAGCACACACCATATAAAATATAGTCCATTCTTTTTAAACATAATATATTTGTCATTTAAAGTTACTCAAATTGGTGCGGAGCGTCTGATTATGCTCTTGACATCATTTTATACAGTTAAAATTCCGATATAAGTAAATTAGTGTTTCATTTTCTATTTTACTTTTAATATATTGCGTACTTTCAATTTTATATCCATGCATGGCTGTCTTGAATGGTTTGATTTCCCATTTTTTTAAACAGTGTATACGAATTTATATATAAGATTTTGTAATTCTACAATTCGTTTATTTTCATCATTTCAATTTTTCGCAGTATATGGACAATTAAATATAACATCTCATTTTCTTTGCTTCCACATGTTATTATTAAATCTATGTTCTCAGTAATATCGCTCAGACTAATCCCTCTGAGGGAAGTCCTAGTATAATTTGTAAAGATGTGAATGTGAATATTAACATATTGAGGATAACTGGTTTTACCTTGTGACAACAAATAAATACGTTCCGTACCAAAACTTTTATTTCGTAAAATAAAATATCAAAATACCGTATATATTTACATAGCAAGTGTTTTTTACGTTTGTTTTTACAATTGTTTCCAATGAGTGGTGCCGGCCTATCATTACATTATCTCCATCTACACGTGTACCAGTAAGTGTTTCAAGCTTTAGATCAGTTGGAGTTTGAGTGAAACCGAGAAGGTGCTGGCATAACGTTTTTCTGTATGCATTCACCTATAAAACTTTGTGTTAAGTATGATTCCGGGATATGTAAATTGAAACTAAAATTCGAAAAGAAAATCTGATCGAAACAAATTCAATTCACATTCCCCGAAATCACACTATGGCCATACGTATAGTGGTTAATTAGTACGCGTCGTAAATAAATAAAATTAAATCTGAAGATAATGAATTTCTAAATAAGTAAATAAGAAATGGTAATTACTCACCCCATGTTGAACATCACACATAAAATACACTCACAATTAAAATGAATGAAATCAATTGCATAATCAAGTATTTTATTGTATAATAGGAGACACATTGAAATCTATCCGGATCCGGAGCATGTTATACTTTATGTTGAGAATAAAATTTTAATAAATTATTGAAAAAGGTTAAACGTTATTTCGTATTACAACAGTCTTCTTTATGTCAATATTGATTCTTGTAAATAAAAACAGTTCTTGAATGGAATACAGTTTGTGAAAGTTTATAAAACAAAGTCGGAATAACTGGATGGTAAAGAGTTCTGTAGGTAATAGAAGTGATGATTACATAATATAATATTGTTATGGCATTATGATGATTGTTGAATTTAGATGTATAAAAAGTGCAATATTAAAAGAATAAAATTCTAATTAATGACGAAGGATGTAAGAAGAGATGTATATTGATGATGGAGGATGCAAAGGAGATGTATATTGATGATGGAGGATGCAAAAGGAAACGTATGAGCATATTCACAATTCGTTGTATACTTGATGCGACGCTGGTTCTCTGGTTTTAGATATGGCAATTAACGGATGATGGTGGAAACTTGACAACGAGAACAGGAAAAATTCCATCTTCTTTTCATCCAAATTTTGAGAGATAAGAATTAATTATGGTGGTGGTTAATAAATTAATATTACACACGGATATTTACTTTGCAATATCTAAATCTCCTCCTATGGTGCGCTCACCAGGGCTTACGCCCAAGGGTGAAAAAAATTAAAAACAACTCCCGATTCGAAAAACGGTCTGGAGTCTTCTGATAAAATTCTAAAACTGACTCTTTTTCAAATTGCCTGACGAAATCTGGAAACGAACTCGGCAACGTCAGCCAATCAGAATATTTTTAAAGATGGCCTGTCGCTAGCACTTCCGGCGAAAAAGATTTTGTAGTAGGATTATGACCATGGAATGGCAACGCACTGAAGAAGCGGGGAGAAAAGGAATGTTTGCTATGTGGGAGTTCCTATGACGTCGAAAGGAATTTCCTGTCTGTTCTGAGATAAGGGACTAAACCTTCTTAAAAGTTGCATCTTTTGGGATGCGAGGTGAATGGAAAGCAATAAAATTAAGGGAAACTATGGGAGTTAGAATTTCGTTTCTCTGGCAAACGATTTCAGTAATTTTATGAAAGTTTACCAGAGAAATGGAAAAAGATAATAGAATATAATAAATGTAATTTTAAATGAAATAATTAAAAATAAAGATTTAGGATTTAATATTTAAAATTTAATAACATTTGCTATCAAAATTGAAAGATGGTGAACGGAAGTAGATTATTAAAATTAACAGAATATACAAAATTAAGTTTATGTAAATTTAAGAAGGGGAAATGTTATGTAAAGCTTTTACAACATAACATTTTATCTCCGCTGCATACAAAAAAAAATAGTAAAAAAAAAATGTTTAGTCAACGGTTATTTAAAACCAAAAGTATTGCAAACATTTTATAAAATTGAAACGAGGAAAATCATGTTAATTGCATAATAACCTCACAAAAAGAGAAATTAAAAATTTAAATTATAGCTGCAGAAGTTTTAAAATAGTGAAAATTTGGATTTAAGAAGGAACAAGCTATAAAAACAACACCTAAAAACACATAAAATTTAAGCATAGTACATAAAACACAACATATATATATTACATAACAGTGACGGTGTAAATCAACATATATTAAATGTCAATGAAATGTATCATGAAATAAAACTATAGGTACAAACAGTTATTTCTCTGTAAAACACAAAACATTTCAACAAATGCAGGATATACATATTGTAGGGGTGAGTTGTGAAATAGAGCACGAAAACCTATGACTCTCATGTGCAGATGATGAGTATACAAATAAAGCAATATAAAATTGAACCAAAATAATAGTTAACAATTTTACCAATATTTCATAACTGACATTAACATAACAGTATTTCTGTGTCAACAATAGTCATATAGAAAAAAAATATTTATAATGTTTTACCACATAAATATAAAAAAAGAACAATATATTGAAATTTGTAGCTTCTGTTCAAAGTAAAAATGTTATCATTACTATTATGTTATAAGACATGAGTTTTTTACTTAAATGAATAACACAATGAAAGTAAAATTATCAGACATCAGTACAAAATAAGAAATATAAATTTCAAGGAATTTCTGAAGCGTTCAAAAAAGTATTGGATGCAAAAGAATATTTAGGACATCAAAGGGTAAGTTTATCTGTTATAAATCTCTTAAATTTTTTCAGAAAAATGCAGAGAAAATTTCATTTTATTTTGTTTATAAAGTCTACTAAGCTAATAGATGATTCTTATATTAAAGGCATGAAACATTCTCACAAAATAAGTTAGCAATAGTAATATTGATTTTGTATCAAATATTGAATAACATATGCAGATATCAAAATTTTTGATTTATTTATGATCTTTTTATTTTAATTAATTTTATTTAATTATTTATTTATTTATTTTTTTTTTTTTTATAATTCATTGAATATCAAATATTTAAACGTTAAGTGCTGAGGAGTATACAAAACGTAAAAAAAATTCCTAAGATGAAATCCAAGCAATGTGTTAGTCAACCAAAGAACGTAGAGAAATTTCTCCATAGTATTGGTGACATACAATGCTTTATAAAGACTACCGATTTCCAATATGTGTTTACACATATTTTTCATATGTTTTTTACATATGTTATCATTTATATTTATATATGTATACATATTACTCACTCATTCCATTCATACAATGTGTGTTAAAAAAAAAACCAAATGTCCACAAAAAGAAATAAATTGATCAGAAATATTAATTAATGCGACACCGGTTGACACCAAAAAAAAAATTATTTTCTACCCAATTCATAGTAACTACCAAGTAGTCCGTACTATCTACAAACAGAAAGAATTTATCTAACTGGATGAGTTAGCCTGGGAGAGAATAAAAAAGAAATAGAAAAATTGAAATCAAGGTAAGTCTTCATATATTATTTTTTATTTTTATATATTTCATTTTCTTTCTTTATTTTTTTATTTCATAATTTCATTTCATATTTCTTTTTATTTTTATTTCATTTATTTTTATTATTTTCTTATTTTTTTTATACATCATTTTTCTTCAATTTATATTATAAGTTAGATTTTTAGGTTATAGGGTACCCTTTTTAAATTAATAAAATAGTAATGTTTCGATATCCTCAGCAAGAAGTTAAATAATTCTCACAGTGCGAAAAAATCTATTATAAATTGAAATAACATAGAAAAGATTAAATTTTGACTATAGCATAAAAAGCCAATATTGTAAAAAATAAGTGGTATCTTATCAGAGTTTATAAATTATCGCACGAGACGAACCGGAGGGGGGGAAGAAAGCTATTTTCTTTTGTGACCCGACCCCTATGGAAGCCGGCAAGTAAAAAAAATACTTTGATCTCCGAGCAAATACCAAATAATAAAATAAAATGGACTGCTCTATGATAAATATAATCTACTGACAAAATAAGAAATTACAAATTTATCTATTAAGTACAGAAAAATGCGCGTAGAGCAATACACCTGTCTGCGAACCAAAAATTGGCTATCTCAAGAGCAAGATCATGTTAACTTGTCTCCGTAACAGTTGGAAGTCCCACATTCTTCCAAATAAAATGAAAAAAAAATATAATATCTGGCTGGTAGACCTGTACACCATTTACGGGAATTTTTTGGTTTATGCACAGGAAAATCCACAGAAACCTTGGGTGACAGCTCTGACCAGTGAAAGTACCAGACATAACCAAAGATACCTTTAAACATAGGGGGGGGGGTAAAATAAATGCTATAGTATAAAAAAATAAATATTTAAGGGGTGTAAAAAGCACAGGAGAATTGGGAATGCTATGAGATAATTATCAATTTCTAAAACCTAACAGGAGAATAAATTTCATGTCTAGCAACATATAAAATTGTATTTATAATAGAATGGTATTGGTATAAATAATTTATTTATTTAATAATTCTCAAATTATTGATCAGATTATTTTTTAACAAATAGCTTATTTGCAATTTAAAAGATTCAAAAATTTATTATTATGATTATTCTTATTATTATTATTTTTTTATAATTATTTATTTATATTTATTTATTTTTATTTATTTATTTATTTATTTATTTATTTATTTATTTTTGATAAAATTGAAAGGTAATTATTTCTAAGTTTTATGTGAGCAATATTATTATATATTTAAAAAACAATTCTAGGTGAATGTCAAGTAGAACAACTCAGCAAATAGTACCAATAGACCACAATGTACCATATACGCCTAGCACACTGTTGCGCCGCCCGCAGTGCATGGAATGCTGATACTAATCGACTAAATTAACCCACAATGAAAACATCCAAAATTGACAGCAATAAAAAAAAAAAAAATGTGAAGAGTGGCATTAAGATGCCGTATCATACAGCAAGTAATAGAGTTCACATTGCGCTGATGAATTCTGATAGTCACTGCATGATATGTACATGTAATACTACTTAATATTCCAATGAGATATGAAAGTTAATGAATAAAAATTTAGAATCTTGATAATCATAAAAAAAATGCATTGTAATTGAATAAAAAAAAGTTTTTGAACCAAAATTTATGAGTTTCTTAAAATTATTCAACAATAATAAGTATAAAACACAATTATGATATAAACTTGTGAAACTTTATAATATTTATATTTAAGTATAATCAATCATTGATATTAAATCTTTATATAATTATTTTAAAATTTTTATTAATGCACTATAGCATAAAATTATTTAGATTTCATATTATTAAAAATGTCACTATATTTCTATAAATAACATCACTTTTAATTTTTATAAAAATACTATAACACTGTGAAAGAAGGAAGTATTTATCAAGATTTTATCTTGTATATCAAATCAACACAAAATTTGAACTTCATAAACATATAATGATATTCTGTACCATGTCCTTGAAGATAAAAATATTGTTCAATCAGAAAAAGGCACACATAATATATAAAAGAAAATATTTCTCTTTCAAAATTAATATAAATGTACCAGAATATATTCAAAATCAAAATAATATCTGCACATGAGAGAAAATGTAGAGATTAAAATAATGTTGAAGTAGTAAAAAAAATTTTTTAATGTTTATGAACTTGAAAAACGTAACTTTTAAAGAAGTTAATTGCAAAAAAAAATCATAATAAAGCATTATAAGAATAATTAAGTCATCTATTTATAAAAAATATTTATTTAATAATTTATTTATAGGAGTTTATAAGAGAAAGTAAACAATATGCAAAAAGTTTTAAAATGTTAAAAGTTTTGAAGCGAAATCGCTAAAATTTTACGTCCTCGTAAATGCTTACGAGAGAGAAGAGTTAAAAAAAATTAAAAACAACTATGCAGTAAACCCGAGAGCGTTTCGCTAACGTCAGGGCACCAAGAATGTTAAGTATGATTCCGAGATATGTAAATTGAAACTAAAATTCGAAAAGAAAATCTGATCGAAACAAATTCAATTCACATTCCCCGAAATCACACTATGGCCATACGTATAGTGGTTAATTAGTACGCGTCGTAAATAAATAAAATTAAATCTGAAGATAATGAATTTCTAAATAAGTAAATAAGAAATGGTAATTACTCACCCCATGTTGAACATCACACATAAAATACACTCACAATTAAAATGAATGAAATCAATTGCATAATCAAGTATTTTATTGTATAATAGGAGACACATTGAAATCTATCCGGATCCGGAGCATGTTATACTTTATGTTGAGAATAAAATTTTAATAAATTATTGAAAAAGGTTAAACGTTATTTCGTATTACAACAGTCTTCTTTATGTCAATATTGATTCTTGTAAATAAAAACAGTTCTTGAATGGAATACAGTTTGTGAAAGTTTATAAAACAAAGTCGGAATAACTGGATGGTAAAGAGTTCTGTAGGTAATAGAAGTGATGATTACATAATATAATATTGTTATGGCATTATGATGATTGTTGAATTTAGATGTATAAAAAGTGCAATATTAAAAGAATAAAATTCTAATTAATGACGAAGGATGTAAGAAGAGATGTATATTGATGATGGAGGATGCAAAGGAGATGTATATTGATGATGGAGGATGCAAAAGGAAACGTATGAGCATATTCACAATTCGTTGTATACTTGATGCGACGCTGGTTCTCTGGTTTTAGATATGGCAATTAACGGATGATGGTGGAAACTTGACAACGAGAACAGGAAAAATTCCATCTTCTTTTCATCCAAATTTTGAGAGATAAGAATTAATTATGGTGGTGGTTAATAAATTAATATTACACACGGATATTTACTTTGCAATATCTAAATCTCCTCCTATGGTGCGCTCACCAGGGCTTACGCCCAACGGTGAAAAAAATTAAAAACAACTCCCGATTCGAAAAACGGTCTGGAGTCTTCTGATAAAATTCTAAAACTGACTCTTTTTCAAATTGCCTGACGAAATCTGGAAACGAACTCGGCAACGTCAGCCAATCAGAATATTTTTAAAGATGGCCTGTCGCTAGCACTTCCGGCGAAAAAGATTTTGTAGTAGGATTATGACCATGGAATGGCAACGCACTGAAGAAGCGGGGAGAAAAGGAATGTTTGCTATGTGGGAGTTCCTATGACGTCGAAAGGAATTTCCTGTCTGTTCTGAGATAAGGGACTAAACCTTCTTAAAAGTTGCATCTTTTGGGATGCGAGGTGAATGGAAAGCAATAAAATTAAGGGAAACTATGGGAGTTAGAATTTCGTTTCTCTGGCAAACGATTTCAGTAATTTTATGAAAGTTTACCAGAGAAATGGAAAAAGATAATAGAATATAATAAATGTAATTTTAAATGAAATAATTAAAAATAAAGATTTAGGATTTAATATTTAAAATTTAATAACATTTGCTATCAAAATTGAAAGATGGTGAACGGAAGTAGATTATTAAAATTAACAGAATATACAAAATTAAGTTTATGTAAATTTAAGAAGGGGAAATGTTATGTAAAGCTTTTACAACATAACATTTTGTTTATTTTTTTCGTACCTACCGAAGTATGTAATCTGAATGTAAAGCAATTTTCGTTGCATCAATCGTTGTACTTTCGACTATAATAAGAGAAAAGTAGTTGATTTCCATATCTTTAATTATGTTTTTTTTTTTTTTTTTTTTTTTTTTTTTTTTTTTTTTAAATCACAGCGAAAGAACGTTTCGGAAAAGTACTGGAGATATAGGCACGTGACGCTTTATGCCGTTTAAGACTGTAGAGTTTTCGTTCATGTTTCTTACAAGGTTCGACAATATTTCTTTTTGCAAATATGCGAATTGAATTATTTTCTTAGAACATTATATTAATACGTATTTTTTAATTGTCTCATTATGTTTATTGATGTTTGAATGCTGTCGGAATTCATTCTTATTTTATTGTAGTATACAACCGCAGGTCTTACAAAAATATATCTACTTTTATTCTTTGAAGTACAAATTAACCCGCTTCAAAAAGAGAGAGAGAGAGAAAAAAAAAAAAAAAAAAAGGTATAAAATTGTTTCTATTTATGTTGTATCAATGTATACTAATAAAAGATAGGTGTGCGTGCGTGTGTGTCTGAACACTATGACTAGGAAAACCTGCAGCATGTAGAGGTCTGGGAATTTAGGTGGGATATTCCAAGGCAAGTCTTGATGCACCTGTAATACGTGTAAACTGCAATATTGTACAGTACATAGCTAGAACGACCACGATTATTATGATTGATATTTCCGATTTCTGCATTTAATTTTCGTTTTACAAATTAAAATTGAGTTGGGAACAGGTGTTGCCATGTAACTAAAAGTAAACTTTACGTGTAAAAAAGTCTCCAGGTGCTTCCCAACATATACAGTTCGTTATTGCTCAAGCTATTTTTCGTCTAAGGGAATTTCTGGTGAGAACTTTTTTTTTTTATCATTATTTATTTTGTCAAACTTTCGCTACAGTGGCCAAACAGCCCTCAATTGGGATCGACCATTTTATAGAATTATCACAGATTTTAATAAGAAGAAACATTTCATGCATTTTAAAGTTTTGGCACTCTATCCTAATGGGTCCATCTCTTTGCAAGGTATTTTATACTAACATTGAGAGTATAGTTGACTGCAGAAAGAAAAGTCTAGAAGGAAACTTAAGTATAGCACTACAAATAACAAGATATATTTTTGTAACTTGATAATTTCTTTTTAAATAATTTTTCAAAGTAATAAATAAAATAAAAGTCGAAGGTAAGTACTCACATTGCTCGTTACTATTCAAGTTAATTTTCAAGTTATATTTATGGTGAGAATCTTTTTTTATTAGTTATTTGTTCAAATTTTGTTACAGTGGTTACAACTGACCAATTTTACAGAGGTATCAGAAATAATACTACTAATAAAAAAATAGTACACTTAATATTTTGACGTTGTAAATGACAGAATATACAGTAATAAGAGATGTATGGAGCTACGGTCAGATGATATTTTATGTAAAATTCAAATTATGAGCCTTTCCGAAAGATGTGGGTCAAACAAATTCAGTCTCCCCATATTTATGGTATGGTACTGAATTCTCAGCAAGAAGAGACACGTACTAATATAATAAAGGTATTTCTTTTTTATAAGACATGTAACTAAGATATGCGACAAAAAATTTAACGCATCATTGAGGTAACAGAAAAAAAGGTAAGTTGATGGTATTAGTAGACAAGGGGGAAGGTGTGAGAGAGGAAAAAAGAAGGTGCTCTTACTAAAGAAGAAGGTTTTTAAACAGAAATAGTTTTTACTAACAAAACAATGTGTTATTTTAGTTGGGGCATCTGAGGTAATTTTGAAATTGTGCAAAATAGAAATTTACATTCCCTCTAAGTCGGATCAACATAGATTGATTCAAAATGATATTTTAACGGGGTGCAAAATAAAAAAGCTCATTTCTGAATTCTATCAACAGAGATTGGTGTTAAATTATATTTTAACGGTGAATTTATTTTTAATATTCCAATCTCAGAAATATACAATAAAATATCACTTTTGATGTTTAACGTTTAAATGTTAAGCTTAATTTTTTAATGTGTAAATTATATCTTATGTGAAATATAACTTTATGTATTTATAGGGTAACTCCGGGAGAGATGGACCACTTTTTTTACTTCGCGCTCTACAAGCCATATGTTTACATATATTTTACTTATCACAGTATATATTTATAGTGTATGATGTTTTTTTTTAAAAGTTCTAATGCAGAAGTTC
Source organism: Maratus speciosus (assembly GCA_963932465.1). Taxonomy (NCBI): domain Eukaryota; kingdom Metazoa; phylum Arthropoda; class Arachnida; order Araneae; family Salticidae; genus Maratus; species Maratus speciosus. Next base: position 396,538,600 of record OZ010794.1, read on the forward strand.
ATCTCTTTAAAGGAATTTGTTTTATATATTTTTTTAATTTTTACTAAGTGGTCCAATTGACACGAACTACTCCGGGTGAGATGCACCATAGCAAAGGGAGAGATGGACCATAATAAAATATTGAAATAATTGAACATATAATACTAAGATTATAAAAGTTTACTTTTATTACATGAAAATTAAATAAAATTACTCACAATTAATTTCTTTACATATTTAATTTATAATTAATTTTTGTTCAATTCCTTTGCTTGGGCGACTGGCACCCCTATTGCTTTCCTTAGTGAGAGTGTTACATTTTAAGCAAGGATTGATTTTAACCTGTTGTAACCAGCATTTTGAGCCTCTTTATAAAAAATATAAGGCATTTTAAGTTTTTTGCTAATTCGTATAACATAGACTTTACAGAGTATCTACAAGATGTAAAACGACGGTTGTGTAGTTTATTTATGAGCAACAATTTTGATTTCGTATCACATTTTTTTTTTAAGTGGTTTCATTGCTGCTTTATTGGCACTCATATTCTTTTCATATTAAACGGCTTTAATCGCATTTTGCAAACTGTTACCGAGTGTAGACGAACATGTTCTAATACAAGTAGTCGGCATTTTCTGAAAACAGAAAATATAATCCCTTAGTATTTAAAATTCAGCTCTCTAAAAACTAAATTTCAAATTCAAGATTATATGGTCCATCCTTTCTTACAGAAAATCTGGTCAATATCTTCCGTCTACACATGGTCCATCTCTCCTGACCGCAAAGTTGAGAAGTATATCCCAGCCCGACTCTACGCTGTAGATATTACGTCACCATTTTAGGTTATTGAGAAGCCTAAATGTACCCTGAGATTACATCATTAAAACTAGGTAGATCCCATATAAACTAAAACCTTTAAAACATGACTATAACTATATGAAAAAAAAAAAATTGACTTAACAAAAGCAATAATGATTTTTAACTGGAAAAAATATTATGTTTTTTGAGAAACAAAAAGTTGCGTGCCATATTGAATATCTTTGTCTGACTGGACGCCGCATAAAAGAAATATTGTCTCATCCGGGAATTTCTACTGTTTTTCAAAGTGAAACTTAGTTTCGTCTTGTTATTTTGCTACTACTGATAAGGCGTGATCTTGAATGATCCTGAGATGTACAGTAAAGTCACTCTTTTCTGCTCGCACTGCATAATTCTGGCTTATATTGTTACATAATTTTTGTTTTAGTGCAGTGCTAAGAATGGAGAACCTAAAAGTTCATTTTCCTCATATTTACTCTTTTAATTCAAAAAGGTAAAAATGCTAGTCAGACTGCACGTAAAATTTGTGCTGGATATGAAGGTGGTGAAGGGAATTGTTCGAAGGTGCTTTGAGAAGTTGAAGTGCGGAAATTTTAGCCTCAAAGATGGCGCTCGCTATGAACGATCATGTAAAGGAGGACCTCTTAGAAGAAGCTATAGCACAGTTCAGGAGCTATAACACAAATGAAATATTCCAACAAGTACAGTGCAGGATCATTTCTAGAAGACTGGGTATGTAAGCTGCTATGATGTGTTAGTACCCCATACTTTAACACCACAAAATATGCTTGCGCGAGTTTCGGCATTTGATTCTTTGCTGAAACAAAATTAAGTCCTTTTTTAAAAAGGCTCATTAATGGAGATGATAAATGGATACTATACAATAATGTTACAAGGAAAATATCGTGGGGTAAATCAAATGAACCTTTCCAAAAAACACCGAGAGGAGGTTTGCATCCCAAAAAAGTAATTCTTTGTGTAAGGACTACAAAGCAGTTATTTATTATGAATTGCAACCACTAAATAAGGTAGTAAATTCGGAAAATGCTGTTCCCAAATGCAGTTTTGAAAGTAAAAGTTTAAAAAAAGCGATCAGAACTGACTAATCGACAATTGTTTTCCAACATGGCAATGCTCCCACCCCCAAATTGCGATGGATGTCAGATAACGCCTTAGTATGTTAATATGGCTGGGATATTTTCTGTCACCTACCATATTCGCTAGCCTGACACATCAGATTTTTACCTGTTCATGTCGCTTAAAAATTCTCTGAACGACCAGGAGTTCACTTCTTTTGATTCAGTCAAACAGCACCTTGATCATTTCTTTACGGCTAAATCTAATGCCTTTAAAAAAAAAAAAAAAGAACTTTCTAGCTTTAATAGCGATGGCAAAATTCATAGAACAAAATAGTGCTTATGTTATTCAGTAAAATTTCTTTTTGTTTTTGTACTTCATTATTGAAATTTATAATAACAAATCCGCAGAACTTTCCACATGACCCAATATTTGATTGTCCATCTCTCCTGTAATTACACTAAATGAATTTAGTGTATCAAATCTACATTTAGAGCTCGGTATCGGAGACATATATTTAGTTAGGATTTGCTTACAATACAATTATCAAATTGAATAATAAATAAAATTGCAAATATATTTTATGCAAAAATTTATTAATATATATATATTTAAATATGCTTAATTAATCCTGCGTGAAAAACTAAAAAAAAAACTTTTTTTTATTTTTTTAAAGAAGAAAATCCTTGCATAATATAATGATATAAGTAAGTAATGATATAAGTAATAATATATGTATATTTACATTCTGTAAGCCGCGATAAAAGGAAATTTAGTGACTTAACCTAACAATTTCAAACTTATTTACAAACTGAAAAATCCAATATTTCTATAGAAAAAACAAGATCACGATTCTTCTCATATGTTTGTAGTCCCTTTAGTTGAAATCGATTCTTAAATATTGTTTATTTACAGTATATATATATAGGTGTTATTTGTGAAGTAAATATAATTCTGAAAATGTATATATTTTTTAAACAGCAGATGGTCATTATTATTGAAAGAAAGTTTACAATGCAAAAGTTAATACAATTTTCTGTGAAAGAAAATTTATCAAATGTGAATTTCATTGTGTAATATTATTTTGGTATTATATAGATGTCTTTTCATATTGTGATACAAAATCAGAATTTATTTTTCACTGTGTTGTGTGTTATTGGTAAGTAACATAATCTATTTTCCAATTTTCGAACTAAGATGAAAATATAATAATTTTGAGATATGAAACTTTTATTTAAGTTTTAAGAATTTGTTTCTTTGTATAAACAAAAGTCAGCATCACCAATTACCAATTCAGAAAGAGACAAAACTTTCCATCTTATATAAACTACATTAATATAACGATATATCTGATTGTTATGCAGAAATTTTTGTTACCTTCGATAAATTTAATGTGGATAGTAGTTAATTAAAATATGTTATTAGGTCTTAAGGTATATTTTAGTTCAGACATAAGGTGCCGACCATCGATTTAAGTGAATATTAGTGCAATTTCTACACAAAAAGTAATGAAGTATTTCAAAGAAAATGAATCGATTGAATGAAAGTTTAATTGTTTATAACAAATATGTAAACATATTCAGAATTTAAGTATTCAAGTTCAAAAACATTATCACAGGACAGTACATATTTATAAATATCATTCGGGCATTTACTAGGATGAAAAGGTAGCTTTTATATTTCTTGTTTTATTTAAATTGATCTTATTTTGCTCAAACATTTACTAGGATGAAACAGTAGCTTTTATATTTCTTGTTTTATTTAAATTGATCTTATTTTATTCAAGCTCATGAAGCTAAAATGAAAGGAACCCAATTATGGAAAATTCAATAATTATTTGATCAATAATAAGTTGATTGAGAATTTCGGCAAATTAGTCAGTTTATATGTAGATTAAATGCATTTAGAGCGTTTTATGTTTTGTCGCAAATTTTGCGATGTTTCGAAGTGCCTGTCATTTTAAAACAACATGGCGGATGAAGCTAGCAAATGTACCTGGTAGGGACCTTGCTATGTGCTGTACACATACTCAGTTACATCGAAATTGGTTGATATATATGCGAGTGCTGTCGCATGGGAAATATATTTCAAAACGTCAGATACATTAGAATTTCAAACTGTATCTCAGACAACTTCTTAAGTAAAAGATGAAACAACAAATGCTCTGGAATCCTTGAATCAAGGACAAACACTTACAAAGAAAGATATTTTCAATTTCTAATTTTGTATACCACTTTTGAATTTTAATGTTCCTTATTTTTTTTATGACCGCTATTTTGAAACAAGTTGGTGGATGAAGCTGGATAACAATCTGAGTCGAAAACTTGGAATGACCTGTGCACTTTCTTAATCATATACAAATCGGTTTAAACATACGCATGCTATCGCATGATAAAAATTAGATCTTTTCAAAAAGTCAGCCATTATGGAAATTCAAACTAATATATCTCAGACATTTTTTTACGATAAAGATTAAATAAAAAATGATTCGAATACTTCTATAAAAAAGTGAAACACTGAACAGAATTTTTGTTTCTATTTCTAATATTTTGTACCGCTTTTTGAATTATAGGGATTTTGTGCAATGTTTATAACTCCACTTAAATCTTTTATTTAAAATATGTGTTTTAATATTTTGTAGGATTGAGAAATGTACAAATATAATGCTCTTACAATAGCAATATAGAAATATTTCCGAATTGCGCAAATGATAAAAAAAAAAAATCATCCTTTTAGAAATATTTTTGTTTTTTTGCAACCAATAGGGGTTTTGGAACAAGATGAAGTAAAGTATCTATAATTCATTATAAACTGTATTACTACTAATCAATGTATTAAATGAATTTTATAACTAGTTATTTTAATGTATACTTCAATGCATTGTCTGGGCATAAAAAGGCAGTCATTAAACTCTGGGCATTTATTAAACTCTATCATAAAATGCCATTAACTTTTCTGACATATATGTCTTTTATTAAAGTACAATGTCGAGGGCAGTTAATTAGCAGTTGTCTTCATTATTTCAATTCGGAAAGGTCATGAAAAACCGGTGTCAGCTTTGATGTCACATTGTTAATTTTTTACCTCTAATTACAATGGAAATAAAAATTATTAAATTTTATTATTAAGTAACATTTTAAATAGCTGCCGGTCTTTAAAAAAGAAAAAAAGAGCCTTGTAAATATAAATATCCTAAACATTATACATTTATCATAATATTATGATATTTTTCCGTTTTCCAAGATAACCAAAATATGCATATTTATTTAATTTATATAAAATTATAAATAATAAAATAGTTTTTTTTTTAAATAACAGTGAAGTCAAGTTTATTATTTATTCTTATTGTATATTCCTTTATCAAAGAAGGAATTTCTATGATGACAATTGAAAAAAAGCATTCGAAAATCATTAAAAGAGTAAATTAATCTTTCAATATTTTCTCAGTTCAAAATAAAATAATGGAGTTAAGTAAAATTCTACTATTTTGAAAACATATTTTAAAAATGCAGCTGCTGCGCAAAAAGTTTGATTTAACACATTAAAGATATATCTTCGGAATGTAAACAAATAACCAGCAAAAGAAAAAACGGGTGATAACATTTTGTTACGTTTGTTGGAAATTTATTACTCGGAGATTTTATGGTATTTTTCTGGTTATAAAAAATGAACATGAATAAATAGAAATTCAATCATTCTAAAAATATTTTTTAAATACTTTTAGAATGTGGCTCATGTTTTTGTTATATATATATTTTTTTCTGAAAAAGTATGTATTATATTGCTATATGAAGCTTCAAAAATGGCATTACGTAATCTAAACTGCCTTAATTAAAAAAGCCCTTTCGGCATGTACCGGGAGGAAGGGATAGCTTTCATATATGTTGTTTTTAAAGTTTTGCAAGCTTTACTCGAAACTAATTTTTCTCAAATTTTAAGAAGCTAAACTGCCACAAACTCGATAAGAGAATATTCGTCAATACTGAATTTGAATGAGAATTGTGCCAAATTAGTAAATTATAGCCAAGTTGGCATTATTTTTGGATACTTATTTTTGATCACTAAATTTTGCGATACTTCGCCAAGTGTCGACAAGCTTGGCGAGATTTAAATTTAACGGATATTAATAATATCTAAGCATTGCGCGGCAGTGCACGTTTTAAATGGCTGCCTTTTTGAAACAAGCTGGAGGATGAATCTGGCCAACGAACTCGGTCGAGACATTTGTATATACTATGCATAAAATCAATCTCATCCAAATCAGTTTTTAAATACGAGAGTTACAGCATGACGAAAATCAGATTGTTTCAAAATTTCAGCCACCCTAGAATTTCAAACTGCTATATCTCAGCCATTTTTTAAGATAAAGACGAATCAAAATGTGCTATCGAATACTTGTTTTAAGGTAAAACTCTTAAGAAAAATATATTTTTCAGTTTTAAATTTATTCGTGCCGCTTTTAAATTAAAATTTTTTTTAAATGACCGCCATTTTGAAACAAGATGGCGGATGAAGCTGGTCAACGAACTCGCTCGAGACATTGCTATGTACTATGCATATAATTAATTTCATCCAAATCATATATATATATATACATATGTATACATACATACACACACACATATATATATATATTGGTTTTGTGGTCTGGGGGTCATGACAGGTGAAAATTTACCAAACGTTTCCAAAAGTGCTTTCCTCCGGACGGCTGCAATAGGTAACTTTTTACTTTTTGTAATGAAAGCTACCTAAAAATGTATTATAATTATAAATAAATGAAATGTGCTTTAATATTAAGATAGATTTGTTATTTATTTTTTAATAAATCTTTAAACATGTAGAGAATTTTTAAGTATCGTTTTGCTTTATGTGTATCTATTATTAATTATGTGATTATTATTAAGTATGTGAACATCATAATATTATATTACACGTTTTACATTTTTTTAATGAAAGAATATTTTTCTTTAAATCTGGATAAGTATTTTAAATTTTATCGTTACATTTTTGAAATTGTTCTTAGTATTAACTTTAAGGATATTTTCGTTTTGAGCAGCTAACATTTTTTTTTTTTTTTTTAAGCTTTCAAGAAATTTCTCATCAGTTTATAAACCATTCTCATTAATTTATTGAAATCCATTTTTAATGAAATCGTATATCATTTTATTAATTAATCAAGATTACAGTCTTTATATATATGTTCATTTTTCATTTAGATTCTATGCATTATACATCAGGGCGGATATTTTCCGATTTTATTCTAGTAAAAACAAATCGAAACATTCACCCTACAGCATGAGACTTTCCATTTTCAAGCAAAACACATATATCTTCACATTTATGATCTTGATCATTAGAAAAGAAAAAAAAAATACATTTTAGTAGAATTATTTTAATGTGTTATATATGTATTTATTGTATTTTACTAAGCATTATTGCTGCTATTTGCCTAAAAAATAAGTAAAATATACTGGTATGTGTTTAGCAAATTGTTTATTTAGATTTTTTTTTTTTTTTTTTTTATTAAAACATTTTTTAAAAACTTCCTTCGTGATAATTTTTATTTTTTGTATATTTTTATTTAACTTAGTATTTATGAATCATAAACTGTGGTGCAATAAATGTATTCTACTAATTTAAAATTATTCTGCATACAAGAAAAAAAAAACCTCATGCTGTGAAATTCTCTTGAGACCGTTTGAAATTCGAAATTTTCGACTGGTTTTAAATGCTTTTTTAGGAAAATTTGCTGTGTATCTCTTGAGAATAGACCTTTGAAGTATTTCGAGTTAACATAAAAGTTTAGTTTTAAATAACAGGCCATTGTTTCTAAATTATTTTCCAATAAAGTGTATTTTTTGATACATTGAAAGCTTAAATGTAATATGTTTCGGTTCTTATTATCATATGCTTTACTATGGAAATAAAAAAGAGTATTATTTGTATATTTGAAGTATTTTAATGAAAAAAAAACTTTTTTTCGTTTTTTTCAAAAAAGATGGTCGTTAACAGGGAAAAAAAAAAAAAAAAAAAAATTGCAACCTTTTGACCCAAAGGATCTTGATTTGAATCCATTTGAACAAAGTTGAAACCTTTTTTTTTTTTTTTTTAAGTCATTGAAATCTCATATCAATTATAAAAATATCTTCCATTTAGATATCTTATACTATAATGCGAGCAAAAATTGTGTGTGTGTGTGTGTGTGTGTGTGTGTATGTAAATTTTATCTTAAAAACGGCTCTAACTATTTTGACAAAATTTTGTATTTTACCATTTTCGGGCATGATAAGACCATTGGGTAGGTCACGTGTTCGAGAAAATTCGAGTAGTGGGTCATTTTGGGTCGTAATGGGTCAAGGTCAAGCTAATTATATCTAAAAATCGGCTCAATCGATTTTGACCAAATTTCACATCCAACAGTTTTCCGACACGAGGAAACTTTTGCGCTAGGTCACATGTTCAAGAAACTTCGATTAGTGGGTCATTTTTGGGTCATATGGGTAAAGCCAATTTTATAGGGTAAAGCCAAAACGGCTCTAACGATTTTCGCTAAACTCTATATTCTACAGTTTTGGACTACGAGAAATCAATTGCGCTAAGTCGCATGTTCGAGAAAATTTGTTTAGTGGGTCATTTTTGGGTCACCGTGGGTCAAGCTAAGTTTATCTAGAAAAGTTTATCTAGATAACTTCTTTAACGATTTTGACGAAATTTTCTACCCTACTGTTTTCGGGCACGAAAAGACCATTGGGATGGGTCTCGTGTTCGAGAAAATTCCATTAGTGGGTCATTTTGTGTCATAATGGGTCAGGGTCAAGTTAATTATATATAGAGAACGACTCAATCGATTTTGACTAAATATTGTATCTAACCATCTTCGGGCACGAAAATATCATTGAGATGGGTCTCGTCTTCCAGAAAATTTGATTAGTGGGTCATTTTGGGTCATAATGGGTCAGAGTCAAACTTATTATATCTAAAGAACGGCTCAATCGATTTTGATGAAATTTTGTATTTTACCATTTTCGGGCATTATAAGACCATTGGGCTAGGTCACGTGTTCGAGAAAATTCGATTAGTGGGTCATTTTGGGTCGTAATGGGTCAAGCTCAAGCTAATTATACACTGTTAAAAATTTGCAGCATTCTGGCAGGTCATTTGACCGTTTTTTCCGAAAACGGTTACTCAACCGTGAATTTAACACTATTCTGGCCATATTATTGTCCATTTTATGGTCATAATATACTTAAATTATGGTTATGAAACCGTTTTTTCAAAAAACGGTCGAATGACCTGCCAGAATGCTGCAAAATTTTTAACAGTGTATCTAAAAACCGGCTCAATCGATTTTGACCAAATTTCACATCCAACCGTTTTTCGACACGAAGAAACTATTGGGCTAGGTCACATGTTCGAGAAACTTCGATTAGTGGCTCATTTTTGTGTCACTATGGGTCACGCCAATTTTATCTAAAAAACGTCTCTAACGATTTTCACTAAACTCTATATTCTACAGTTTTGGATTACGAGAGAACTATTGGGCTAAGTCACATGTTCGAGAAAATGCGATTAGTGGGTCATTTTGGGGTCAACGTAGGTCAAGCTAAGTTTATCTAGATAACTTCTTTAACGATTTTGACGAAATTTTGAACTTACTGTTTTCGGGCACGAAAAGACCATTGGGATGGGTCTCGTGTTCGAGAAAATTCGATTAGTGGGTCATTTTGGGGCATAATGGGTCAGGGTCAAGCTAATTATATCTAGAGAACGGCTCAATCGATTTTGACTAAATTTTGTATCTAACCATTTTCGGCCACGAAAAAACCATTGGGATGGGTAACGTTTTCAAGAAAATTCGATTCGTGGGTCATTTTTGGGTCACCGTGGGTCCAGCTAAGTTTATCTAGATAACGGCACTACGATTTGACGAAATTCTGTTCGAGAAAATTCGATTAGTGGGTCATTATGGGTCAGGGTCAAGCTAATTATATCTAAAAAAACGCTCAAGACGTTTTTACGAATTTTTTTAATATACGGCCATTTCTGGTCATGAGAGGACCATTGGACTAAGTCACATGTTCGAGAAAATTCAATTAGTGTGTCATTTTGGGTCACAATGGGCCAGGGTCAAGCTAATTGAATCTAAAAACATGCTGAAAACATTTTGACCAAATTTTATATTACGTATACCATTTCTGGGCATGAGAAGAGAATTGGGCTAAGTCACATGTTCGAGAAAATTCAATTAGTGGGTCATTTTGGCTCACAATGGGTCAGGGTCCAGCTAAATGTATCTAAAAAACGGCTTAAACGATTTCGACTAAATTTTGTATTCTATCGTTTTTGGGCTCGAGAAGACCATTGGGCTAGGTCGCATGTTCAAGAAAAATCGATTAGTGGGTCATTTAGGATCACAATGGATCAGGGTCAAGCTAATTGTATTTAAAAAGCGCTTCAAAACATTTTGACATAATTTTGTATAATACCGTTTCCGGGCATGATAACACCATTGAGCAGGGTCGCATGTACAAGAAAATTCAATCAATGGGTCATTTTAGGTCCTAATGGATCAGGATCAAGCTAACTGTATCTAAAAAACAGCTCAAAAGATTTTGACAAAACTTTGTACTAACACGTTCCTGGACAAGATAAAAACATTGGGCTGAGTCGCATGCTCAAGAAAATTCTATTAGTGGGTCATTTTGATGATAATGGGTCGGGGTCAAGCTAACGGCATCACAAAAAGGTTTAAACAATTTTGGCAATTTTTTGTCCCATTGAAATAGCTCACATCTGTCGATGAATTTCGGTTAGTGGTTTTTTGAATCAAAGTGGATCAAGCTTATTTTACCTAGAAAACGACTAACGATTTTCACTAAATTTTGTATTCCATCGTTTTCAGGCTCGAGAAGAGCATTGTGATAGGTCGGATGTTCGAAAAAACTCGATAAGTGGGTCATTTTGGGTCACTATGTTTCATTGTCATGCTAATTGCATCTAAAACAGCAAGAATTATTCAGTGGAAAAAATATATCGAGATAAACAGAAAGCTAATTTTGTCCGAGCTTAGCTCGGTCATTCCTGCTAGTTTTTTATTTAATATTGTATCGATTTATTTTTACATTTATATAGAAGATTATAAAATACATTTTCTCTAATGGTTAATTAAGCAATATAAATCTATATGTATATCAAGTTTTTCAAAAATTTTAGGCGGAGCTATATTACACTAGATTTTTTTTAACACAATTATTCTAATTGGCAGATAAATCATATCAGATGTAAATTTTCAATTGGGCGAAAAATGTCCAGACCAGGATTCGAACCAGGGATCTCTTAGATGAAGCCGCCAATGCTCTACTATCTGAGCTATTCCGGTCGAATCTGGTGGAATTTTTCCACAAATCAGCCTTATTGATTATAGCACCTGGTCTGAAATCTGACTCAGATCAACAGAATAAATCTCAGATAATAGAACTCTAGAAATCGCTGGATACGTAATATCATATAAGCTATATTAATAAATATTTAATTAAAATGTGAATAATAAACAAAATAACAGTTTATCAGAAGCATATAGCATTTATCATCCTAAAATACATGATAGGAGAACATGAATAAAGTAACTCCGCTACTGTGGAAAACTCAGTTTTCAGTGAAGCATAAAATATGAAAGAATTGGCAAACATTCAACTGCATTAATTTTATTAAGTTATTTTATAAGTATCATAAATTTACATTGAAAATTTAAAACAGCTGCAACGGTGCATAAAAAAGATTACTCCATTTCTTATGAAATAATATCTTATGCATTGAAAAAGCTTAAGTTTCCTCATCCAATAAAAATTCAGGATCTTTAAAAAGAATACCCGTTCAGATTTATATAAATATTTACTCACAGATAAATGTATCAGTGATATCAATTACTTAACACACTACCTTATGGAATATTGTTTTGCTTTTGTGTGTCCGTAATTGATAAATTTAAGATTGCTTCCCAGCGTATTTTTTGAAAAAGCATAATTTAATTTCTCTGTAACTTAAAATCAAATGCTGTCACTTTGATGCACATTGTAAAATATTTGCTATCAATTATAATGTTTATTTAAATATAATATCGTTTTTATCTACTGTGTCTATCATTAACATTCAATGCATACGCTAATATCATTTAATACATACACTAATATCATTCAATATATTGGCCAATATATTGGCCATTCAATATATAGCCAAGTCTTTGACAGTGGCCAGTGGGGTAAAGAACATTCATCCTCTTAGCGAGTATCAAGGTTAGTATCCAGTGGAACACGAGGCGATAAAAATCGGGTGTGATAACATGCAATAAAACACCTTTTCCGTATAAATATGCATCAGTACGAACCTTTGTGATCTAGAATTATTTTAAATATTGTGCTATTGCCACATATGTTTTCTGAAAACAAAAAATTCCATCATTGACTAGAGGAAATTTTCCCTACAAAAAAAAGGGGGAATATTAAAATAAAAGTGTTTCGAGAGAGAGGAAAAAAAGAGAGAATAGACCGCAACTTTGCTGCCAGTACATTTTCCCTTTCACCATGTTTTTTCTTCTTTCTTTTTACAGTGTACGAGTAGTTTAAATTTTTGTTTGTTCAACTTCACTATACTTTGATTTAGAACCTCAATTAATATGGTTCTGAAAATATTTTATCGCGTGCCATAAGTTTGTTTTCCCTGTGATAAGATAAAGTATATTTGAAATATTTAGAATACAATAATATGTTGCAACAGATATAAATCTTATTAAAAAATATTTTGAGTCTTAACTCAATTTAGATATCCAGTTTGCCCCAGAATAAATTTGGTTAACAGCGAAACTGGTCAAGAAATCCAAATCGGATAAAAGATGTGTGGAGTAAAATGTAATGTGCTGTAATTGGTAATGGTGTTGTGATTGTTATTTGTTGTGGAGATGTATCAACCAGTAATATGAGTTAAATATTCGACATTAAATCAAATATAGGGAAAATGTAATGTGATACATGAATTGTCAGTGAAATATTTAATTCTATAGAATTGATGGGTCAAATTTGTCAACTTTTATTGAAATTTCTGAAAGCTGTTTTAAGTTTACAGTGGTTTCAGTTGAAGCGACGCAATTTTGGACATAAAAGGACGTACTAATTTTTTTAAAACAATTTTTAATTTCCCATGTGTAATATTTGTCTTTTCTTTTCGGTATTATTCTTCAAACATTTTATAAATTTAGATCTGATTAAATCCGATCTGATTAGATTAAATCCTCGCGAATCGAGCCGGGTTTTAAGATCTCAATTGCTTTATTTTAATTTTTTTTTCTGCTGCCAATTTCTTTTGCCCTACTACCAGAGGGCATGTACAGTTTTAAATAATGGAATTTTTGTATTTCTACTAACGGTTTGTCTTCAAAAAATCTACAAAACGCACTCCAACATATTAACTAATCTCTTACTTATCCACCAACTTTAATAAACGCAGTTTTCAGAATTTTCAGTTGAGCCTTATCAATAACAACATGTTGCTGCCCAAAAGCAAAAATAAGGTTTAAAAGATTGACGTGAGTTTTAATTTCATCAAGTTTTGTTCTAGTTAGTCTTCTGCATATTTTGTTTGAGGTCCGTCGTTAAATAATAACCATTATACTTCATTTTCGAGGTCCGTTAAAATACGAAAGGTTATTTCCATTGATGCGCATTTCACTTAAATATTTTCAAAATGGGACTGATTTAACACCAGGGTCTTCATATGAAACGTGTCTTTTCATTTAGCTGGACTTAGTGAAGTAAAAATTTAAAATATATATGTTTAAAATTCAAATTCAAGTATCTGAAACGTCTTTCTAGAACAAAATAATGATATTTATAATTTGTAGTTCTTCGAAATATTCGTAAGCAAGTTGTCGATTATTTAATAATTTTGGATTTTTTACTCTCTATATGACGGCAAAAAAATTCTAAAACACATTTGCTCAACTCACGTTTATGTTAACAGATTACATTTAACTCTTCCCTTAAAAAATCAATTACAAAGTTTCAACAGATTAATTTTTTTTATCATATCTGATGATTAGAGAAGACAATCTGCATATTTATACAAGCATGAAACGATGGTAGCAGTGCGATGACTTGAATTTGTGATATCTGAGAATGATATTTTTACACCACTCTATATGACTTTTGTATTTGCAAAAATTGCTTTTAAAAATAGCCTTGAGGTAATAGAAATATTTATAATTAAAATATTATGTTACATTTTTTTCATTTTTTTATTCACTGCAATTAATTAACGCCTATTTCGAAATACATGTATTTATTGGTAAGCTTCACTATTAATACCCCTTCCCTATCCATTCTTATGTAAATTACCCCAGATGAATGGTTTTTCTATAAGCATCCATTACTACAAGTCGGACTCCATTGATGTATTACTATTACTTTTGAAAATACAATTTAAACATTGATATAATTTTGTAAAATAGAACTTTATCGGCTGCCTTCTTTTAAATACTATATCCATTATGGATTATTTAAACCCACCGAAACTTTTAACATTACACATACAAAAAAAGCTTAACTGGAGTTTTTGGATCACGATCGGTTTCATCTCTACATTGGAGGATGTCTGTAGTTTTATTAAAATTACTTATCCATCTGGTATCACAAATGTTTATTTTACCACATCAAAATGTAATATTTTTATGTTTACTTTGCTGAAATACTCTACAGATATTCTTGTAGGAACTTTCATATTTATTCAGTCAGCAATAGTACTTATCTACGCGGAGGAAACATAAATAATCTAACACTTTCGAAGAAAAACCTATGCATCTTTGATAGGGTGGCAAAGAATATAAGGGAAGTATAAAAAAGGTAAATTCAAAAAATAGTAGAAAAGATCATTAATATTTCTTTTATTGAACGTGATGCTTTCCAAAAAATATAATAGAAAATAAAAGGCTTAAATTACACTATCCTTGCCTTTCTAACATCTAAAAAACGGAAAATATCAGCACTTGTGTGTATTTTGTGCTATAAAGATTGTATTTATAAATTTTGCATCCGGAAAATAATTTCTTTTTCAAGTTTATAAGAAACACTATTTTTTTACATCAGAAAAAATCTTTTGTTTTCCTACAGAGATATATTTTAGCCATTCATGAATGATATTTTATATATTTTGAGTTGCAATTAACACATATCCATACAAAAATGTCAAAATTCTAACTTGACCAAGTAGCAGTTCAGAAACTTTTAAGATAAAATCGTTAAAAGAAAGTTATGTGAATTATAAAGTAAGTAAATTTTAAAATAGAAAAGAATGTCGTCTGTATTTTCCATAACCAAAAAATATTTTTCTATAATTTAATCCGATCTTAATAGTTTTAAATTGATCAGTTTTCTTTAAAAAATAATTAAAAATTTAACAAAATACTGCAAAGTTTAAAATATTCATTGAATATAGAAATTTTTATTATTTTTTCTTACCAATTTACAATATAAGCACATTGATATATGTGTTCGTATCTTTTCAATATTTGGCTTGTCACAATGAATTTCTTTTTGTTCTAAAATTATCCAACATTCTCTTTTGGGCATTAAAAAAATTCTAGTTTCATTTTTGAGACAATCGTCAACTATTATTGCATGCTGTATCATATTTATTTAATAGCAAATATAACCTCTTCATACCAAAAATTTGAAAATATCATATGTCTCAAAAACGGCTAGTTTGTTTGAAAATTTATATTACTTTATTACTATTATTTTTATACCTAATGCAGATTACTCAAATATCAATCTTTGTCTTAAAATTTAATTCAAGCTATTCATTTGTATACTTTGCTATTTTTCAAAAATTCATTTTCTAAATAGACCCGTCATTTTTGTGACACCAGTATCTGACAATCTAAAAAAGAAAGCTTTTATTCTTGGATGAAGTCGGAAGTTGTACTCCAAGTGTGGCAAATAAGGTGCGTTCGTACTGTAACCATTTTTCTAAATACTCAGATCATGGTGTGAAAGCTGTTGCACACTTACGCAAAAATGCATGAACACAAAATTTATTACTATTACATATATTAAATTCAGCAATACGGAAATAATATGATTCCATCTTAATCGGACGTAATCAACATGACAACTTAAAATAATTACCTATCATGGGATATTATTGAATTAATTTCATATGATAAGATTTAATAGAATGAAGAAAACTTTTGTAAATATCCTTTTTAGTTTTGTTTCGATTTTCATAAAGTTTGTTATGACTCGGAAAAATTCGGCAACGGTTATATATATTACATTTCAAAGCATTGAGTTGGGTAGTTTTTGAGCTGTTATATGCAGACGTATAGACGGACGGGCCAGACGACGACTATAAGAGACATGTATTTATATAATTACGAAAGCACCTAAAAATAAGAAATTTAAAGCAATCTATAAAATCTTTTTCAATAAATGTTATATGCAGCGTAATCCGTTTCTTAATAGATAATCAGAAAAATGAACATTATCTTCTAGTCTTATTCTTTAACCACTCCACCGTTTACCTGAGATAAGTCGGGTATAAAAACACTGTTTCCCCCGACCTATCGCCGTTGAAGTGGTTTAAAATATAAATACGATTAAAATACAGTGGTTTATCGTTTATTTGTCTCCGCTTTAGATGTATCCAGGTTAAGGAAAATAATTTAGTTTTATGCATAATTTTCTATTTCAAATGAATGCTAAGGACATCGCTCAATGCATAGAACTCATCGGATAATGCATATATTTTTTTTAGAATTAACCAGGCAGAGCATAAAGACATGTACAGTCGTGGAAAAAAAAAAGTAAACAACAAAATCCCTACTAACTTTGCAACAAATTATTGCAGAAGAAAGTTACTGGTACCAAACGATTGGAAATAAAGTAAACTTTTATATGTTTTATATAAAAATTGCTTAGGTGGCCATCTACATATCAAAACGAACCTAAACTTTGTTTTTACCAAAGGCAATACCTCGTTTTGACACCATAAATAGTTTCTATACCCTTCACTTAGCCTAAATCCTAATTTTAATTATTTTCGTACGATTAGTTTCCGAGAAAATAATTATTTTAATATGAGCTTATTTTAGGGGCTGTATCCAAATGGAAGTTCGGTAATCGAATGTGGAAATGCTACAGAATGACTATGTCACACCTAATAATCTATTGTTTCTTGCCAATATTAACATCTCACTTGCTTAATATGTTTTGATTATTGTTATTCCAAATGTTTCATTGAAATGAGTAAAATGTACATATTTCAAATTATGCTTTTCCAAACATCATAAACGTTAAATCGTCATTTTGACGTTTTTTACTCATAAATCGATAACTACTTGGAAGAAAAATTTGTAATTGAGAATTTGCATAAAGCAGGGCATAATAAATATAAATCTCTCTCTCTAAAAAAAAAAATGTAGGTTGCAATGCATATTTCTTTTAAATATTAATTTCCTAATTTAAAAATCATATTATAAAACTTTTAAAATTACATATTCAGTATATGTTTGTTTGTTTCTTTTAGTATTATAATCAAACAAAAGAAAATATCACATTAGGATTATCATTTAAGGAGATAATATGAATATGTAATTTTACATTAGAAGCCCTAAATTGTGAATGTTTATAAATCAAAAACTTGTTATCCAAATGACATGAAATTTCCTTTCTAGTCATAGTTTGAATAGAAGATTTAAAATATATTCTCAAAATTGTTTGTATCCATACAGAAAAACGAAGTTTGGTTTGGTTTGATTTGTTGATGATCCTCTAACCAAATTTTATATACATCATGTAAAAGTAGACTTTATTTCCGATCGTTTGGTACCTATAAATTCATTCTATTATAATTATTTGCAGAGTTAGTAGGTGTATTTACTTTTTATCTACGATTGTACATTACTTTCAAAAGCAAATTTTATGCTACATCTTTTAATGGAAGACAAGGAAATTGTTAAAGACTCTGATGAAAAGTAAGATGATATTCTCTAACTGGTAAATTTATCTAACGTTTCTCCATACAGTTGGTGGCAGCCTTGCTGGCTCTATTTAATGGACTGCTTTTACAACCTGTTTGTTGTTACCTTACATTAACGCGTATTATAACACCAGTTATATCATTTTAAATTACACCATTATATAAGTGAAAAACATTACTCCATAAAATTGTAGGCGGCATGCTACCACCAATATTAAGGGGTAACGTTCATTTTTTTTTTTTTTTTTTTTTTTTTTTTTTTTTTTTTTACAGTGCAATGCGAGAAGTTAAATTGTTTAAACAATGCTGACGGTTGTTCGAAGATATTATCAATCAAAATCTGATGTAACAGTTCAAAATTTGAAGGGGGCCGCAGAATTAGAAAACGAAACGGTAAAAAGATCGCTTGTTTCATAATCGAAATAAAAGTAATAATGGTAATAATTAAAATAAATTTCATCACATCTTTACGGCAATTTACTTGTATATTTTGTTTATCGTGAGTAATTAATTTTTTTAGTATATTCATACTATTCTCATTAATTTGACTTTTTTTAAAAATTAAAATACCAAATTTAAAGAATACTGTTTCTTTTAGCATCAAATTATTTCCGATTTATTTTTTAATCAAACGAAAATTAAATAAATTCAAGGCAAATGATTATTTAATTCAACTCAAATGTTTACATCGTTTAATGCGGACTTCTGTTACTGCGGACGAAACATAGCTGGCCATGGAAGTTCACACTAACGGGAGCTCACCGTATAAATGCAGTTTTCAATTGCTATGATAAATTATAGAATTGAAATTTTCCGTATGTGACATTTATTTATATATAAGCAAAATTGTTTTTATTCATCTGAAAGCCTTTGGTTTTCCATTCAGAAATGCTCTTCAGTCGTTCGTTTAAGAAGTTTGTAGCTGTGCATATATAAAGTATTCACCTTTTTGGTAATAGTGAAACCCCTGCCCCCTTTATGATATCATGCGTTATCATTTCCCGACGTCCCCTCTCCCTTATGATATTGTTATCAATGTCTAAAAATCTTTTTATCTTCACATTCTTTTTTCTTCTTTTTATACTTTTGCTATGATATACATTTAATATTCCAATATTTTACTGATTTAAATGAAGGGAAGTCAATAAAATATCACTATTATACATAAAACAACTTTATATAAAATAACACTAAGGAAATACTTATTATTAAAAAATATTTAACAATAGCCTTTTGTTACACAAGGCATTGAACAGTATTATTGTCTTCTTGCATTTGTTCGATACACAAGGAGGGGGTACCCAGAACTTGTTATCAACAAAACATGTAGCAAACATTACTCCCTATTTTCTACTACTAAACCTAACAAGAATAGTATAATAAAGCACACATACGACAATATATATTAAAAAACACATACACACATAAATAACGCATGATTTCAACAGTTAAAGGTATATATAAATATTATACAGATATACATACAATAAACCCACGTGGAGTGAAAAATTAGCCATTGCCAGGAATCAAGCCCGGGAACACAGTGGTCCCGGGTTCGATTCCTGGTTCTGGATATTTTTAACTCCAGTTGGGTTTCTTGTATTTATTGTATGTATGTCTGTATAATATTTATATATACCTCTAACAAGAATAGTTCCGAACCTAGTTCCTATAACAATGCATATGACAGGACAATATGATTCCCGCCCGTTGGGGTATTACATATTTCAAATAAAATGATTTTAAAAGCATTTAATTGTTTTAAAAACTTTATATTTTCATAAAAATAGATAACACACTAAGAAAACGTTAACAGACTATTTTCATTTACAGAAAAATGTATACGAAAGTTACCAAGAAAAATTGGTTGGATCAAAAATTATAACGATATCAAAAGAGAACGCCTCTTTCCCCAGAGATATCTTACGATATCACGTGTCAGACCTGTCTCCCCCCATAAAGTGATAACATTATATCTATACATCCCCTTTCATATTTATTCAACCACATATCATGTTTAACAGCACAAAAGTGTTGACTGGGTAGAAAGAAACGAAAGTGTAGTATAGAAATGTAAATCTGAAAAGAAGAACCCAGTTTTTCTGTATTTGCAATGAAAATGCAACGGTATTTATCTTGTTTTGCGTGAAATGTTATAAAATCACGAAAGTTTCTGAGGAAAACAGGATAACCTGCTCATGTAATCGATCTTACCGAAAAGGGTAATCACAGTCAAAAATCTGGGGCGTGAAATGCATACTCATGGCGCGTATAATGAACATTTCGAAGACTTTCTTTTATATTATCGCATTTACAACAAAGGTGAAAAAGTAAATTAATAGTTATAATATACTTCAGTTTCCTGAAAGTTATTACTGTCAACCAGAATTTAGTTTGGGTAGAAAACCCTGTATGTTTGATTTAATATGTGGTTTGGGACCCCAAGTTTTATTTTAATATTTCTTCCTCTTGATACTATCACCAATCCTCTGTATTTGATGGTCGACTTCGGCAACACCCAGAGTAGGGAATTAAATCTTATCTATATAAATTATATATATTATTATATATTAATTACTATATTATACATTGTATATTAATTACTATATATTAATCTTATCTATCTCTTATCTATACATTTTCAGATAACCATGAAGGCTTAAACTTTTCTTTCATATTATCGTTCTATGATATTCTATGTTATTTCGGGTATCAGTATATTATTTTTGGTAATGCAAATCATACTATTCCGCTCGAAAATTTGTAAAATATTACAATCACCAAGAAGCAATTTGGATTTATGATGAAAGTGAAAGAAGGGTAAATAAAAGAAAAAAATAAATAAATATTAAATTTTAATATAGAAATCCTGTATATTTTACATCCAAAGTAACGCGTTTTATGATGTATAAACAAAACAAAATGTACAAATTACACTAATCTTATTTTTATAATCTACAAATTAGAGAAAAAAAATAGAAGGGCTTCTGCAATTACTCTTCAAAACTAAAGTGCAGAGATAATTTAGCGGAGAGTTGAAAAGAGGCCCCCTTTTCCATCTGAATATCACTAGAATTAGAGATAAGGGTCTGTCATGTTCAAGACATTCACGAGAACCGCTTGACAGACCGCATTTTGTCTATTTGGCAATCGTTTATTGAGGTAGATCTTTCAAAGTCAGATCACCATTACAATTTATTGTGCATACATTGGAAACATTGTATAGCATGATTAGTACACTCTGTCAATGAACACGCCTCGGACCGTTATAATCCATAAATGTATAATTGTTTAGTTTGTTTCAGCAGTTTTGAACCACTCTGTATTATAATAAATATATGAAACTACAATTTCTATAAATTAAATGTATGAGAAATATTTCTAAATGTTATTTTAATTTTTAAAAATGTAAATATTCTGGGTTCTTTCTTATAGAATTTGTTTATCATATAAAAAAATATCCGCATTTTCTCAAATATTATGCATACGTTTTAATTAAAGTGAGAGACTTAAAATACACGGGCAAAATTGCTACAAGAAATTTCTTTTTCTATTTAGATAATGGTATTTTTAGAAAAAAAAATGATTTTTGCTGCTACGGGGAATGCCCGAGAGTTTGCACTTACTTTATGGCTTTTTATTTTCTTATTTTGTATTAAGGATATTTCCCTATTTATAGGTGATGAAACATAAATACATATGAAAAAATATACACTTTTTAGATAATGAATTTAAGTATCTTGTTTTAATTAATTGTTAATATTGGACCCAAATTAGAGAAATTTATTTTTATATGGAAAAATAGCGTCATGCTTTAAATAGCATTCCTATTAATACAGAAATACTACAATTATATTTTGAATTTTTGAAGGTTTTTTTCTTTAAATTTTCATAATAATAATAATTTATATCCTTATAATTGTAAAATATTTTGTATGTAAATAAGAATTTGTTCTAGTCCTACATAAAATTGTGTTTTTTTTTTGGAAGGATACAAATATTTTGTTTTGCTATTTTGCTTCCGAAGATAAACTCTGTACAAAGGTACACTGTAAAAAAATACGACCAATTTTCCTGTACGAATCGGAAAAATAGTGGGCCTTATCGTACTGGAAAAATTTCCGACCCAGCTCGGAATAAAATCCTTAAAATCGGAATAAAATCCGTAAAATACCGTTTTATTTACTATTTCATTTTTTACGGAATTTATACCGAGCTGAGTCGGAAAAATTTCCGGTACGATAAGGGCAACTATTTTTCCGATTCTTACAGGAAAACTGGTCGGATTTTTTTACAGTATATAAAATTTAACGTTGAATGTGTGAATTATCAAATAGAAATCAGTTCATATAAAAAATAGGCCTCATTTTCAGTAAAAAAGACTTCTTTTTTTCGTGAAAAATTTTAAACTCGCTCTACATATTTCGAATAATCTTAATTGAAGAAAATAAAGATTTTACTGTATTGGAGTAAAATAAGAAATTTCGTTTAGTTTTACGAGTGAATAAAAAACTCGGAGAATTTCGAAATGTGATTTTAATACAAGAATTTTTATATTTAATGTAAAATAACTAAAATTTAATTAAAAAATCCAAGTATAAGAACCAGGTGCATTTGAAACGGTCTTTGACTATCTGCAACCAAATTCGCTGAATTCTACGTGCAATAAAATGTGGAACCTGCCAAATGTGTCCACCTTTGGGATTGAGAAATGTAGCAACTTTACAAACGTGATCACATTGGTTATTATTCGCTGATGATTATTCCTAAAAACAACGTGAGGCAAAAATCACTTTAACCTAGAATTCAATCAAAATCAATCGCAAAAGTCAATATATATGCACAAATAAGCATAAAATATGTTTTATGGGATCATGAATATAATATTTATGATTAATGAGTTCCACAAATAGAATAATAAATTGTTGTACAGTAAGTAGACTCAAGATAATTCGAACTTTCAGATAATATAGTTTATTCATAAACTTCTCCAAAACTTGCCTTATAACTATAAACAAACCAGTTCGTTTGTAACTATAAACAAACCAGTAGAACATACTTTTTATCTGATCGGTTATTTCGAACTAATAATTATAATGCCTCCTATTAAAAATTGATTATAGATATTAATTTTGGAATTGAGGAAAATTATGTGAAGAGAAATTGTGAAAATTATCCCAGCAAAGAAACAAGAAATGGCAACACGTTTCAGAATTGGCTCTCAAATCTGTTATCATTGATAACAGATCAGATGATAAGACTCCAACATTTTTAAACTATTGTAACGAAAAATTATTAATGTTTGGATTTTTTTTTTTTCAAATGAAGATATTCAACATATAAAAAAAAAATGTTTATTTTAAAACAGAAAGATATGTGCAAAAGCATAAAAACTTCAACTGAATGTTTCCGGTACGAAAAGGGCAACTATTTTTACGATTCCTACAGGAAAACTGGTCGTATTTTTTTTTACAGTGTGTATACTGCTCGCAAAATAAAAAGGGTTAAAACATTGTACAGATATATGCGTGAAAACTTGTAAATCGGTAAACAATGCTGACTTTCGGCTATAATGAAGACATTAACAGACGAGCATTAATTAAAAGGTAAATTATATACACTGTAAAAAAAAAAAAAAAAAAAATAGGACGAGATTTCCTGTAGGAATCGGAAAAATAGTTGCCCTTATCGTATCTGAAAAATTTCCGACCCAGCTCAAAATAAAATCAGGTAATCGTAAAATCGGAATAAAATCCGTAAAATTGGAATAAAATCCGTAAAGTACCGTTTTAATAAATGTTTCCATTTTTTTACGGATTTTATTCCGAGCTGGGTTGGAAAATTTTCCGGTACGATACGGGCAACTATTTTTCCGATACCTTCAGGTATACTGTTCGGATTTTTTTACAGTGTACGCAATTTCAAACATTTTATGCAATTTCATTTTAAGATAAGTATTTAAAATTCATATAGGTAAATTATTTATCGTGATAGGAGTTGTCATAAGTGGACATAACGGACATAAAGGTAAGAAAAAGTGAGAATACAGGATATAGGAGATTGTGTTTATATCAAAATAAGCAAACAACTCTTTCGCATAGCACGGTGTTTACACTGTAAAAAATAAATCTTTAAAGTTACTAAAAATTTTCTAGAAAACTTGGATTCCTTGAACTATTTATGTAACGACAACAAACATTCATGCAACATACACACTTTTGCACCGAAAATCAAAACAAATTGGAAGGTTACTACGAATTTTTTAGGAAATTGGGATGCCTAGAACTTTTCATGTCACTGAAACCAGGGTTACAGATAAAATTTTAGTAAGATTACTGTAATTTTAGTAGATTCATTTGTAACGCTACAGATTTCTGTAGCTGTACAAAAACTAGTTTTGTAGATTTACAGCTTTTTAGTACAGTTATATATGAAAGTTTAGTAAGCATGTAACTTTACATCTGTAGAACTGCATTATTTATTTATTATTTGTTATTTTTTATTTTACAAAATCGCAAATTTTGCTCATCGGCTGCGGGAAAATTAAAAGTTTCGTCTGTCCTGGGAAAAAATACGAATTTCGTCAAATCACCGTGGGAAAAATAATTGCAAATTTCGTCGATTAGGAGCGGAAAAACCTCAAATTTCGGTGATCGGCTGCGGAAAAATCGTGTGTTTCGGTGGTTTATCGCAAATTTTGTTAAATTGACGCAGGAAAAATTGCAAATTTCGTCAGAGTTAGTTAAGAATTGCGAATTTCAATGATCGGGTGCGGAAAAATCGAAACTTTCGTCGATGGGGCTTCGAAATATCGCAAATTTCTTTGATCAGGTACGGAAACATTTCAAATTTTCTCAATGACGCGCGGAAAAATTGAGAATTTCATTGATCGGCTGCTGAAAAATCGCGAAATTCGTCAGTTTATAGCGAGAAAATATCGCGAAATTGTCAATTTTCCGCGGGAAAAATTAAAAATTTCGTCAGAGTCAGTTGAGAATCGCGAATTTCGTTGACCTGACGCGGAAAAATCGAGAATTTTGTTGGTCGGGTAAAACAAAATTGCGAGTTTTGTCGATCAGACGCGGAAAATCATAAATATCGTCGATCAGGCGCTAAAAAATAGCGAATTTCGTTTATTGCGTGCGGAAAAATCACGAATTTCGTTGATCAGGCGGAGAAAAATCTGACATTTCGTTGATCGGCTGCACCCCCCCCCCCTTCGTGTCCCTCGTTTATAAAGTTAATTTTTTTTCGGCACTAGCCACTTTCATGTCTATGTGTGCTTTTCAGCGCTTTTAATAAAACAAAATTTACTCCCTGGTGTAAAGTCAAGGAATATTATCACTCCCTCAAAGTAATCCTTGCCCTATCTCTGTTTTATATACAAATGTAAACTGTTAATATATCCTTGCCAACTTAATTGGATATGTTGAATGTGTAGGTGATCCTAGAGGGGTAACCCCACCCCAGTCCTCTGAAACCATATTTTTTATCTGATTATAGGTCACAGATCACCTCCCCAAGATAGAAATTTCTCAGTGTTACTGATGTGGCCCTCGACAACCCAGACATATTTGTAAGTATCGGTTCTCTTAAAAAGTTTGTGCACCCCTAGTCTATACAGCAATCTGTATTCCCCTTTACTTTCAACAGAGTGTTTCCACTATGACAAAAAAGTAATAAAAACTACAAAAAAAATTAATATCTCAGAAAAAATTGAGATACAGCTTTCAAACAAATTACATTTAAAAGTACATTTTTTTCTCTATACGACGATATAAAAAAGTAATATTGTGGAATGTTTAGAAGTTTAAGAAATAAATTTCATTTAAAATTGTCCGTCATATTTCTTGGAAATCTAAGTTTGTATACCAGGTTTATTCAAATATAAAAAAATGATAGATTCAACACAATGAGCTTCATTATTACCATAAATACAAACAGCATAATGCATAAAATAATTGTATTGTGATATACGTACAAATTAATCCAGAGAATCAACATATTTACCAGTAATAAATATAATGCCATATGTGTCAACTTCAAACTAATCTTCCGTAATACTTGAGTTAATTTGACCCTGGTTTAATACGTTTGGGAGCAGATTTTTTTTTTAAGAAATGAAATTAAATATGTTCCACGTAGAAACCTGGAATTAAATAAATAAGCATTCATGAAATAAATTTTCTTATTCGAAATGTGGTTAACCTGGATCAGATTAATCCAGACATCACGGAAGATTAGTGGAAGGTTGGCAGCTATGTAATGCAAAATCATGCAATCAAAAATAAATTGCTGAAAAATCATAAATAATAATAGAATTAGCATTAGATTTTGAAGGGGTTGGAGGGGGGGGGGGGGTTCGCTAAAGATTTTTCAAGCAAAGTAGCCATGAACATAATTACTGCCTGTAAAAAATAACATGCAAATTTTAATTATTTTACAGCAAAACAACTTTTAAAAGTGTTTAAAAAATAACAAGAAATATTCGAAAGGTATGATAAGAAAAACATTAAATTTCGGGCTTTTTGGTTAGTTGGGAGACTATGATCACATTTTGCGCAGGATTCTAAAGGCACTGAGAGGTCCATTTAATATGTAACACCATCCATTACACACATCCATAGTTAAAGTGCGATTAGAACCGTACAATTCTTGTCAAGCAACTAACGCCTTAATCACAAACGGGGGGTGGTGATGAGAAAAGTATGTTTCTGGCAGTGCGCACCATTTTGCGTGAATCTCATCCATATTATTTTTTGTTTCTCTCAGATTACTATTACTGTTTGGTTTGTAAAAAAAATAATCGATTATTTGTACTGAACTGAAACAAGACACCTTTTGAAGAGATAACGTTTAAGATTAGGAGAAAACATGATATTGTGTGATTTCTCGAAAAGAAAGTACTCAAGATAAACATTCCTTAAATTCAAATTATCAATGGCATGACATAACAAAATTTTATACATACCAAGGACTAATGCAACAGTAGCATTGAACAACGAGACATTCGAACAGTAATGATATCCACAGTATAGAGTGAATCATTAATGATAAAGAAGCTAACAATCGTTTAATTAATAGCTCCACCAACAATTGAAAATTATTAATTGCTATGTTCTCTTTCATTAAAACAAAAATAGCTTTTGTATAGGAAAGGAAGAATTGATTAAAAAATAAAATATAAAAATTTTGAAAATTCTGGGAAAAATCAATTTTCTTCTAAATTTTGATAATGCGTTTTATTTCACAAAAAAATAAAGATCAGTAATTAGTTTAATGCAACTAGTAGTTAAATAATATGCGCTTTTTATTTAACAACAGTAAAAATACATAAAACTATTTCTATGACTTTGGATGAACAGTTTATGTATGGTCTTTAACGTTAGATTATTGAAATCATTTCCTTTATTAATAAAATGACTACATTAATAGCTGTCATTCTCAAGCATAAAAAGTTGGGCACATTGCCAATGCGTGCCCTTAAACTGGATTAAGAATATAAAATAGATTTCTAGTATGTATTGGGATAAAAAGTTTATGATGCTGTTTAATCCTACTGATAAAATAATGACATGTACAGTCGTGGGAAAAAAAAAAAAAGTAAACATCCCCTACTAACTCCTCAACAAAATTATCGTAGAAGAAAGTTACTGGTACCGAATGATTGGAAATAAAGTCTACTTTTAAATGATGAATATAAAATTTGCTTAGGGGGCCATCTACATATTAAAACGAATCCAAACTTCATTTTTTTTCAAAGACAATACTCAATTTTAACGAGATATTTCAAATCTTCGGTTCAAATTATGCCTAGATACCGAATTTCAAGTCATTTGAATAATAAGTTTTGAATTATAAACATTCAAAATTTAGTGCTTCTAATGTTAAATTACATTTTCATATTTTTATTTATATCTCCAGAAATTATGCTCCTAATGTGCTAATTTTTTTGTGTAGCAATAATACTAATATACCCAAACATAAATACGCTGAACTTGCATTTTTTATAATTTTGTGATATGAATTATGAATTATGACATTAATATTCGAAAAAATTATGAATTGCAACCTACAATTTTTTTATGGATTCAGGTTTATGAAGTCCTGCTTTATAAAAATCCAAAATTTCACATTTTTCTTCCAAGTAGTTTTCAAATTATGCTTAAAAAACGGCAAAATGATGGTTAAAGGGCCGTCTATAATAGAAGTGACTAGATATTTTGAAATTTCTTCTGTTGTTCTGTGATCTAGTTAGCTTCATTGACTTCTTAAGGTGCCTTGATCAAGATGGGGGCTCTCTCGGTTAACAATCCACTTCCAAACTTTAATTTGGATACAGCCCTTAGAATACTCTCGTTTTAAAATAATTAATTTCTCGGAAACTTATGGTACGAATTGCATAAAAATTTGTTTTTCGGCTAATTGAAGGGTGTAGACTTTATTTATTCTGTCAGAATTGTGTACTGCCATTGAAAATAACAAAGTTATGGTTCGTTTTAATAGGTAGATGGCCGCCTAAGCAAACTTTATATACATCGAATAAAAGTAGACTTTATTTCCAATCGTTCGGTACCAGTAACTTTCTTCTACGATAATTTGTTGAGGAGTTAGTAGGGGTGTTTACTTTTTTCTTTTCCACGTCTGTACATTAGGGCGGAGCGTAAAAATCGTTTTTTTCGAAATTCTTTTCCCGCTAGCACGGAAAAGTTGTGGAATGGTCTCAGAAATATACTCACAAAATTTTAAAATAATCAATAAATATCTTCCGGTTCCAGTTTAGGGTCAAAGTATGCAATTTTAGCCGAAAATGTTGTAAATTCTCACATTTCAGTAATATTTTTAACTTCCAACTTTTTCTTCGCGCTAGCGCGGAAAAGTTGAAAGAATATATAAGGAACATAAGTCCAAAATTTTAGAGCAGTTAATAAATATCTTCCGGTTCCAGTTTGGGGTCTAAATATGGAAAATTAGCCGAAAATGATGTAAATTTTCACATTTTTGTGATTTTTTATATTTCCGATTTTCTATTCCCGCTAGCACGGAAAAGTTGGGAAAATATACAAGAATGATAAATGCAAAATTTTAGAATAATCAATAAATATCTTCCGGTTCCTCTTTCGGGTCTAAATAGGAAAAATTATGCAAAAGAAAAGAAAATTTAGGGGTCGAAATATAGAAAAAAATGGAAAACATTTTTGCATAAAAAATTATTTATGGAAGCTTTAAACATATCTTTTTACAAAATTAGACATTCGTAAATAATAATTAGGAACATTAAACAATAAATCTTATTATTCACGCAATACACAGACTTTGTATAACTAAGTGTATTTAGAGTTCCAGAATAAAAGTTGCAAATATGCCTTAAATGCATTTCATTCACTTGTTTCTATATTTTTCACTTTATACTGGCTTTTGGTTTTAAACGATGGTATAGCACGCCTTGACTCCATTCTGGATATGATATAGCCATCACGCTTTTTCTCTCAGATGATTTCAAAGTAAGAGCTTCTGTTGTCAGTTTTACTCCCCTTTCAAGTGTGGCACGGAAAGTTTATGTTTCCCAATGGCGATACCGGATATTCGCCAGATTTTATCAGTTGCATTTGTGTTCGTTCGACAAGTGAATCGTAGATGGAAGTTCCGGTAGTTGACAATTCTGCCAGTCTATGAGATCCACGTGACATTTAGCTTTAAATTTAAGTGCAAGAATTTGCAACATACGAACTCCTGCTCTCGATTTTCCCCTTGCTTTCAAAATCCTAAGTTCTCGCACATTCTACTTTGGGTCAACAAGCATTGCAAGGATTATTGCTTCAGGATGACCAAAATAAACATTTATCTGGGAGACGCGATCCACAACTAGCTTCAGATCATCTGTAAGATAACGTGAAATTTGAATTGTTTTCCAAAAATTTCATGCTCCATCTGTGCAATTGGAGATTTGATTGTAAACCACGCAGGTGCGTAAACTTTTATGATAAAAACTCATTTAATGATAAACTCACAATCAAATCGCATGCCAATTGCACAGATGAAGCAAAAAATCTTTGGAAAACAATTCAAGTTTCACGTTATCTTGCAGATAATCTGGAGCTAGTTGTAGATCGCGTCACCCAAAGAAATGGTTATTTTGGTCATCCTGAATCAATAATAATCTTTGCAATGATTGTCAACCCATACCAGAATGTGTGAGAACTTGCGCTACGTAGGATTTTGAAAGCAAGGGAAAAAACGAGAGCAGAAGTTCGTGTGTTCCAAATTATCTTGTGTGCCTTTAACTTTAAAGCTAAATCTTATTTGGATCCCATGGACTGCCAGAATTACCACTAACGTAACCTCCGATTACTACTCACTTGTAGAACGAAAACATGACGAAATGTTTAAAGCTCCCCATAAATAAATTTGTATGCAAATGTATTCCATTTTTTTTCTATATTTCGACCCCTAAATTTTCTTCTCTTTTGCATAATTTTTCTTATTTAGACCCCGAAAGAGGAACCGGAAGATATTTATTGATTATTCTGAAATTTTGCACTTATCATTCTTGTATATTCTTCCAACTTTTCCGTGCTAGCGGGAATAGAAATTCGGAAATATAAAAAATCCCTAAAATGTGAAAATTTACATCATTTTCGGCTAATTTTCTATATTTAGACCCCAAGCTGGAACCGAAAGACATTTATTAACTGCTCTAAAATTTTGGACTTATGTTCCTTATATATTCTTTCAACTTTTCCGAGCTAGCGCGAAGAAAAAGTTGAAAGTTAAAAATATTACTGAAATGTGAAAATTTACAACATTGTCGGCTAAAATTGCATACTTAGACCCTAAACTGGAACCGGAAGATATTTATTGATTATTTTAAAATTTTGTGAGTATATATCTGAGACCTATCCACAACTTTTCCACGCTAGCGGTAAAAGAATTTCGAAAAAACGATTTTTACGCTCCGCCGTACTGTACATTACTTCTGTTATAAAGATAAGATCAGTTTTCTATGTGAAGCATAAATCCGTATGAAACGGGTCTTACTACAGAGATTATTCTCATATTTCGGTTTCACGAATTTATGAATTGTTTTGTTTAACTAAACATTATAGCTTTTAAATTGAGGTTAAGAAGCAAAAGGAATTCAAAATGTCAATTTCACAAAAATAAAGCATGAGATTTTATTCATGGAGCATAAATATTACAAGGAAAGTAAATTAATACACATTACAAAATGGGAAAAGTACGAAATATTTGCTCGTATATGACAGAATATTTCGAGAGAATACACGTTTATATGAAAAATCATTTACCATTTCATAGATTAAAAAAAAAAAAAAAAAAAAAAACTTTTTAATAATTGAAAATTCTATTGGTTGTTTTCATGTTTGATTAAAAAACATCAGTTAAACATTTGAAAAGAAGCTAAAATAATTGCCGACCGGTACTTTTTAACAGCGTTATAAAACGATCGACATAATATAATTTACTACATTAACTACAATTTACTGCTTTAATCCTTTCAAGGGCGGTAGTTCATTTTTGGACCACTTAATTTTAATTCTTAAATGCCAAATTGGCATCAGAATATTGGAATGAAAATTTTCCTTTTATTAAGTACCGTAATTTCCCGCGTATACGCCGCAAAAGGAAGCAAAAGGAGGCAAAGGGAGAAAAAGGCTTAGTTAAGTCTTTTTCATACCGGAAATTTTATTTAAAAATTGAAGTCAAATAAATGCTAAGCAAAAGCAAGTCACATTTTCTTTAAAACAAATTCTGGTAGGAAATCGAATTGTTTGAGCTGCGGCGTATACGCGGGAAATTACGGTAAGTGAAAAAAAGCATTTTCGTATTTCGAAATTTGTTTGTAAATTCCGGTGCCATTCACTGATTTCAACATTTTACGAATAGAAGTACCTTGCCCTGCAAGGGGTAAACGCATATTAATGTATTTATTATTTTAAAGTTTCCTTTCTATTTTAATATTCATGTGTAAATACAATTTTCTAGACATAATTTTCAATATTTTCCTGCTTATAACTCGTACTCATTTAATCGTAATTTAAAAAAAAAAAAAAAATCTGTTTTTAATAGGCATGTGTAAGTAAATTTGTAATCGTTAGAAATATTATTCTTTGCACTGTTTTTAGAATTGAAAACAATCTCTATTATAATAGCCTAAGTCATGCGACTATCATCAACAGTTCCTTCGCTTTTCATAAGAAAGGTTTCCATTTTGATCAAAGAATCAAAGATATTTTTTCGAAAAAAACTACATAAAATTTGCCATGATCGCAAAGAATTCTTGGTACTTTTATGTTAGCCGGGCTCAAATCTCGCCAATAGCTTTTTTTGGTATTTTTCCGTTATACGGACACCATGCCAAATTGTATGCTAATGCGCCAATTATTTCAACTCTGACCACGAACAGGATTTTTATAGTAAAACATGCGAAACATTGTGATTTGCCATTATTTGTTATACTTTTTGTATAACAGTTATTTGTTCATTTATTTTAAGTATATATTTGTGATTTAGTAAAATAGTTCATAAAAGTCTGTAGTTTCCAAATGTTATATTTTTAAAAGACTTTACTATCGACAGTGTTTTTTCTTTTATTTTTCAAATGTTTCAATTCACATGATTTTCATTTTGCGCCAACTATATTATGCTTGGCGACAATGGTGTCCGAAAACGGAAAAAGTACCCTTTTTTTAAAAAAAACTCGTAAGTTAGCATTTTTTTTATTTTTTGAGTGGTAAATTAAAACGGTACTACTTGGTTATCCCGTTGACCAAAAATAAATCGCCAGACAATAAGATTAAACGATAATAATGGTTGATCGAAAATGTAACATTCACTGGACTGTAAGGAAGTTACACGTGTATACGCCATCAAGTGATTTTTATTTCGACGCTTTATTTGTATTGGAATTTTTATACTAATTTATTTGTTTTTTCGTTATTTAAAAAACAATTACATCAACTTGTATAATTTGGCGAATGGTTTTGCTATATATATAATTTGGCGATATTGGTCATTTGCTTTGAATTTGAAATTAAATGTTATGATTTTTGCTTAATATTTAACACAGATGTCATATAAGCACCGGGTTTGGCGTGATATTTTTTTACAACAATTTGTCGAAAACCTCGTTTTCGAATACCAGTTATATATGTATTTTTAAATTATTTTTCTATTATTTTTAAAATGAAATATCAATAAATAAAAAAAATAATTAATAACTATACAACAAAGCAATTTATAATTTTTTTTTACTTAAATAAAAAGAAAATAAATGTAAATAAACATTTATTGATGAATAAGCAACAATAGCCGGGTTACCTGTCAGGCAAAATAACTCCATTGTGGCGCCAATTGGGTACGCCGGTGCGTATATGACATCTGAGCCTAATATTTTTCTTTTCGTTTCGTTTAAAAAAAAAGAAAGAAGGGTAAGCCATTAATTTTAAATGTTTTTTTTTTTTTTCTTAATGGAAATTTTGTATTAAATAAAATGATAACAAAATTTGAAAAAAGCATTGTTCTTAGCATAGATATAAGGGAGGCCAAACTTGGTCGCCAAATTAGTTTAAAATTATAACCTTTTTTTAAATGCGGAAAAAAATATCTGTTATGATTGAAATTTGGGTTGCCATCATTAGAAAAAGTATATAAAATTAGAAAAAAAAAATAATATTTCCAAAACTAATTCGAATTTAAAAATTCTAATACCAGTTTTGAAATTTGCGGATCAATATTGATTTTTGGTGTTAATTTCAAAGCAAAGTATTCCATATTTTAGGAGAAATCGCCTGAAACATAATCAGTTGTTTAATCAGTCGATTCATACTTCCGTTTAATAAATTCGTTTCATTAGGATTTTATATATACTAGGGGATCGTACCCGGGCTTCCCGGGTTACAGAATATAGGTGAAAACCATTTTATAAAATTGAAAAGTAATATATATATATATATAAATATATATATTTTTTACACGCAATATATTTTTTCATTGGACACTAAAAATAAAAAGCATTTTTCATATGGAATATATGGATTATACAATCAAATAAACTTTTGAAATTAATCAAAAGCGATTTTTTCGTATTAGCCGCATGCTAAGAGTTATTAGCCAAAGATTTTGCTGTTTACGGCATCATCTTATTTTCTGATAATTTCAGAGCTTTAAGCGCGTAGTTCAATTATATGTCTGTTAAATTTGTGTTTTATTTGTATTATTTTATTTATTTAATCATACAGGAAGTTTTATTTTTGTTTACGGAAAATTAGTCGTAAGAAAATGATGAACACTTTATGTTGTTTTAAGAGCAAACGTATTAATCTATCTTAATCGAGCTCCGCGCGATAGAGATAAATTTAAAAATTAACCTCTCATATTAGCAATCACCCTTTTTAAAAAATTGGTGCTTTAATTTGATCACTTTAAAATCATTTTTGCCAGCAAAATCTTTGCATGTGAACAGTCGTACTCTTAACTTAAGATTCTAATCTCAGAGCCAGAAAGTAAAATTGCCGATTTTTTTTTTTTTGACGCATTTGTGTTAAAAAGTTTAGTTTTATCTAAGAAAATAATCGTTTTCTTTAAAATATGAAGACATTTTCACTTACTTAAGCATTTCACCTATGTCGCACAAATATTCTTTAAAATACTTTTTTTTTTATTTTTTTATATATTTTTTTTTGTAAAGAGAAAGTGTTGTATCGTTTGTAAAGTTAAATTGCAATAAACTAAAAATTATTTTATTGATAAATAAAAACATAATAAAGCCAAGACTCTTCGGGTTTTTTAACAGACGATATTCTTGACATAGCACGTATTTTAATTTCAATTTTTCCAGTTTATATGAGAAAATGTTAACAAAAAATATATCAATCTACTATTTTCCCTTTATTTTCAACAGAAATTGATAACTTCAGTTGCCACGATTACAAAAAAAGTAATAAAAACTACAAAAAAAATTAATATCTTAAAATTAAATTAAGATACAGCTTTCAAACAAATTGAATTTAAAAGAGCATTTTTTCCCTTATACGGCTGTGTAAAAATTTTAAATGTGCGATGTTTAGAAGTTTAAAAATTTGCAGTAGAGAAAATTTAAAAGCCAAAATTTTATTTCAAATTTCAAAGTGTTGCCATTCGCAAAATGACGTATGCGTTACGCACAGATATGTTTGTCCTTTATAATATAGATAGGGTAAATATATCCTCATGAGTAGGTTATTCCATTTTTTTTTTCAAATATTTCTCAGCTGGCGCTTATGGAGAACTTCCTTGATGCCATCTTATCAATTTTTCAGTTGCATTTTTCTTAACCTGATGCAAAAGATAAATCGCCAAATCCTATTTCAATTGCAATATTTCAACTGAGTAATTTTTTAAGCATTACGAACATTTCCTTTCATGTTTAAATTAAATATTTTCGTTTTTTAATATCATCACTTATTAAACCTGATTTCTTTTTTTTTTCTCCTTTTTTTAAGTTTTAAATAAAATTAGTAACAATTTTTTCTTTTATTTCTCGAGCCGTTTCAATTTTTTCATCAACGATAAAGTTCGCCAAGAAATAAAATGGTAATCTTATCGTCCAAAATAATGGAATTTTCTGTCATAATTCTATAACTAATCTACGTAGAACGATGTGTTATAACTTAAAACATTTCCGGAAACGATATCTATCTAAAAGTGTAAGTTTCGTCAAAATCCATGAAGTAGAACTCGAAATATAGATGTTCGGAAAGAAATTTCCGTTTGGATTTTATATATATAATAGATTGCAATTCAAAGATGAAATGGTTTCGATGTATGCACAATTAGGTTTATCAGATTTAGGTTTTTATGATATTAGCGGTAAATACTTTAAGTACCTTGCTAAAAAATATTGACTATAACGGCATTATATTTGAGCGAAGTTATTTTGTTGTCATTATATCTCTACAATTTACAAACTGTAGAATTCATTATGATTAGAGTGAAAATAACCACAATAAAATTGATTTTCAAATGCTGTTATGTTTTTAATAATTATGATTCATTTTCTTACATTTAAAATTGTAATATAGGAAGAAAACATGAAAATAAATAAGAACCCTTTTATATTTCCTAGTAAATTTATTTAATAGAGAAAAGATCCAGATACCGGCTACCACTTTTGCTTTCAATCTAGATCATACAATTTTCAAAATAATAAAATAAAAATTGATAGCAGGGTACCTGGATATGTTTCACACCTGTTTAGAGGGGAAAAAATAAGTTTAAAAGGCGTTTTCTCTTTATAAAATGCA
Organism: Maratus speciosus; assembly: GCA_963932465.1. Lineage (NCBI taxonomy): Eukaryota > Metazoa > Arthropoda > Arachnida > Araneae > Salticidae > Maratus > Maratus speciosus. The sequence continues at coordinate 396,574,800 of OZ010794.1, forward strand.
AAATTCCGAAAGTCTTCAAATTTTGAGTTTTTAAAATGGTGTCTAAATACCTGCTACCTAAGTTTTTTTCCAAAAGATCACGCAAATAGAGCTAATGACAATTATTAAGAAGTAAGAACATCATTTTAATAAAATGTATTGATTAACAACATTCCTTATGCACAGAAAAAATACGCAATTTTTAATAAATAAATATTTTTGTCAAATTTCTAACATTGTTTACGACTATCTCTCACAGTCTTCTTCCCATTATGCTTCTAATTTTCTTTTTTAATGGGTAAAACAAAAAAAAAATGCTTGCTGATTGAAATGAGAATTATTTTATCTGAAAAATCAAAAACATAATTCACTCTTTGCGTTGGTATAGTCCCTATCAGCCCACATATCGCAATCTTAACCCAGAATCCCCTCCCCCATTCTTGTCCACAGAGAAAGCACCCATGCACAAGACACAAATTTAGCATCTTCCTTTATTGGATATTTTCCTCTTCACATTTTTAAACCTCTCTCTGCGTAATTATTTTGTCAAAATAGCTTCAAAAATTGCGTATTTAACCACTTCGCGACGAGCGTCTTTTAAGAATTTTTATTCTTTCGTCACCGGTTTTTCAAAACAAAAATGTTTGTCTAATTTAACCCATTTATGCCTAGCGCCCAATTTTTGGGACGTTTCAAATTTTAATGAATTGTATAACTTTCTTCTTTTTTATAACATGAAAATGGCATGAAATCTTTATTTATAAATGTCTTTATCTGTAACCGAGAGAAAACAGAATAAGGTGGATATTTATTTGCTTAAATTAAGGCTTTTTACGGTTTTTATAGATTTTTAATTTTTCAAAATGTAAATGTAAATGTAAAAAGTAAGTTTATTTGTATTTTTTCTATCAAGGATGCAAAATAGCAAGTTATCATCCTAGCCTGTAGACTTTTTTGAAATACGTATTTTTTTAAATTGCGAAATTAAATGTTCAAGCCTATTTTTTATGCATTTTTGTAATGTCCAAAATATATGGTTCTAGGCACAAATGGGCATATATTTTGTTAGAAATTTAGGAGACAGTTATTTATGTAATATCCTTTCGAAGATATTTATGAAAAAAATTGTTTTTAAGTCAGCAATACGATTATTCTTATTTTATTATTAATAATAGTTATAACGTTATTAGTCTCTGCAAAGAAATAAATAAATATATATATTTTAGTTCATAAAAATACTAATTATAGTATTAGTAATACATTATAGTATACATTAATATAGTATAGTAATACATTATATAAAATTTAACAACATTTTAAATATAAATGTAGGTAAAATATATAATTATGTATATTATTCTACTAGAAATACTCATATTTAGTTCTTTTACATTATACCAAATAAATACAAAAAAAAAAAAAAAAAAAAAAAGCTTAATTTTTTTTAGTATTTTTCCAGTTCATTTTGCAACATTTTAAAGTGATTTTGCAAAAAAAAATTGAGAAAACAAAATTTCAGGCGCAAATGGGTTAACCGGGAAAATGCTCCGATTAAATAAGGCAAAATTTACAATAAAAAATTATTGGTGGGAATAATCAAGGAGGGTTAATTAGACGGAAAAAATGCATCCCCGAGAAAATCTCGGGTTGCGCAAAGTTTGCTACTTTTACGTTGACCGAGGAAATCACGGGTTGCGCAGCGAAGGGGTTAAAATTAAATTTCTGCCTCTTTCGCCAGGTTTACTCCGTCATATTTTTCTTTCTCTTCACATTTATTAGAGGCAATTTTGTAGTGTCCAACAGAGCATTTTTGGAAAGTGACCCTGTAACCAGTGTCGGCCCTGAAGAATTACGACCATGGCTGCTTTTTTTCATATTGCGAGATCGAACTGGAACTATTTGTGAACCATTTAAATTCATTTATTAATTATGGAACTATTTATATTAATTTATTTTCCTCCCCTTCAAGCAGACCAACCGAGATAGGTTCAAATACCGGCTAGCCGGTATTTAGACCACTCTAGTTAGCCGGTATTCGGACCACTGCTATGTTTAAGTTAAAACCGGTATTACTCATTCATATAATAAAATACCAATAATGTGCGCGTGGCAATTAAGAGCTAAATAAGTCTAGAAAATAACTTAATCAACAATTCAAGCCAATATACGTCCAGTATAATTTTAAAGAATGAGAAACTAATATCTGAAAAACTTTTGAAGTACCAGATTACGTAGATGTGACACTTTTGTATGTACTATTTGTAAATGACACAGTCTTCAGCGACGTACTCTTCGTAACTTTCTTCTCTCAATTAAAGTTACTAACTCTGCATATCGCCGCTTGGCTGCGCTGCGCTCAGTTCTCATAACACCTAGTAGCCGGTATTTGGGCCCTAGCCAGTATTTGGACATTTTCCTCTATTATTAGAAAACATATTATTTAACAAATTTGAACATGACCTTTGTTTCAATTTCATTACTTTGTTTAATTATAACTATTATATATAATAAGATAAAAAGAAATCGGGATATAAAATATTACTTTTTCCAATATATATACTATCCCAAATTTTAACACTAGGCATAAATCATTTATTTGATAATTTAAATTTTAAATGTAGAAATATCTTATTAAATTTAGAGAAGTTCATTATGAAATGATTAATGAAAATAAACACAACAATTGTTTTGTATTTAATTTTCATAGTGTCGTTAATCTAGAATTTTAATTTATCAAAATATTTTCATTTAAAAATAAAACTAAAAATTAAGAGAAACGTAATCTAAAAGTACAAAATATTTAAAGAATGCTAAAAAGGTAAATTCAACTGATGCAGATTAATTAATAGTGTTTGATAATCCATTTTATCAAGATATGTTCATGCCTAACATAATATATAAGATCTCTACGTATCCTTCTATATATAAAAAAAAGTTTTGATTTGGAAATGGACCAATGAAAATCTGCGTAGATATTCCGGGTAGATCCACATCCAATTTGAATGCTTAAGCATGGCCTTTCATCGTTAATGTTAAAAAAACTGTTGCATATAAAAATATGAAAATCGATGGTATTGTAGAGAAATGTTTGATAAACACGCTGATGCAGACAGTTTTCAAATCGAAGAATTATTTTAAGAGATATTTAATGCTAAATTTGGACAAAATCGTTCCACTAAAAAAGTTTTATAGGAGCAAAAACTATACATGAGAATTTAATCATTTTTAGATCATTTTATACGGTTTAAGTTTCCGGTGTGCATATTGCATTTATTTTTCTTATTTGACTCATTTTTTGAGGTTTTATTTCAATTTTAAATTCAAATTTTCAGCATTTCGAGAGATATTTTTTACAAATTTTAGAAAATGTTATTAATTTAAACTGTTGCCAGTTGTATAAACAGCGCAAACAATAATGTTTACTTCAAATTAAAAATTTATTTTACACGTGACTATTATAAACAGAAAATATAAAAAGCAGGAACTCATGGAAAATTACGTCATAAAAATTATAATTACACGGGAATTTTAAAAGAGACAGAATATTGTAAAATAATAAATTCATAAACATGCGTTAGAAGTCTTAAGTAGGAGAATTTACGTCACATTTACGTCACATTACACTTATTATATAAAATGAACAAAAAATAATATTGCAAAACAGTTTAAATTTAAAAATTGCTCGAGACATTTATTTGATATTTTAAGACGATCATAATATTTCATTTCTAACAAAAGTATTTTTACGTGAATATTAAAAGGAAAAAGAAAAGTTTGGTGAAAATTACGTCAGATTATAATTTTCAGATTCAAATTATAATTCAATCTTCCGAAATTTTTTTAAAGCCGATTAAATTATCGTGCTGTTAGAGTCTGCGGTGTCTGACCGGGGGTTGACGAGCGTAGCTCGTAGGGGGCAGAGCCCCCTAGTTTTATAAATAATAACAAATCTTGAAAATTTTAAAATCGTCTTTTATAAGTCGATGTATATGGACATGTAAAGGAGATATTATTCTACACAACAAATTATGTACAGTAGTACCCCGAATTACGTCCCATCGACTTACGTCCCCTCGCATTTACGTATTCTGGCCTGAAATCTTGTTGTCTTAATTAAGACGCACTTTGAACGTTTTTGAAGACTTTTTCTAAAAATTTAACATTCCTGTTGCAGTCATAATCAAGGAAATTCATGGGGTGAAGTTCAGCTAAAACAATGAGTGATGCTACAGGCTATGTCTCTTTTCCTTCAAACAGACTAAGAAATCATATGAAAATTGTGACAGAGTATCTCTCTTAATTGGTGAAAATGGAAGAGAACTCAAGTTAGAGATGGATGCTGAAGATGTTGTTGAACTCATAAATTCCCGTGATCTGTAATTAACCATTGACAAACTTATCGAATAAAAGAAACAAAGTACTGTCTAAGAAATATATGAAGATTTTGAGCCTAGGGGGAAGGGGGGGCAGGGGAACATTATAATGGCTGCAAAATTAACCAAAGAACTAAACCTTACTGAAGCTAGAATGACGATTCTTGAACATATTGATTCAGGCGAGAAAAGTGTAGCAACGACTAAAAAAAGCTTAAGAAACTCCATCTACTGTTAAAAAGATCTTCTAAAAAAAAAAAAAATAAAAAAAAAAAATGTCGCTTCAAACTTCATTGAAAATTTTTTTTTTCACATGCTCTAAGACTCGAACGAGGCTGTTAGAAGAACAATATATTGTAAGTTAACAACTTATTGATTTATTCCAAATTCTTGTATTCCAAACGCATTTTTTTTGCTAATGTTAAATATGTGTAACATAATACCTAAGTACAATAGAATAGTATGTACATTAGATTTTTGTGATTTTTTGTTACTTATCCTCTTTTGTTCATCTAAGTATACCTCGTTTTACGTGGTTTTCGACTTACGTCGCCAGTCTTCGAACGAATTGTTGACGTAAGTCGAGGTATTACTGTAATACCAAACCACGGTGATTTATTAAAAATAAAATATATATAAAAAAAAAAAACTATTTTATATTTATTCTGATCGAATTCTTAGGTCTGTTATTAATATTTTTCTTAATAATATCGTATTATTTTATCTTTTTCTTGTTAGAATCTTTTAATCAGGCTATAAATGTTCGATTAAAAAACATTCTTAAGATTACGATACGTATAAATGTGTTATTACTTTTGAAACCAGGATACGGCACAGAGTAAAATGTAAGACAATTATTTCGTTTATTTTACGTAAAACAAATAACTAATTTGGAATATATAATGAATATTTTTTTATTTAAAATATTAAGCGCATTAATACTGTACTTAGAAAAGTTTGTGCGAGAAAATTTGTTGTATTCTGAATACACCAGAGACAATAAAACCATATTAATTATCCTACGTTTTCTCTAACATTTATACGATAATCACTATCACTAAACAGACTATCACTAAACAGATGTATGCAATTTTTGACAAATTATGTGGAAAGTAAAATTAAGACAATATTCAAATCAATAATGGCACTAAATGTTACTAAACAAAACGTAAAATTTTTCTTCTTAACATAATTTCGGAAAATGTAAGTAAATGTAAATTGTGATGAGCTTTGTGAAATATTTTGCAAAAGCCTAATCAAATGTTATTGTCAAGTGTATATGATTTTTCATGTAAAATGAAAATTAAAAAAAATCACATATTAATAATACTTGATAATGTAAAATGGAGTTAGATTTTGCAATTTAAAGTTAGTAATAGAAAATACTTTACAAATTGAAAACTTCAATATTATGAATGGAAGCATTTTTGAATGAAGATCATACTTTTCTAGATTAAAATCCTATTTCTTTTTGTATGTGATTGCACATTAAAAACTCGTTAAATAGAAGTATATCAAAATATTAGATAAGGAAATGAAAAAAAAGTCGGTTCGTATTTTATGTCATCAATTATCATTTTTTTATTTATCATAGCGACTGAGTGACATAAAAACATACCAGATCGAAATATTTCAATGAAAAAATGTAAAAATAATGATTGATTCTTTCAGATTTCACGTTTACTACATCCAAATACTGTAATGAAGTACGAAGAGCCAATTTTTAGGCCAGTCCACTTGTCTGAAAATTTAAGGTATTTTATATCTTACTAAAATATGAGTTGAATTTGCATAGATAATGGAATGTTTATAAAAATGTACAAATGATTGTACTTGAAAATGTAAAATGAAATTATATTTTGCATTTTACACATGGTAATCGAAAACATTTTACAAAACAAAAACTCATTTTCTGAAAAAAAGAAAAAGTATTTTTTTTTTTTAAGGAGACCAGTTTTTTTTTTTTTTTTTAGATTAAACTCGTCTATTTTTTTTTTTTTTTTTTTTTTTTTTTTTAATAAGTGACATGCTTGCACTTCAAAAGATCCTTTAATGGAAGTTTATAACTGGTATTAAATAACGAATTTAAATATAAACCGGTTTCTTTTTTATGTGTTCAACAATACATTTCTTTAATTGCGACTGAGTAACATATAAATCATTGTAGACCAAAACAATTCAACCAAACAATTACTCTTTATTTTCCATTTTTAAAAGCATGAAAATTACATTTACAGAAACAGGTTATTAATTTAAATACGTTTAAAAATCTATTTCATCGCTTTTTGTGTGTGTGTGGGGGGGGGGGGACGTTTTCCAAAGTTTATGGTTTTTTATGCCTTACTAAAACATAATTGGAATTCCCGAAAATAATAAAATGTTCATGATAATATGTAAATAATCTATAAATAAATGTGAATAAAACAATATCCAAGATACAGTGCAAATTTATTGAAAATATATCAGCCTATACAGATGGATGCGAAAGGCGACGGACACCAAAATAATAATGCTTGAAATAAATATGATGAAAGCAGATTTTGATTTTATATTTTATTGAATCAAACTGAAAATCTAATAAAAGTTGAATTGTAATAATATTAAAAATAGTTTATTAGTTATCGGTAGCTAACTAATTTTATAGTACCTGGTATATGTTTTATTTTATTTTCAAGTACAAAAGAAATTAATGTATTATATATGTAAGCTTAGCCAAAGAAAATACCTTGTATTTTATTTTTGATTTATAGTTAGCATTGTAAACTAATGTAATATGCCTTCAATATTCGTTATAACTGTACAATTGCTTCAAGCAAAAAGGTTAGTTGTTCATGCTATTTGGATGACATAGTAAAATTTATGCATGTCAAATCCATACATTTCTCATACTTGCTTTCCTTTGTGCATTTATTTGCTGACATTATTCCTATTAAGCTAATAGTGAAGAAACGGATAAAAAAAACTAATATCGTAATCTTAACTCACCACAGAAAATAAAACAATCATACTTATTCTAAGTCTGTTTTCGGTTATATTCGAAAAGCATATAGCTGTAAACATTTCAAAGAAAATTTCGATGATTTATGCAGACATTTAAATTTAAATAGTATCAGTACAGAAGAGTCATGCGTACTTTTCCTAATGTGACGGAAAGACTGAGGAAATACCGAAAATGTCCAGTTTTCCTCAAGAAGGTCTGCATTATTCAGAAATCCTAATAATTTATTGAATATTATTCTAACAATTTTTCCAGCTCAATGAAATGCATAGAAAACTGCATCCTATCTTAAAATAACTGTTAAAGAAAACTTGCATACAAAATTAATTAGTTTCATTATCAAATCAGAATTTTTATCTGTTAAATTATGATGATAAACAAATTATGCTTTTAAATTTAAGGAAAACATATACGATGATTTGTATTCAATTTCTGTTACAAAAGTGTGCACGATGCGATGAATATTTTTCAAATGAATTAATGTCAAACATTATCTCAGCACCACAATGAAACATCACACTAATTAGAATATTTTCGTTACATCATATCCTAAAATAATTCCCCAAGGAAACTTAATGCAAAATTAAAGAGTGCCATAATCAAATCAGGATTTTTACCCATTAAACAACATTGCTAAATTAATTATTAAGGAGTCTCAGGACTCTTAAAGCTTTATAATTTTCGAAATTTTAATTTTTTTAGATGTTAAACTCCTATCTTTTCTGAACATTTTGATATAATTGTTTCCTTGAAATTCCTATTAGAACTGATGTTATGGCTTTTACATTTATACACGTTCAGTAGCTGAAGCGTCGTTTCGGAAACTTTGAAGCCATTTTTCTTCAAATGACGTTTTTGGGCATAAAGCGCACGATATCTCAAATCTTATGAATATTTTTTCATGAAATTTTCAAAACGTATGTTTCATGTTAGTCTGTATAAACTGAACCTTAAATTTCCTTTTTATTGTTCAAAGCAATATTTTTTTAGGTGATTATACTGCTGAAATTTTCTTAATTTTGCATTAGCTAAATACAACTTTGTATTAAAAATATAAAAAAAAGCTTTAAATACAAATCTATTTAGGTTCAGGGTAATTATTATAATTTGAAGTATAAGTAGGTACCAAAAGATTCATTCTAGTTGCAAAACTTATTTTGTAATCGTGCGCATAAGCTGTTATGCCGATTTTTTGCTCGAAAAATGTCTAACCATTTGGAGCCCCCTGTAAATGCTAATTCTGCATCTTGTAATTTTTTAAAGACATGAAATGAAAGAACATATTTATATATTTTATTCCAATTAAAATTGTGTCTTAAAATCAAATAGATTTTAAGATATTAAATGATGAAAATGGTTGTTTTCATTTTTTCCAATTTTAAGAGTCCTGAGACCCCTTAATTCAAATATAAAGAAAATACATATGATATACATTCAATTTGTGTAACAAAACTTGCAAGCTGCGATTATTTTTCATGTTTAAAAAAGTCTTATACGTTACTTTAGCACCACTGTCAAACTTCTAACTAAGTAAAATATTTTTACAGTGAAATATATACGGGTCTATGTTCTATGGCTTCTCAACAGATCTAAAAACTATTTACAAAATGCTTTCAAAATAAAATTATTTAATCTCAATAACATAAACTGTATGTAAAAATCAATTCAAAATACCAAAATACTCAATAGTTACTATAAGTGATAAACATAAATTTTAAAAATGGCAAAATACCTTTATTTATTTACATTTCTACATGTTTCATTGTATCAAACGGCAACATTCTCAAGAAAATAAAATGATAAAGATATTTTCGCAAAAATTCAAATTGAAAAACTAGTACGCAAAACCAAAATGAAGCGAACACAAGGATAATGAAATTAACTGCAATATTAAAAATGGAAATTTTTCTGCGTGAACTATTTTACGTTTATTGTTTCACGACTCTGGCAGCATTTCTTTCCAAATTTTAGGGACCAGATTTTAGGAATTTTTTTAATGAAAATTGTTTTCTTATATAATCGCAAATATCTTCGATTCAATCATGTAAAAATTACTATCAACAGTAAATCGTTACATAAAAAAAGCATAGAAGTTGGTAACTTTATAAATCAACTATAGCATTCCCAATAAAAAAAAAACTTAAAAAAAGTAAATTTTAAAATTAATGAATTATGAAAAAAAATATATAAAAAACTATGCCATATAATAGTCACTAAACCCAACTATTTTAAGATTTACTGGCATCGAATTGATTTAACAGTTACAGACGCTTTTTATTTCCAAGAAAAAAAGATATAATGATATGAACAGACTAAATTATTTCTTTTGATAGAAGTTTATGCCAGCATCGCTGATGTGTAACTTTAGCCAACTAGATTATATTAATTCATTACATTTCTTACACTTAAAATGGGCATTAAAATCCAATTAAATAGAAATATATCGACAACATTAGATAATGATTTGAAATAGTCTTTGTATGTTTTTTAAAAAGATGATAATGAAAATACTTTTTCTTTCTCTCAGATAAAATAAAAAAAATATCACCAGCAATAGGAAATGTATAATTATAAGAAGTTTAATGTAGGATATTTAATGTAGCCCTAATGTTTATATATTTCAAAACATCTATTTTCTCACTCAACAATAAAAAATCAATATAATATAATAATATTACTAATATATAAATATACATAGCATTTAATCGTACGTGCATTAGTTTTTATGTAGCTAATTTCTAAATCCCCCACTTATAAATATTTACTATTAACATGTTATCAGATAAATAAAATTCATTTGAATGCTGATAAAGTTTAAATCGTTGCTTAACTAGATTTAAATTACATTTATTAATATTTTCGTCAAAAACATAAAGATTTTAAGTACATCTCGATCATTTTTAGAAATATCCACATAAAATAAATAAACATATGTAAATTTCTTTTGTGCGTGTAGTAAAAGAATTTATGTAAATGACTTAAATGAATAAAATTTAAAACATTTAAAGAATAAAAAAACAAATTCTAAAGCAAGAATATTGAATGAATTCACTAGAAACAGAGAAACTAATAGGATTAGATTGAATGTTTCACATTTTCGCTCAATATACATATAAACTTCATTGTAAACAGATCGATATAATGTGTTATTAATTGTGTGGAAATTGAAAATCCGTGAGTCGCGTAATCAACAATAACAAGAAATGTTTTAAATAATGCGTTTGAAATTAATTCTTGTTTACACAATTAAGTAAACTGTAAATTTATTCAAAATATCATTTGCATTTCGTTAAATAAATGTTAAACTTAGAAGTAACACTATTCTCGATGCCTAAAATTTTGTGCTGATTTATATTTATTTCTGAGGAATCTATACATCGAAGTGGAAATTGATTTGTAGAGATTTACACAGTAAAAAAAGACAAATGTTTTTTAGTCTAAAAATTCTTTATCTTTTGAAACCACAGAAACTAATATATTTTCCAGATTTAAAGAAGTATTTATAAAAATAAAGTTTCTTTTGTTGCCAGTGATTTTACGAGTAATTTTTAAAATGAATAAATAAATGCTGTCAACCCAGAATATATATTTTTAGGATGCAGTCAATATTCAAGGAAATATTCTCATGCTCAACAAACATGTTTTATGGACAGACATTATAAATTAACAGCTATAACATTATTTTAAATAATAATAAATTTGTTAATCTTGTATGTTTAAATTCAAATACAAAGCTGAAAATGTCCGATTGAGAATTGATAGCATCCTAAAAAACCTTTTTAGCAAATACAAATAAGATCAGAAACGAAGATACATATTAAGCTCGTTTAAATTACGATTTTTTTCGATTTTCTTTTACCTTTAGAAACCCTAGAAACGGGTATATTCTAAATATTTAAAGAAGCATTTTTAAAAACAAGGTTCCTTTTGCTTTAATGTAATTTTTGTCAAACATTTTACGAGAATGTAGAATTCTTTTAAACTTTCTTAACACATACAAATACATATACAATCAACATAAACTGCCATATATAATATAATTGAATGGTAATATTTCTTTTTATGTACGACATTATTTTCTTTTTCAATATATACCAGAAAAATTATTCAAAACAAATATACTATAAAGTATGTTTTAACAAAATATGTATTTTATGCTTACGGGTTCACCAGACTGTTTTATTCATGTAATCATGCTGATTTTTACGACAGCATGCTAAAAAATAAAATCGAAAATTCATGGCAGCGAGGAGAGTCTTCTTGCATTTAAAATCCGATGCATAAACAAAATAATTGAAACCCGTAATACTGTACATCTGATATTTGCAACTTCTACCTGGTGCGTTTTCTACTTAAAGAGGGAGACATTTAATGTTTTTATTATTTAAAGAAATGTCCAAAGTTTTTTTTTTTTTTTTATGAATAATTTGTTAATAATCTGCTATATTCTATTTTCAATAAATTTTCAATGTAAAGTGAAAAAGATAAATGTTTATAAACTACGAAATTATAATATAACCAGAAACGAACATATACAAAAAGAGCTTTTCAGTTACCCATGACTCCAAAAAGCGTGCTTTATCTTTAGAATCCGTAGAAACCATTATATATTTTTTAAGATTTAAATAAGCATTTATAAAAAAGAAAAAATTTGGTCTGCCCCTAATTTTCCTAATACGTTTCCGAATAGTTTTTAAAGTATATTAATTTTTTTTTCTTTCTCAAACCAAAATATCCGTTTCTAGTACGCTATCAATTCTGAATTTAACATTTTTGTTTCCTTAATTAAATTTATATATGATGGAACAACATAATAGTATTAAACTTGGTGTTAATGTTATGCTGTTAATCTATCACATTTGTTGAAAAGGTAAATGTTTACAAGAGTATTGATGGCATCCGAAAACGCTATATTCCGCGAAGAGAAACGAAATTGATAATTGCTACTTGATAATGTTTTGTAAAATCGATAACAACAACAACAAAAAAAAAAACTGTATAGTTATAAAGGCACTTTTAAATTTCCAAAATAAATTGGATGAAAATCACACCGCTGCAACCACATGAGGATGCAAAATATGTAGCGATCTAACGTTTGCAACACAAGTATTTCCCAAATGAACCTGGAACAAAACAAAAAAAAAATTCCGTTAATCGACATCAAAATTGCAATAGTAGTACTGCTTTGTTGACAATAGTGAATATATTGAAAAATCTTAACTTCATTATCTTATGAAAGTAAGTCGTACGTTACTTTCTTGTGTTATTATAATCCATTTAATGGGTTATTACATTTTTTTCATGTGTTTTATAAGCTATTTAATTTCATGAAAGTATACTATAAGTTTACAGAATCTACTCTCAAAACTTTTTTGTGTTTCACCCGATGTTGAAGTCATCTCAAAAATTTCTGGGATCGATCTCACATCCAACTATCGAGTAACATTAATATAGCTCCTTATGTGTTTTCGAAAAATACACAGTTCAAGCATCCTACAGAATAAGTTTGCACTTTTTTCTAAATGTAGTTAAAATCATTCTATACATTTATATCACCTTGTATCAATAGTGCTATTCAATGCATGTCGATGAAAACAGTGTGAAATATATATATATATATATATATATATTCTTTTCACAAACAATACAGATTACTACAAAAATATTGACATGTGAGACGATTATAAAACTACATTCTACAGTAACAAAAGAATAAAAAAGAGTCTTCTTTCAGTACAGATGGTTGACAGCACTGATACTCAAAATCTATTAATTTTGTTGAAAAATAATTGAATGATAATGTGCTTGACGAAAATATATTAATCTGTTATTCTTATTGAAATATGTTCAGTCAAGTATTTATTTAATGTAATTCATGATGATTTCAAGAAAAAATAAATTGATTGGACAAGTTGCTGTGTGGTTTGCACCGATTTTGCAAAATCTGTTGTTGTTATAGAAGCTTCACACTCTCATCAAGGAAGTTTCATCTCATGTATCATAGAGCATATGTTGTGTACTGAAACGCAAGCTACCAACAAACTCCTGACAAAACTAATTGTTGGAAGTCAATCTGTCAATATTTTATTTAGGTCAATGGAAAAAAACTCCAGTCTATGCAAATCTTTGTGTGAAAAGATGAGTATCCTCCATGCCACATGAATTTTGCATGGACATGTTTGGCTCTTTTAAATTAGAAAAGTACTTGCCAGTTTAATTGAATATTGGGATCAACTTGTTTTTACATAGGCGAGCAACATTCTTGTTTGTGATTTAAATTTCGTGAAAGTTAATAGCTTCAAATGTCTTGCATACTTACCTGATATTCGTTCAAAAATAAACATAATTCTGCATTACGGAACAATTCTATTAAAGTTTTTAAAACGTCTATCATTGAGTCTATGATTAAGAAATAACTCGATTTTTGAGAATAAATTATAAATGTAAATGGAAACGTTTCTGGAATATTTCACTGTTTCTAATAAGGAAACTATCTAAAATTATCCAATAAAGCATACTGTATAGTGATTCCTTAAAAGGACCTTTGAAGCGGAATAGCGAATAAAACTTGATTTCAAAGCCTGACAACGATTTGTTATTTGTCTGAAAACAAAATACTGAATGAACTTTTGACCATTTTTTATTTACAATCGGGTTTTCTTTAAAGAAATAAAATTCCCCTCTGGGTATCAGTAAACAAAATGTGCCAATAACTCTACGATAAATAATTAGAATATTTATTAATTTGTGCGGATAAAATAAACGCAGTCTCTATAAAAAGCATTCTCGCACTGTGTCTATATAAAAACAAATATTCAATAAGCTTGTCACTGCTCCTGTCTTAAGTTTACGTCTCTCTTCTTCATTTGATCAGATTTTTCAGAATGAATCTCCACGAAAAAAGCTCAAGGAACCCATTAAGAATATTAAAGCCAAGTCTGAATTGTTGTAAAAGAGATCTGGGTTTGTTGCGCCATTTATTCCCTATACACACACACACACACATATATATATTTATTTATTTATTTTTATTAAATTTATTATATATTTTTTTGTTTGTACAATCTGCGCATCTTAAAGTATAACCACGTATGAGAAATGTTGAAATTAATTGTTACTTTCTATATGAAGCCCACATGAGAAACAAGTAATTGGGCCAACCAGCTTCGTCCAACGTGGTAGGTTAGCTGGCTGAATGGATTTGATTTTCTGATTACCAGAGTAAAGGAAATAGCACTTAAAATATCAAATGTAATTTTAGTTTGGTATTTAAAATATACTAAAGGTATGAAAATATATTTTGTTTATTAATATTTATAACTAATTAATATTTGTAAAAATACATCTAATTCCTCTTCTTTAAAGGCGGGGCAGTTACATTGTATGAAATAGATGTGTTTTATGGCTAGCGTATGTTAAAATCGCAGCATGTAACCGAGTACCCCGGTCATTGGATAGAGGGACAAATTTTGGTCATTGACATAAGGGTTAAGATGAAAATTTAACTCTAATATATGCACAATTTACGTATGAAAAATAAATCTTTTATTTCACGATTTTGTGTCCTTTTTAAATGACTTTTTTAAGCACATTTAAATGAATAATTAAAATTTACAGTATTTAACTTGATTTATGTAGATTTTTTATAGTTTGTTTTTTGGAGAGCAAATATTAATAAAGAATACGATCATAAACGTCATTTTTAAAAAATATGTTGTCACTTTCAATACACAGTTTTTTTTTTTTTTTTATTAAATGTAAACAAACGAACAAATGCAAATCAGATATTGTATGTTCCATGTTGTCTTTTACAATAAATGTTCAGTTTTAAAAGTTGATTTTTTTTTCATTTTCCGATAACTAGTTTACAGATCATCTTTATCTGTGCAATTAAGAATTTGTTACTATCAATCTATCTGTCTACAATCATATTGTAATGGTAATATATAATCGTGGTACATTTCACAGGAAGTTACACTAAGAACAGACAGGTAGCATATGAAAAATAAATTACTCAATATTTCCAAATCTATATAGTTATTGATTAAATAAAACCCTAATTGAATATTTTATGTTAATCAGTGGCATACAGAAATAGAAAAAAACCGCAGGATTCCGCGATTGCCCGCCAGTATTATATTTGTTAATGTTTTTTTTTAACTCTAATGTTTCATTTTATGCAACAAGGGTTATCAGTAAGAGAAAGAAAAGTTTTTAATACTATTAGTTATCGATGTGTTAATAGTGTTTGGCATCTTAAACATAGCTTAAGTATTAGATTGCATAAATTCTCGAATATCTCAGTTTATTTATTTATTTAAGCGAAATTATCATTACAACGATTTTATGCTAATACTATCTAATTTTTATTCATTTTCTTTACAAATTTGTATGTAGTATATTGAAATATATTTATAAATGAAATAAAAAAAGTTTAAAAAAAATATTCGATATAACATTTTTACAAAAGGCATTTGGTAATGTTGTATTTTTATGTATTTTATTATTTCTGCTCTAAGATTATCTTCGCATTGATAAAAAATATTTAAAAACTACACTGCTCAAAACAATTAGGGGAGCACATGGTTTTAACAAAAGTACACAAATATTTAGCCCAATGTGTAACTTAAAATAAAACAACCATAATTTAAAGGGAATTAGAAAAAAGACTTAAAAAAAAAAATCACACGCAAATTAAAGTTTATTACAAAAAAAAAAAAAAACTAGAAAAAGGAGATGAGTGCAGAAATCGGGATTTCGCAGAAACGTCTATTTCAATGTTTCATTTGCAAAATTCAATTGCTCAGCTTGTGTTTTGAGAAAAGGTGACTTCACATCAATGTGATTTACCGTAATCCATGCCTTGACGTGTTATCGCGACAGTTGAATATGGCGAAACACAACAAAGTGCAGCGGACGCTGAAGTTTCAATGCAAGGCTGTGGAATCGGTTCCAAAAGACCTAGAATAGTAGACATCCACAAGGGCAAGGTCGGTCATGTGCTACCACAAAAACTAATGACCGATATATCTTGCTAACTGCTTGTCGAAACGGAACGGACAATGCTACTCTGTTGAAAACACAGCTGTTCTTGGTCACTGGACGAAGAGTGTCCAGCCAAACATTCCAAAATAGGCTTCATCAGGGTGGTCTCTATGCACGTAAGCCAATGATCTGTCTTCCGTTGATCTGGAGCAAATGTGCGGACCAAAGAAGGTGGGTATCTGAACATCGAGTTTGGAGGAAACGTTATTGGAGTCAAATTCTGTTTACAGACGAATCCCCATTCAGTCTGGATGTGATATCCGATATGTTTTGGCATGGAGAGAAAGAGGCACTCAAAATAATCCCACATTCGTTAGTGAAATATCACATTACAGACGAGGTGGTTTGATGCTATGGGCTGGAATCAGCATAGGTGGGCGTACCTGGCCTGCATATAATTCAAAATGACAATTTGACGGTCCGAAGTTATGCAGACGAGATTCCTAGATATCATGTCGTATTTTATGTCGCAGCAATTAGTGATTTCTTTTTTTCCATGCATGACAATGCCAGACCTCATACAGCTCGTCTTGTGGAAAACATGCTTGAATCTTAAACAATACAGCGTATGGAATGACCAGCATGATCACCTGACCTGAATCCGATCGAGCATGTTTGGGATATACTCAGACGATGCATTGACGAGACAAAGGCCTCCTTTTACTGTCCGGGACATGGAGATTGCAATTCTTGAGCAGTGGAAAAGTTTTCCCCGAAGCCTTATAGATAACCTCATCGCATGCATGGAAAACACGTGTTCAGCAGTCTTAGATGTTCGAGGAGACCACATGTAATATTAAAAATTTTACATCATTTCTAAACAATACTTTTATTTTTGTTTTACATGTAACCAAACTGTTGCCCTAAACCATCTTTTCCTGTTTTATCCATCTTTTCAAAGAGTAAAAGCTCCTTTTCAATTTTTTTGCGTCTTTTTTCCTGTATTGCGCATTGATACACGTGCACTGTCCATTTTATGCCCATAAATGGCTGTTTTGCACTTTTTTGCTTGCTCTCCTAATTTTTTTTGTGCAATGTATTTTTCTTTTATATTTAAAAAAAAAAAAAGAAAAGGAAAATAGTGGTTTTACAAAGTGTTTCAAAACGTTTGACCGAATGTAATTATAAATATTCGATTAACGTATGAGAATTAAAGAAAATAAGGATAATAGAAATACATAAATGTTATCATAATTTACTCTCAACTTGCATATAAAAAAAATGATTGGGGTAATGATCGTTACTGTTGAAAACCCCGTTTTCAATAAAATATAAAATAATTGGCAATGATTCAACTGCATTAAATTTATTATGTTATTTTACGAGGGCCATAAATTTAATAGGAAAATTTAAAACAGCTGTAATGCATGAAAATTAACATCTACCAGACATCTTATGAAGCTATATTTTATGCATTCAAAAATTTATTGTGCCTGTATAGATACAAACTCCCTTTATTTTTTTCAGTAAAGTGCTATTTTATAGAGTCTTTAAAAAGTAATCTGTGCAGATACATTTACGTCTAAGCAGACAAAGTTATCGATCAAATAAGGAAGTAAGATTTTTATAAATCCTTTATTTGTCTTTGTCTCTCTTAGTAATTTTTAAAATATTTTTTCATGTTTGACATCAGCTTATTTTTTTAGTAAATCTTTGTTAGTTGGTTTATAATTTTTATTAAATAATTATTTTAGTGCTCATATTACAATTTTTTTTTTTTTTTTTTTTGAGAAATGCCATGCATATAATTAAATTTAAGCCAATTTTATTTTCACTCATCTCAGTTTTATAAAGTTTACTCATGTTTAAAGTATTATAAAATGTATTGGTATACGCGTTTTCAACTGCGGACCATTTAAATAAATGACATGAAAATTTAGTTGTAAGCGTTGTAAGTATTTGCACCATAGTAAACAGTTTAATTCAATTTAAATTATATTTGATATAATTCATTAAAGTGTTTTAAACTTTCAAACCACAGCACCCTTTCTACGTAATCTACCGCAAAAAACTCAGCACAGTGAAATAATATAAAATTACTGAATAATCAATTCATTGAAAAGAAATGGAGTCATGGATTTTTAACAGGAACTTAATACGAGGATGCACGTGCCATGTTGCAAACAGTAAAGTTTCATTCTTAACATTCTCCCTTTCTTTTTTTGGTAAACATGTGACTTTTAGAAGACACAAATAAAATGTATCACTGTAAAGTATCATAGAAGTTTCTACAGATACATTTTAAATTATATCATTCCAGAGTTGATGCACTTCAAATCTATTGTGATGTTGTCCTCAAAAAAATTTCAAGATCCTCATTTGTGGGGAAATATATACGACGTGAGTTGTAACCATATTTTAGAAAAAGAATTGTGACAGCTGATACTACCATGAGGTTTATTTAATGTGACATGTTAAAACACTGATATAAAACAATTAATATATTTTTGATAATTTTATAATATACATATCTATACACGTATTTTAAAGAAGAAACGTTTCTTTGTGTGCTTATGTGTATGGGGTGATCTCTAATACTACCAAACCGATTTCAAAAGTAATGTTGGAAAAACGATGGTGAAATTTTATGTTCCAGCATAGGCTTATGTCGGTAACAATAACCGAAAGGGTTTGCAGGAGAAAAAAAATTGTTTAAATGCTATTTTTGTGATATTTAACGGACTAGAAACTTGATATTTCACACGGTGGTTACTTAAAAATTTTAAAAGCTGCTTAAGAAATATTTGTGGTATGTTCAAAAGGGTGAGATAATCGAAAAAAGTTCTAATGTCTTCTTTTGTCGTATTGAACGAGCTGGAAAATGGAAATTTGGCGCAGTGAATGCTTCTAAGATTTAAATACTCGCATTCTGGAATGATCGAAATTTAAAAGCATGAAATGACAAAAAAAAAAAAAAAAACTTTAAAAATTCCGATTTTTTGTGATACTGGATAATATAAAAATTTGAAATCTGGCATGTTTGTTATTTTAAAAATGTAAATGCTCGCAATAAACGTTTTCTAAATATTCAAAATTTAAAAGGTTGACGTAAGTGAAAAACTTTCTAAATATACAATAAATTACGATTTACGAGTATGGAGTGTACTACTGGAGTGTACTCGTATATGGAAATGTTAAGGATAGAAACTTGAAATTTGACGTGACTTACCTTTAAGACGAAATGTTTGCACAAAATAGATTTCAAAATTTTCCATATTTTAAAGAGTGCAGGAGGAAACGTTCAAAAATTGCTATTTTTTTATACAACAGAAGCTAGAAACTTTAAATATCGCATGTTGTTTACTTTTATGATGAAAATCCTGGTTATGAACAGATTCAGAAAAATTCCTTGTTTAAAATTGCGAAATGAAAGATAATCTATATAAAATTATTCTAAATTGCATGTTTTGTTACTGAAGGTACTAGAAACTTGTAATTAGATAGTGCTATTATTTTTAACATTTAAATGTTCGCTAAGAACGGTTTCTGAAATATTCGAAGTTTTTAGTGGTGAAGTGAATGAAAAACTTACTGAATTGAGTTTTTATGATACTGCAGGGAATGGAAACATTAAATTTGCTCCTGCCGTGACTTAATAGAACAAAAACTCTTGCAATGAACGGATTATAAAATAAATTCAAAATTTAAAATTATGAATTGAGCAGAAAATTTCTAAAAATGCTTTACATCTATATAGAATTCTTTACTATTTAAACATAGAATTTTACATGATTTTTACTTTTAAAATGAAAATTTTCATACAGAACAGTTTTTTTAATGCGAAATTTAAACGGCACCAAGAGCCAAAATTTTCCTAAATTTTGGTATGTGTGATACTGTTGATCCAAGAAAATTTAATTCGGTCATGGTACTTTTAGAATGTAAATGCTCGCTAAAAACGATTTCTAAAAAAATTTAAATTTAAAAAATGTTAAATTTACAGATAACTTCCAAAAATCTTATCATATTAGAACTACTGTGCCTATATCAAGCGTTCTCTTAGAATAAGATTGGTGACAATCAGGGGTGTAGTGGAGGGTATACTGTGGTATACGCCGTATACCCTCTGGATTTTTTTAGGAACACCGTATACCCTCTGTTTCTCAAAAAAGTTATAGTATATACACTGTAGGGTATACCCTCTGGCTTGAGCGTATACCCTCTGCTTAGAGCGTATGTTCTCTACTTTATTTACGACTACGCCAATGAAATATCTGTTTAAATGTGGGTTATTTTCTAAAACCCTGTCAGCTATCAAAGACGTGTCTTTGGCAAAATCTTTGAATGTGTTGAGGCTTCTAACATGAAATTTCACACAGTGATTATCACCGTGAGTAGAAAACCGATTGAAAATACTGTGAATTACGATTTCTTTAATTTTTAAGCCTATTTTAAATTGCAGTTAGATATGGTAGTTAATTTTAAGCCGAACAAAGTCAATCAGAATAATTTATAAAATTTTGAAATTTAAAACAGTGTAATGATGGAAAAACCTTCCGAAATTATGATTCTTTTTTTAAATTAAATCATCAAATACTTCCCAGCAGTGAAATTATGCTGGGTTCATTTGGGTTTCATGTTACGCCGCAAGATTGTGTATTCATGGATACATTTACATCTATTAGCTGCGGTAGCAGACTTACCGAATTATGTGAATGAGTGGTGCCAAGCTGGGCATCATTCTCGTGGCTTAGTGGTAGAGCTCTGGAGCGTTATTCCAGGGGTCCGGGTTCGATTCCTAGCTTGGACATTTTTCACTCTGTTGGTTTACGCTTAGTTAGCGATGTGATAATTCACGTCTTTAATATCGAAATTATGATTATTTTGGAATTACTGAACAGATTTCAAGTCATTTATCAATATCATAATGATGATTTCAATCTTTAAAAAACTATATTTCATCTCTGTAAAAGCTACCTAGAAGGGATGCATGATCGAAAAATGTTCTAAAATTCCGATTTCTTTTAATCTGTTAAAGGTAAAAATTAAAAATTTAATATGGTGATTTCATATGAACTTTTCAAACTTAAATGAACTCTAAGAACCTTTAATAAATAAATAGTGAGTTAAAAAGTCCTTCCGGCCAGTGCCGGGAGGAAGAGGTAGCTTTCATAATCCTTATTTAAAAAAAGCCAACTTATATCATTCAAACACACGAAGCTCAATTTAGTGGAAACCGAATATAGGAGATTCAATACTAATTTTTATCAATACCAAATCATTATGAATGAGAATTTCGCGAAATTAGTCAGCTTTATCCAAGCTGCTTTTATTTACAGTAACTTATATTTGTCTGCCAAATTCGGCGATTTCTTAAAGTTCCTGCCATTTTAAGACAACATGGTGGATGAGGCTAAGCAGTGAACTTGGTCGAGACCTTAGTAATTGCTGTGCACATTCTCACTCACATCGGAATCGGTTAATATATAGGAGTGCTGTCGCATGCAAAACACAGATTTTTCAAAATGTCACCCACAATAGAAATTAAAACTGCTATATCTGAGCCATTTTTTAAGGTAAAGACAAACAAAAAATGCTCCTGAATCCTTATATCAAGATCAAATACTTAAGAAAGAAACCTTTTTCAATTTCTAATTTTTTTGCACCTCACTTTAAATATATATATATTTTTTAATTTAATGGCCGCCATTTTGAAACAAGATGGCTGATGAATCTGGCCAGCGAACTTGGTCGAGGTGTTGATGTATACTATCCACATGCCTTCTTACATCGAAATCGGCGAATACGTGTGTTATCGCGTGACAAATACAAGATCGTTTCAAAATGTTAGCCATGCTAGAAATTCAAAGTGCTATAAATCAACCATTTTTTAAGATATCAACAAAAGAAGAAATTTTCAGAAACAAAAAGTGCTCCGGAATCTTTGTATCAAGGCCAAACACATAAAAAAAATCTTTTTCATTTTCCAATTTTTAATACCTCATTTTGAATTTTAAATTTAATTTTTTTTAAGGGCAACCCTTTTGAAACAAGATGGCGAATTAAGCTGGCCAACGAACTCGGTCGAGACATTGCTATGTACTATGTACAGACCAAGTTACATCCAAATAGGTTCATAAATACGCCTGTTATCGCGTGACAAAAATCAGGTCGTTTTAAAATGTCAGCCACAAGAGAAATTCAAAATGCTATTACTCAGCCATTTTTTTTAGATATAGACGAAAGAAAAACTGTTCCGGAATCTTTGTATTAAGGTCAAACACATAAAAAAAAATCTTTTTCATTTTCCAATTTTTTGGTATCTCATTTAATTTTTTTTATTTTTTAATTTCTTTAAATGGCCGCCATTTTGAAACAAGATGGTGGATGAAGCTGGCCAACGAACTCGGTCGAGATATTTGTATGTACTATGTACACACCAAGGTACATCCAAGTCGGTTCATAAATACGCCTGTTATTACGTGAGAAAAATTAGGACGTTTCAAAACGTCAGCCACGCTAGAAATTCAAAATGCTATAACTCAGCCATTTCTTAAGATATAGACGAAACAAAAACTGCTCCCGAGTCTTTTTATCAAGGTCAAACACATAAGAAGAAAATATTTTTCCAATTTTCAATTTTCGGTACCACATTTCAAATTTAAATTTTTCTTAAAAATTTAAATGGCCGCCATTTTTAAACAAGATGGCGGGTGAAGCTGGCCAACGAACCCGGTCGAGACATTGGTATGTAGTTTGTATAAACGAAGTTACATCCAAATCGGTTCATAAATACGCCTTTTATCGCGTGACAAAATTCAGGACGTTTCAAAATGTCAGCCACGCTAGAAATTCAAAATGCTATAATTCAGCCATTTTTTAAGATATAGACGAAACAAAAACTGCTCCGAAATCTTTGTATAAAGGTCAAAGACATAAGAAAAAAATATTTTTC
This sequence comes from Maratus speciosus, assembly GCA_963932465.1. Classification (NCBI taxonomy): domain Eukaryota; kingdom Metazoa; phylum Arthropoda; class Arachnida; order Araneae; family Salticidae; genus Maratus; species Maratus speciosus. The sequence continues at coordinate 396,598,090 of OZ010794.1, forward strand.
CCTTTTCAATTTTTTGGTACCACATTTCAAATTTTAAATTTTTAAAAAACTTTTAAATGGCCGCCATTTTGAAACAAAATGGCGGATGAAGCTGGCCAACGAACTCGGTCCGGAGATCGGTATGTACTATGTACACACCGAATTACATCCAAATCGGTTCATAAATACGCCTTTTATCGCGTGACAAAATTCAGGGCGTTTAAAAATGTCAGCCACGCTAGAAATTCAAAATGCTATAACTCAGCCATTTTTTAAGATATAGACGAAACAAAAACTGCTCCGGAATCTTTGTACAAAGATCAAATACATAAGAAAAAAATATTTTTCCATTTTTAATTTTTTGGTACCACATTTCAAGTTTTAAATATTTTTAAAAATTTTAAATGGCCGCCATTTTGAAACAAAACGGCGGATGAAGCTGGCCAACGAACTCGGTCGAGACATTGGTATGTACTATGTACACACCGAATTACATCGAAATCGGTTCATAATTACGGGAGTTACAGTGTGACATAGGTCAGATATATATATATATATATATATATATATATATATATATATATATATATATATATCAATTTTGAACGGAGGGTGGTTTCGGGGTCTGGGGGTCATGATCGATGAAAATATACCAAAATTTTTTGAAATCGCTTTCCTCCGAACGGCTGCAATAGGTAGCTTTTTTGTAAAGAAAGCTACCTAAAAGAAATGAAATGTATCAAAAACGCTCTCTAAACTTGATTACTCTGCAACTATTTTTGGTTTAAAAAAATTAATTGGACATGCAAGTTTATAATAAAACATGATGTTCCCAAAGAAATATAATCTCATATGATCGATATTGGACGAAAACGTTCTATAACTATACTTCACTATGATTTTTCTGAAAATGTCCGCCTAAACACATTAAATTTGGCATAGAGGAAATTTCTAAGACGTTGTTGCGACCAATTTCTTTTTACTTTCGTCTATCTTTAAAAGAAGAAAGTATTGGATTCATGAAAATTTTCAAATTCCGGTTTTCGACGGATTTACACGTTTTAGGGGCCAGAGAACACGAAAAACATGTTTTTACAAAATGTCTGTCTGTATGTATGTGACACAAATTTTGTAGGCGTTCTATCTCAAGAACTAATAGACGGATTTTAATAAAACTTTAGATTCAGTTAGTTCCTGATATAAACTAGTTCTGTTTGCTTTTTGGTGAAAATCTTCCCAACAGGTGGCGCTGCTATGCTGCATTTTTCACGACTTCTGCAATAGCTGTATCTCAAGAACTAATGCACGGATTTTAATCTAACTTCATATTCTGTTAGTAGTTGATATAATTTGGTGCTGATATGTTTTGGTATAAGTCGCCCAACAGGTGGTGCTGCTATGCTGCATTTTGAAGGGTTTTCAATATTTCTGCAATAGCTCTAACTCAAGGCCTCATGCACTAATTTTCATCAAACTTCAGATTCTGGTATACCTTGATATCAATTAGTGCTGGTTATGTTTTGGTGTAAATAGCTCAACAGGTGGCGTTGCTATGCTACATTTTTAGAATTTCCGCTATAGCTGTATTTCAAGAACTAATACACGAATTTTCATCAAACTTCAGATTCAGGTATACCTTGATATCAATTCGTGCTGGTTATGTTTTGATGTAAATTGCTCATCATGTGATGGTTCTGTGCTACAGTTTTCAGAATTTTCGCTATAGCTCTGTTTCAAGAACTAATGCACTTATCTTAGGATTCGGCGCACTAAAATAACGTTTATGTATACTAAACCAATGTTTTCCAAAATATTACAGAATGGTATTTTGATTTTTAAAAGGAACCAAGGTATAATAATGATTCAAAACGATAAATTTATTGCTTAGCGGAAAATAGATTCTGAATCTTTTGGATATATTTTAAAAATTCTTTCATTGCACGTTAATTAATAAACAGAGTTCCGAAGTAAACTTTATTTAAACTGTTTTTCGAAAGGAAAAAATGCTGGAAATGCGATAGAATTAAGTTTTTTCTTGTTAATTAAAATCACAGTTCATCTAATGCTGTATTAGAATAAAGATTGAGCAAAATCAAACTTAATTCGTACTATTAATATTCTCCGGAACAGTAAAAATGCTGTCGAATATCAGTAAGCACGCAAATACATAATTTATTGTACATTTATTGTATTTATTAATTTATTGTATAGATTAATTTATTTTTAATTATTAATTTATTGTATATTTATTGTTTTATTGTAACACAGATACCTGTTGACATGTTTCTGCAATAACGCTTCCATAGCCACGTGATGCAACAGTTAAAATAAACACTATTTTTTATTTAGTACTTTCATATAAAAACAACTTAGTTTCAAATCATTATTACAAAAGAACAAGCTAAGTTTCAGGTACATACTAATAATATTCAATGTGTGCGCCGTTAGTCACCTAGCACACATACCAACGGTAATCCAGTTCCATCTATACATTTAATAGCATGTTTCTGTCAATGTCTTCCAAAGCAGAATTGCTGCTTTCCTGCACGCGAACCACGGACCGTGCAGGAGCACAGGAACACTTTAAAACTTGGCAAGTGTATGTATCTTGTCCCTTATCACCCGTCTTTGACGGCAATATATCTCTCGATACACAGTGTTTTGATTTCCAATGAGTCATTTAGTCTTAACCTGTGAAACTATTCTTTCTTTTCAATACTTGAACAAGTATATATATATATATATATATATTTTCAAAATCATTTTCCAGTTTTGTAACGGACTTGAAATATGATGTGTTATATCACAATTTCGTTTGTAATATCGACGAAAAGTCTTTTGCAATGTTTCAACTTATCAAGTATTTGATGGTAGAAGGTTTTCTTTCTATTCGTTATTCCCAATGACAAAATCTTAATATCTCCAGAACTAAAGTTATATGAAAGTTTCTTTTGAAAATATGATGCAAAAAACCAGTTTCGATTCTGCTCGGTCATTTTGTGGAAAAAAAAATCCTCATTATCCTATATGTATAACGCTTCAAGCAGTAATTTCAAATGCGAAAAAAAGGGCATAACAAAATTGCACTCATTAATTCCAAATACATTTTAAGCGAAGACAAATTAGCAAAAGTCAGCTCTATTATAGACATGGCTTCTAAGTTTAATTAAATACTACACGCTGAATTATTATAGAATGAATTTCAAATTTAATATTTTGTCGCTCTAACTGGTTCGAATGGACAGTAGATTACCGGATTAAATGACCGAGTATATAGAAACGATATTTAAAAATTTTCGTTTTTTTTTTTTTTTTTTTTTTTTTTTTTTTTTTTTATAGTAAAACCTTGTTTGCCATTTTTTTCTGGAACTGTTATTTAAAATTTTCCTATATAACATTTTTTTTTCCGAAATCAAAAAAAGTTGACTTTTGACGTTCCCAAAATCAGGGTAATAAGAGACAAAGAAAAAAGTGCTAATTTTTATAAAATTAAATTGGATTTGTTATTTCATTACAATTAATACATAATCTTACTTATATTCATTACGAAACTAATAAATTTTAAAATGAAAACCCTAATATATGTATATTTATTTATATAAGCTTCATTTTTTGATAGAAAAACTTTTCTCTCCAACTTCAAAAGTTTTGACATGTAACATTTATTTTATTTTATTTTTTTTGTAAATCATTCTAAAAAGACGCAATTCAGAAACAAAACGTAAATATTTTTAATCTTTAAAATTTGGGAACATAGCCTGAGTTACACACAATCCAACTGATAGTCCGCGAGCCAGCAACAGATTTGGATGACCAATTTCCTCTCGGCCGATAATTTGTAAAATGATTCAGAGAGATGTACCATGAAGCTGTGTGAACGACAGCTGCGGTTCCGTGGGTGGGTTGAGCAGCGGTTGCCTCCCAAACACGAAAAAAAAATGTCATTTCTTCCCGGCTGAAAAATTGTCAAATTATAGCTAACCCAATATCTTGAAGGAAAAAAAAAAGTCAGCTGATTATAAAGCCGTGGGTAATGCGTCAGCTGGTCACACGAACATGAAAAAAATATACATGTTGCAAAGGAAAGTCCCTTTAACCTGAAAATACTTGCGAATGGAGAGAGCTACAGTTATGGAAGGGAGGTAACGGTACTGTAAAGCGACTACGCCCGACCTAATGCAAACGAAAACAGCGCCCCCTAGCAGCGAAATTTGGAAAATGGCTATTGAAAATCGTAAACGAAAAGAGATAGAAATAAATTTCCAATTAGAAAGTTTTAGAGCATCAATTAATTAGAACGAAACGAAATTTGGTTCACACGGATAAGATAAATCGTCGCCTGTATACCACAAAATGTCCGAAATCGATGTGCGAGATTCTACTTTGCATATTCACATTCCGTAAATGTAGCAGTGCACAATTTCAGATTGTGACGTTGTACTGTGCTGTAATGTCTGTCAAAATTTAATTTCTAATGAATTTAAAATTTTAGATTAACCCTTTCAGTGGCAGAAGAATTCTGTAAACTGATGAAATAATTTACTAACACCAGAATATTCAAACAAATTTCTTACAAAATAAAACCCCGCTAATTTTAACTTTCATTATAAAAGCCAAATTTTTTAAAAATATTCTTGCTGCCATTTATCAGTTTTGGAATTAAAATTGAGGATTTCCATCTACGTCACAATCTGAAATTGTGCACTGGTACATTTAAGGAATATGAATATGCAAAGTAGAATCGTCGCTCATCGATTTCGGACATTTTTAGGTATACAGGCGACGATTTATCTTATTCGTGTGAACCAAATGTCGTTTCGTACTCATTAATTGATGCTCTAAAACTTTCTAGTTGGAAATTTTGCTCTATTTCTATCTTTCAAATTTTGCCACTAGGGGCCGCTGCCGTCGTTTGCATTAAATCGGGCGTAGTCACTTTAATATACTGTTACCTCACTTCCATAGCTGCAGCTCTCTCCGTTCGCAAGTATTTTCAGGTTAAAGGGACTTTCCTTTGAAACCTGTATATTTTTTTCATGTTCGTGTGACCAGCTGACGCATTACCCACCACTTTATAATCAGCTGACTTTTTTTTTTCTTCAAGATATTGGGTTAGCTATAATTTGACAAATTTTCAACCGGGAGGAAATGACTAATTTTTTTTTTTACATGTTTGGGGGGGGGGGGGGCTACCGCTGCTACACCCACCCATGGAGCCGCAGCTGACGTTCACGGGACTTCATGATACAACTCTCTGAAGCATTTTACAAATTAACGGCCGAGAGGAAATAACTGACGAAATTTGCACCTGGCTCGCGGACTATGAGATGTGTAATATGAAAAAGGGTAAGGATAATAATTCAGGCATCAATTGTGACTGTAATAATACTATTCTACCATACAGCTTGAAATATTTTCCACAAATAAAAACTAAATTTGTTAATCTTTGAAAGATTTTTTTTGTTTAGAAAGCTAGGTCTGTTTTTTCTGAAAACATAATGGTGTTTTCTTTAATGTTTTTACAGATGATTTAAACGAATCATATGAAAAAGCAGCTTGTATGTGTAGAACTTACTTAATTTTCAGAAAAATAAAAATTTTACCTTCTGAACTTTTTTAACAGAAATCGATTTCTAGAAGTTTGTAATATGCGAAACTAATAATATAGCTCAGTTCGACAAGTACGTTTTGTGTTACTCTGAAAAGTATACTCACATACAAATCTATTTTGCAAAGATATGAATGAATTTAAGGCTGCTCTCATAAGCAAAGAGCGAATTTCTCACACAATTCTGTATTAAATTTTGTTTTGAATTTGCTGGTATTACTATTCAGAAACGATGTTAAAAAGTGACGTTTCCCATTTTTTTGGTAAAGGCAGAATATCTTTCAGAAAGTACCGTCACAATTGGCGGTTTGAACAGATTTTTTGATCACGTGACCCCAATCACTTATAACTCGTTAAAAAATATATTTGTAAAAATTCAAAAAGCTATTTTATTCTCAATAGCTTCAGAATCCAGGAATGCTAATTTTATGTATTTGCGTTTAAAAATGAGTTAAAAATATGTTATAATGTTTCGCGTTGTTGAGAAGGGAATTTGAGAACTGCCGTATCATTAGAAGTTCCAAACTGTAAACTTCCATAAATTCCTACTAAATCTACTTGACCGTATAAATTCTGGTTTAGTACCCAAATTTAAAATCTAACGGGAGAGGCAAATATGATGTTGAAATTATATTTTCGCTTTGAAATTTTCATAGCATGAAACACTTTCAGTATGAAGACGATTTCCTAAGCTTATTTTTTAAAGATATATCTGAAAAAGTCGTATTTTTTTAAAAGACAATTTAGATATTAAAAGTCTGTTATTTAATATTATTTATTATTATTATATATTTAATATTTATTTAGATATTTAGCTGTTATCTTTCCTTTCTTTTTCGTCATTATTTCCCATGACATTGCTACGCGATGTAACTAATAATTGTATCACTTCTTTAGACCATATAGTGATTACTGGCAAATACAATCACGATAGTAGTATAATAGTCCCTCGTAACTTGTAATTCAGTTTTACGTAATTGGTACAACGATGTTGTTACTTTTAGTAATATAAAGGTATCTACAAATAAGTGAACCTGAAACTTCTAACAGGAAATGTATGTGATGACGTACTAATACAATGTTGCATTTTGTTCTAAAGTTTCTCTGTTTCAATATATAGGCACAAAAAGCCTAATTAGAAACGAATACATGTCTATATAGATCGCGTAGAAAAAAAAAATTGAAAATATTGCATAAATTAATCATTTTAAAATTCTCTAGCTTAATCAATTTCTATATTCATAATAATTCGAATCTTTCAATAAATAAATCTTAGAATTATTTTTTTTTAACCACACAATGTATATTTTCTTTTCAACTTACGATGTTAATACTACACTGCTCAAAACAATTAAAGGATATTTGAAGTTTTATATAAAATAAAGATATAAACGAAATTTTTTTTTGCCGAAAATAGAAGAAAAGAATCACAAATGCAAATTTTTCTGGTTTTCAAACTGTGGAGTATGCAAATTTTGAGTTCGACGTCAAAAACGTCGCTTCAGCGGCAGCGAATGAAATTTGACTTTCAACTGGATAAAAGAGAATGAAGACAAGGATGATCGGCATTCAGTGATTGCTTTGTTTCGATGAGTACGATGTCTGAGCGAAGTCATTTGACAGATTCAGAAGCTTTGAGAATTGTTGGTAGGTTAGAAGGGGGCCAAACTGAAGCCGAAGTAGCGCAAGCCATTGGAGTGTCACAAAGTGTCATTTCCAGGATCTGGAACCGTTTTTTGGAGAGTGGATGTGCAAGCCGAAGACCAGGGCAAGGTCGTAAACGGACAACAACGCCCAATGAAGATCGGTATTTAGCGTTAACAGCTCGGAGACACCGAACCATGAACGCTACTCTTCTCCAACAACACCTTCGCTCGGCTACAGGCACCACGATTTCAACTCAGACTGTCCGAAACCGGCTCCATGCTGTAGGTCTGTATGCTCGCCGACCGATGGTATGTGTTAGATTAACATCAAGGCATCGTCGCGACCGCAGGGAGTGGGCAACCGAGCATGTCAACTGGAGGAGAAATGAATGGAGCAATATTCTGTTTTCTGACGAGTCCCGTTTTTCTGTGCATCCGGATAATAGGCGCATTTTCATCTGGAGGGACCGTGGCAGTAGGAATAATCCTGCGTTCGTGCACGAAAGTGTCAGATTTGGCGGTGGAGGAGTGTTGGTGTATGGTGGCATCTCCATTGACGGGCACACTGACCTCTACATCATTTGAGATGGAGCTCTGACTGGTCGCCGATATAGGGATGCGATCCTCAGACCTATTGTAGTCCCTTACGCTGCAGCAATCGGAGATAACTTCATTTTAATGGACGATAACTGCAGGCCACATCATGCAAACCTGGTGAGGATTTCCTTTTCGAGGAAGAAATCGTTCGAATGGAATGGCCAGCGTGTTCTCCAGACATGAATCCAATCGAGCACGTTTGGGACGCTCTAGGAAGACGAGTTTCTGGCCGCCAACAACCCCCACAAACTCTCCAAGAACTGGAAAGAGCTCTTCTGGAAGAGTGGGGCAGAATACCCCAACTCGTCATTAATAGCCCCATTGAGTCCATGCCTCAAAGGTGTTCAACGTTGCTGGCCGCCCATGGAAACCATACCCCCTACTGAAAATGATTTTCTTTGAAGAAAACACCTTTTCTTCTTCTTTTTTTCTCATATGCACAAATTGTGTTTTTTTCCTTTTGTACACAAATGCGCAATAAAATGCATTTTTTTCTGCCAAACATGTGTAATTTATTCTCATATAACCTACTATGTCTGTCGACCATGTATCAATCAGCTAAACAGTTTACCAGATACAAAATCCACCTAAAACTGCAATATTCTTTAATTGTTTTGAGCAGTGTATATAATAACCATATTTTTAAAGATTTTTTACCCTTAAAAGTGTTTGATTTTGTTTTCTGTAAACACACTATTGGAAATATTACCTATAGAACATAACAAAAGCATTTTTTTCATTGATTCTACATATGCTCTTGTGGGCCATTTCGATTTATACAATCGCAAATTATAGTTATTTAGACAAAAATTAAAAATATTTAATATAGTGCAAGTAAAAGTTCTCTATCTTTGATGAGGTTTGAAAGAAAAGAAAAAATAAAACCCTTGAAAATAAAGAAAGCAGATTGTCTAAATTATTTATTTTCGCGGTAACGCGTTTTAAAATGTAAATCCATTAAAACAAGCGCATATTAAGTTATTTCATTTCTGCGCAAAAAAGCATTATTCATAAGGAAAATTTTTAATTTCTATGATACAGTAGAATTTTTTGAAAATTCGGAATGTGTAAATTAATTTGCTTTTATTCTATATAATTAGTTTTATAATCGCTTTTTATTCTATATTTTGCTATTCTATTGTTTTAATTCTATACTTTTCAATTTTATTGTATTTATTTTACACTTTGAAATATTTACTTTTAGGCATCAGAAAAACATTTTGTATTCCCTCAGTGATTTTGTTTATTGCATCCTTCTGTATTTTTCATTTTTCTTCAATATAAAATCATGCTTATCTACAGAAAAATGTCAAAATATAAAAATTCAAGAAACAGTTTTTATTCTTTGATAAGGTTGAAAGAAATGTGTATGAAGCCTAAAATACTGTAAATCAGCAAATAAATGAAAATCATTTGGAATACTGAAAGTTTACGTTCTATTAATTCCTTGCCTTTAATTACTCTAATTAAAATCCTCAGATTTCTGTTTAAAAAAAATAAGTGACGGTAACTACACATTTTAAATAATTTTTGATTTATGTATTGTTAGATTTCTTGTTTTAAAACTCATTTTTCATTTTTTAAAATTTCCGGCATAGCGTTTAGAATCGCGCATTCTTATAATCAATTATTATTTTCTTGTTCATAGTATAGAATACTCAAATGCTTAATTTATATATTTTTTTAATTTTTTACACACCTTATAACGCACACCGTTAGTCTTACGCAGGAATATATGGCATGTGTTTAGAATCTCTGTTTTTGTCGGTAATTCGAACACATTTTGTGCAGTTAATTCCACAAAGTAATTTAAAATATATTACTTTCATTCTGTTTTTTATGTTAAAATTGAATCTATGCATAAAATTAACTTTTGGTTAAAAAAAAAATAATAATAAATAAATCACTACTATGGGGAATATAAAAAAGATTTAAAATGTCGCTTTTTAGATTTCTTTTGAGAAAGTAACAAGAGATCCTAACAAGAAAATGAAAACTACTATTGTCAATATATTTCATTCCAATCTATTACTGGATACTGCAGATAAAAAAAGTTTTCGACTGTAAATTACTTCAGTGTAGGAAGTTTTTGAGATATCACAATCCCAACACAATTTTCATAAAATATGTTATAAATAAGTAGAAAATCTAATCAAATAAATTTTGTGCAACCGCAGAGCATATCTGTTGAAGATAATAGAAATCTTTTTACTTCTTTTTTCCCTTTTTTTCTCTTTATATTTTTTTTATGAGATTCACATTATTTTTGTGTTCTTAAACTATTGAAAATAAACTTATGAAAAATACCTCTATATCTATTGAAACTCTGTAAACGAATTTTATTTTTTCCAGAGATTGCTTTCGTTTGAATAGAATTTTAATATCTTAAAATTAACAATTTTTATGACCTTTAAAACAATTTAAATAAGGATGCAGTCGAACTCGTTTAATGCGATTACGGCTAAAACGAGGACACTATGGAAATAATCCATTTGCTCATTAAAAATGGTTCATCAGTCAAATGTTAAGAAAGTCACGCTTTTTACGAGCTACAAACACAGGACCACGAATAGTATGTGAAAAACACTTCTTCACTTCAAAGTGTTTTCCGGCGTAGAGTAGTACATAATTAGGAAACAAATCCATTTATTTTGAAACACTGTTCTCTATGCGCGATAAATTTTCTATATTTAACAGTTTGTCAAAGTTATCAGTTTTTTTTTAAATTAATTTTTCAACTACTTTTCAGCAGAGCAATGTGATAATGTTCGTCATCAATGTGATAATTCACATCTTCAATATTCAGTTATCAGTTTTACCATACAAAATGTCAACTACCTTGATCCTCCCACCGACCATCCCCCAAAGAAAGTGCAATGCAATGTCCCGAGGTCACGAAAATAGGAAAAAAAAAGAGAGAAAATAACTTTTCAAATACCGCCTCTTTGTAAGAGTTACAAATGGACACTGGGAAGGATTGGGCATATACGGAAACTTTTATTTGTTTCTTACTTTAAATCCATACTCCAGGGTAGTGGTTCCCAAACGTTTTGGCACGCGGAGCACTTTTTAGAATTAATTTCTATAACGGGGCCCATGTCCCAGGAATAAAATTATATTTTGAAAATTTTACTGCAACACTCATTTTTTTTTTAAATTACCATTAATAAAGATGATATTGTCAAAAGTTTACATACTTAAAATTCCTTTAAAGATCAAGTAAAGGTAACGTTTGCCTTATAATAAATTGTACATTGTTAGCGTTACGAACAATGATGCTGAAACTTTTAATGTAAGATATGTGATTGTATTTTTTTTTTTTTTTTTTTTTTTGCACAAAAGTCTAAATTGTTGTCCTGTTGCTGGTAATTGAAGGCAAATATCTGATTGCATTTAACAATTTGCATCATTTCGTTTTGTTGGCAGCGTAAGCCGAAAATCCTGACTCACACTTATATGTCATTGAGAAAGGCAGGCAAATTTTATTTTATTTACTCAGAGAAGGTTTTAAATTCATCTGGCAAGTGACCACAAAAAACTGAGTGACTTTGGTTTTGAAATAAGATCTTTAACACTAAAAATACCCAATTTTTTACTCAAGTTTGATAAAAAATATTACTAAGCACATTATTTTGAAAAAAATTACTTAATATACTAAATTTTGAATGTTGGCTAAATCATGTCGATGAAACTTTCACTGACTGATATATTCCATTAATCCTTTTCTGATTTATATATCACAAATTTAATTCTTCATATTCAAGACATGCCTGAAACCAAACTTGACAAGCTTTCCTTCCATTAAGTAATAGCAAAAAGATTCAAATTAAATTTTCAAAGATCCATTTATAGAAATAACGGTGCTGTGTTTATGCCCCCACGAGCCTTTTCAAATCACCTCACCAAAAAAATAACATATTTTTACACGCAGCGTACCATGCCCTTATTTCTATTTCTTTCTGAAGTTGATTCTCTTTCTATTGGGATAAAGTATTTAACCCTTAACCGGAAGCGTGAAAATCCCGTGTACAAAAGAACGCTTAATAATTTACCAAATAGTGAACTTAACTATTTAATCTTTAATAGTAATACATTAACAGGACCAATTATTTAATATAACAGCATAAAAAATATATTTTGAATGTCGGAGAGAGAAAATATTAAGGACAGATATGTAAACGCAACCGTCTCACAGACGGCACGTTTCCAGTTAAGGGTTAAATTCCGTAGCACTAAATTGATTTCTACTATTTCTATAATTGACGGAAACTGTGATTAAGTTTCGCAAACATTCTCTTCATTCCATTCCTGCGCTCATTAAAAAAATATTCCCAATTTCAACCCCTTTTAATATATAAAAGATTACCTAGAGTTTTAAACCGCTTATGTTGTATTTAAACTCACAAAAAAGTTTCACTTTTCGCCTACTAAATAATTTCATCAATCTAGAGTTTTATTTCTTCGTATAATTTCAAATTATCGTATATCGGGCAAACTGTACGTCATTTAATTGAAAGAATATCTGAATACAAAATCTACGTTAAAAGACAAATATGTACATTTTCAGAAGCAGGAGACTAATAAAAGCACAACCATGTTTTTATCTCTAGAAGACATTCTTTACAATGAACAGAATGTAGGTGAATTCGAATTTTCAAAAAGTACATCTCTTTTCATTTAAACTAAGATAAAATTTTCAATTAAAAACTTCAACCAAATTAACGCACTACCGTCTGGAAAAAAATATTCAAGAACCCCCAACATTGAAAATTCGGAATGTCTTTTTTTCTACAATTTTAATCTCCATAATTAAAAAGAATTACTTTCTTTTAATTATTTGTATTATCAATATTTTGCTATTTCATCTGTTTTCTTTTCTCTAGTAATTTAGAACACTCTAACCTTTTTTAACATTCTGATAATATTGTTTTCCTTAATATAGTATTATCTCTTCCCGCACTTTTTCTCATCCATAGTTTTTATATTTACTGCTTTATTTTCTGTTACCAATAAATCGAAATTTTTCGCTTGTCTAAATTAACATTATCATGTTTAACTGTCTTTTTATTAACAATTTGCCTGCAATATCTGCACAACTTTGGATATTTGAATTTGAGTCAGTGTATTAGAGATTTTTAGTTTGATATTCAGCTGTTAATATATCTCTCTGGGAAGGTTTACCCTCGCATGCTTTCTTTTCCGGTGATCCGTTTCCCTCCTTCGTTGATATTTTTTTATTTGTTGGGATGATCATCCATCCGTCACTCTCTCTGGATCCCAATATACATTAAACAATTAAACACTTATTCGCAGATTTTTTATCCTTTCTCGTTTAATTACTATTTGCACACCTGGTAATAAAATCCCATAAATTGCTCTAAACACACGTTGACATTTGTTAGCATTATATATATTAAAAAAAAGAAATATTATTTCATTATGGTACAGAAATTTGTAAATGTCTAACTCGCTATATAAGCAACAAGACTGTACGCACTAGACTGTATTCGATACGATATAATATTAAATGATACATATGGAGCGATGAGTTAGGCGTTTCAGCATTGTTAGGGTGTTTGTTTATTTAAAGAATCTCATTTTTGATGGCGCAGAATAGCTTACAAAATATTTGCTGCGATTGTTTGAAAAAGTTAACCTGTGCATGAAAGTGAATAGTCCTTCGTTCTTCTTTAAATTTCTAATGTAAGTTTGTTGCTCTCGAAATCTACTGTTCGTTGATTTCACTCTAGTTTTATAATTTAAGGACATGCAGGCTATAAAAGTTAGATTGAAATTTGGTATCCGTGTATATTGGGAACGGGTACTACAACAGTGAAGAACATAAGAACGGTGATCTCTTCTTTCGACATTGTAATCTTGACTTGTGTCCTGAGAGATTTGAAGTCCGGAGTTAGCTGAGATAATCAGCCATCGTTGGTAAAAAAAAGTATTTTCGACATGGTTAATAAAGTTAAATTCTGAATTTGTGATTTCTAATAAACTATTTTCAGTGCGTTATTTTTGGACATCGAAAGCTCTTTGAATGTCGTTTGTGCAACCAGCTTTCTTTATGGATGTTAGTTTTATATTACGTAAGTTTTTCTTTTCCATATGCTTAGAATTAATTGGGTTGATTAAAGAGACTTTTCGTCATAGAAGTGTAGTGAAATTTAGAAGATTTACAGTCGTCTTTCCTTATTTTGATTTCAATAAACATTATTTTAAACTTTAAACCGTACTATGTCGCTTTATCCTTGTGGCGGCTCTGATGGGGTTGTCACAAATGGCGCCTAACAAAATGATTTCGAAACTAGGCCTTACGATAATGTTCTGGGTGTATATATTAATGGCGAGCAATACGTGAATGAATTCTCTTAAACTTTTTTATGAATACATTTCGTATAACGATAGTCAAGTATAAATAGATATCGATTGCTAATATGCTCATTAAAGTGTAATGCAATGGTGTTGTTTGAAAATATAGGATAGAGGTGTGCTATTGTTTTGAACGGAGTTCATCTGCATTATAAGAACTGCTACTAAAATATTAATCTCTTTGAAACTCACATCATTAAGAAAGGAACAATCCACAACAAACAGCCATTCACAGTAATCAGTCTAGGAGTCAGGGGATAGATATTATTTGAGAGAGGGAAATTAAGTATTTAGTGTTACTTATAGAAAAAGGGAAGAAATTATTGAAATGACAATTCTGGAGTTAATCACTTGACATACAAAGGATGAGTTTGTTATAAAAGTAATGATTATTTTATTAATAATAATAGTAATATATGTACTGCTGGAAATTATAGAAATTCTGCTAATTCTTAGAGAGATAATGGTGGATTTTGCAAAGATAACGTTAGCAATGCAGAAAAATTTTAATATTGCCACACAGGCAGACTTCGCGAAAGGTATTCCTTCCCTTTCTCATCTAAGGCAGTTAACCATCGTTGAATATGTATGTAATAGTGGTAATATCGAATGAGTATTATGTAGGTAGGAAGTCAGGTAAGATGTCAGATAAAATAAACTGGTGAGTTGCTTTAGATAAGAATATGTACGATGACGGGTTAAAGAGCAAGAGCTTTCTTTAAATTGAAATACAATGGAATTTAATAAATCAGAATTGCCTGAGCTCTTGATTGTATTGAAGGTAGTTGTTGTAAAACGTTTACTGGATACGGGGGTGGGCTGTTTTTCATTTTTTTTCATATATAGCGAAAACAGTTTAGTTCTAAGAAGGTGACTTTTTTTTAAATTTAATTTAGTGGTTGATTCTATTCAGCATTCAGTTTGTCAAATATAAGTAGAACTTTTGTAAATTGACGTAAATTATTCCCTTCAAAACATTACTGAAATGGACAATTATGTCCGAAACTGTTGAAAATTATTAATTCAAGCTAGAATTAAAATATTTCATCCAAGTTCCGTAGTATGATCACAATTTATTCAGTCAAATTAAAATAACTCGGTTTCACCACTTGAATTTTCAACTGGGATTTTTGTTCATAACTGTTAAAAAATTGAGATATTTTTACAAATCTGAAAAATACTTGTCTGTTTTGTTGTAATCACGAGAAATGGCAGAGATGGCCAAAAATCGATCTTAAAATAGCACCGAACTAGACAATGCATATTTATGAATTTATTATAGAACCGAGACTATTATCTATATAATGTTTAACTTACCAAAATAAGCTACACGTGCACAATACTACATCCATTGTCAAAGCGTGACTGTAATTCATGCAAAGAAATGTAAATTTGTTGAAAATAACTTCTCTAATGTTTTCTTAAGATTATGAATAATAGTTATATTCGGCATGGAGTGCGACAGCAGTGTTTTTGAACGACTAATAGAAACAAATCTTCTTTCATATACGAGAATATATTTACTATTTTACGGGCAAGTATATTTGTTTCATTTGTCTTTAATTTGCACTAGAACTATCGAAAATTTATCTTTGATGAAAAATAATAAAATCTAATTTTAGATAATATAATAATTATTAATTTTATAAAAGTGAAAATTCGGTTAAAAATGTCGGTATACATCTTGAGTATAATTATGTAGTATAGACAATATCCCGCCGCACTTCGCGACGTTATTTCAGTGTGCTCTACTATCTTTAAAAGATTGTTCAAAGTAGTTTGAAAAACTCTGTAAAATAAAAAAAATTAATAATATTACATATTTATATACATTTATTAGTTTTAAATACTATATTCAAAGTAAAATAAAGAAATGTTGTCAGTAAATTATTTGCAATGTATCCTTATTATAATTCTTATAATATTGTATAATCGAACGTTAAATTAAATTAGCATACGTGTAAATTACAGAAACACGTTTATAAAAAAGATTGAATGTAATTTGAAACAAAGAAAGTTTTAAAAATCCCTACAGAAACAAAGAATCTCAGTAACATCTTACGTGAGTAAAATATTTTATCGGGATCTTTCGGTTCCAAGAAAATTCTACCCTTACTACATATTAGCGTCACAAGCTGAAGAAATAGCTTTTCGTATTTTCTCTTTTTTTCAAATAAATTCTTCTTCTTTTCATTGAACCCGAAAGAAAAACCATTCCCTTTGGGCTTAAGTAAGGAACCCCGAAACATTGTTTCTCTGTTTTGAGTTCATTCCGACATTTCTAACATGAGATTTTAACACATACAAAATGATTTAAAAAAAATTATATATTCATACACATTTATAATTTACAATATAAAAATACAACGTTTAATACAACGGTATATAATACAACGTTTACAATATTTTGAAATAAAATATTCGTTTCAGCTTACCTATATTTGAAAATTTTTGTCAATGAATTTATATTATATTATTCTTTTAAAATCGTAATAAAAGCATAGAAATGGTGTTCTCATTTCAATTTCTTCTTTAATATTTATTAAAATGTTCAATACCATAGAATCATACTATTTTTATAGTGTAACATATTAAATATATCAATGTTATACTATAATATATGCAATATAAACGAGAAGCAAATAAGTACTTGTAAACTCAACAAATATAATTAGATGATATGATTGAAATATAAAGCACACATTCCTATTGGATAGATGTTACGAAATACGAAATTTAAAGTCTAATAACAATTTCTGGTTAACAAATACTGGTCGCTGCCAATCTTTATTAGTTTTCTGATTATAAAATTTTGATTTTTCATTAATTTGCTTTTTTTTATATTTTGCTTGTCAATAATGCTTATTGTATTTCTATCAAATAAAGAAACTTTAATTAAACAATAACAATATATTTAAGTAGTATCCATGATACTTTTGAAATAAGTAACGTGATAAGAATTTGTAAAACATATAAATATATCATGAATGCAATCTTGAGAAATGCGATGACCTATGGCAATACATTTCAAAATAAATAAATAAATATATGTACATATATACTCTATAGTGAAGTGCCAAAGTAATATACCATTAAATTTAAATAAAAATTTGATCCTAAAATAACAAATATTTTCTTTCTAATAAACATGTAGATTTGAGAGGTAGAATACAATATGTTGGAATAATCACACATTGTAAAAAAAAAAAAAAAAAAAAAAAAAAAAAAAGACAAACGTATCGCGATGTATGAAAAAATATTATTACCACTAACAAAAATATACAATAATTTATGCCAAGTTACCCATAATTCCGCAAAGCATTTTTTAGTTGCATAAACAGCATAAACCAATATAGTTTCGAGATATAAACAATCATATTAAAAAATAATATTTCTTTTATTGTCCCTGACGGTCTGAAACGTATCCAAGTAGGGTTTATGTTACAGAAATACGTTTACTCAAACCAGGGTTCCTGTTCTTAGGATGGCATCACATCTTAATTAAAAATTTAAGTACAGTAAAACTGTAAAATACAGATGGCTTGGCATAAACAAAATTTCAATTTAGCAGGTATAGTTGAATATTATTCCTACCGTACAGAACAAAATTCACAAATTAATTTCCATTCTAAAATAATTTTAAGGAAGAATATTTCATTTCAAGTCATAGGTGGTGACTTTCCAAATGCAAAAGTGTTAAAAACATATCCTATCCTTAGAAATGATTTTATTCAATATCTTAAAACACCTTTAGATTCGAAACATCACATTTCTTCTTCCGAACTGGACAATGAATTTTGCTGTTCAATGATATAGTATTTAGCATACTTCCAAATTATACATACAACTAGATTTGTTGCAGTATTCAAATGAAATGTGTAAAATGTAGTACTCGTAACTTTTAAAAGAGAAGACGAACCATTAGAATGCTCGTAATATTTGCATGAGCGTTACAGAACTGTAAACAATATATACATTTAAGCCATATTACATCCTTCTTTTTCTGTTATGACGTCTGCATATAGAGCTGCCAGTATTGAAACCCCATTTTTTAAATCACTATTTGAGTTTAGTAATCTGCGGCTTATCTATTCCTTTAATTTCTGCAATTTAATTAGGTGAAAATTTCTATTTAGAAATAGTGGTATCAAAAATCAAAGCAGTTGTCAGCTATGAAAAAATACCAAAAGAATAAAATGATTAAGATTACAAAAACGTTAGGGGGAAATTCTAAACATGTTAAGCTCTTCTTCAGCCTACAATTACTTAGTAATAATCCTGTCACTTTTTTGTCTGCAGATAAGTCTTCACGTTCTAATTATTACCTAAAATTATTTTTGCATTTAGCCTTTCAAGAAACAGAACATATTACGCATATGGAATTTAAAAGAAAGAAAATATAAGCTCTGAATGTATTTTTTCATTGATAGAATAATAGTCAATATTTCATTTTATTGAAATGCTTAACAAATGCATTATTAAAATGCTTAACAAAATTTGCATTTAACTAACAGTTACAATTAACTAACAGTTAGATTAATTTTTAAATATTATTATGCAAAAAAAAAAAAAAAAAAAAATATTGATATTTCAAAGAAATATAATGATATTCTCCAATGAAAACTGTTTGGCACGCGTAATTGTTTTTCCTAATTTCCTCATTTAACTGATCTGCAAGCACATATATATTCAGTAATCTGCCTCCCATTTGGAAATTCATATTCAGTAATCTGCCTCCCATATGGAAATTCATATTTTGTGTTATGGCCTCTAATCATCTTTACGAAGGAAGGCGATTCGGAAACTCGATTTTGATAATTGGATCAATCACAAAAATGCACAAGAATTTTTTTTTTTTAAATTTATTTAAATTTTCTTCTATTATTTTTCAGGTTACAATATTTTTATTTTTTTGTAACACAAAATATAAATCAAACAAACTTTATGTAAATGTTATCTGTTTTGCAATTTCTCGTTTCACAAACATTGTTGTTGACAATTGAAGCTGTACTAAATGTAAATGTAAAAAACTGATTGCGAGTATTTTATTTAGAAAGGTTTATATGAAGTAATCATTCATAACAATTTACATCACTTGCAATATTTCTTTTTCTTTTCTTTTCATATTATTAGATCCGTACGTTTAACAAATATCTATTTTTAGCAAAACTACATGTAATTAGAGATCTCAATTTAAAAGAAATTTCTTGAGGCATTTAGATCCTACAAATTCGCGTTATAGCAGTAGATTCTAATGTTCAGCCGTTATTTTCATCTAGGAGCCTTGACTTAGTTAAAGCACATTTAAAGGGTCTGATTTTGGTAAATAGATTGTATATATTACTCAATTACTTAAGTGTTATTATTGTCCATACAACTTAAAACAATGTATGAAAAAGATATTATTCAAATTATCATATAAAAATCTATACTTAGATTCGAACTGAACAAAGCTAATCATCGTCACATATTTAAATAAATTTTATGTATAAAAATAAAAGCAAACAAAGCCATCTGTTTAGTCATTCTCCAACTGTCAATCGTTCATTTTAATTTTTGAATAAACTGATTGTGTATGCCAAGTTTGTGCCAGGATTTTATTACAAGCTGATGTGAAGACAATGTAATGTAACCATAAATAGATAAACATTGACAAAGTAATGTTACTAGAGTAAAAATCTTTAAATAGTTTTCAAAAAACTGTAATAGAAGTATGTAAGTGATAGCTGAGTGATACCTGTATAGAATAGACATTATATGAGAAATTTATGCTGAACATCCCTCTTTAGCAATACTCTTAAGAAAGCTTACAGCATTATTATTATTTTATAATATGGTTATTTTATAAATTAAAACTGTAATATAAACTTCAGTTTGTATGATTAGCTTTTTTCATCGAATATATTAGATACTTTTTTAAATTATATTAATATATTAGTCTGTTTGAAAATCATCTATTTTTAAGCTAAATGTAAACAAATGTATTCCGATAATGGCACCGGTCATGAAAATTTTTTTAAAGAATTTTATAAATGCAAAGGTAAACTTATACGTTCCTAATATGTAAAATCTTAAAGCTATACCGAAAGAGTACTTCAAAAATGGGATGAAGAAATTAAATAAAAAATATAAAACTAAAAAGTATGTCATTTATTAAAAAATGTATTTTTTCCAGAAATCTATGATATCTCTTTTAAGACTGGATGGATAGCCTATAAGTTTTTAAATAGAATTTTGAAATTCACATTTATAAATATTTTGATGATCCAGACTAGGGGGCGCTGCCCCCTACGAGCGACGCTCGCCAACCCCCTTTCAGGGACACCAAAATCCAAAAAGCACGCTAATTTGATCGGCTTTAAAAATATTGAATTAAAATTAAAAAAAAAAAAAAAAAAAAAAAAAAAAAAAAAAAAAAAAAAAAAAAAAAAACAGTAGCGATCTCTCTGTAAACGGTTTACATTCGTTTTTCTTGGATTGGGGATTTTTAAGACCATATCTCCAGCTGTTAAAAGATACAATGGCTATGTTTTCGTATTTAATTAAAAAAATTAGTTAAACATTCGAAAATAAGCTAATGTAAAATGAATTAAGTAAACAGTGTCATTGTCTCCCGGTATTTTTTAACAGCGTTATAAGATAGTTCTTTCAAATAATACATTTTAAATGTATCGTTTTAAATCTGACGTAATTTACACCAAAGTTTTATTTCTCTTATTAATATTCACGTGGAAATACTTTTGTTGTTAGAAGGAAATATTATTTGCGCTGTCTTCGAATTCACGATAATAGTTGAAAATATTATCTCAAAATATCAAGTAAATGTCTCGCGCAGATATATTTTTTAATTTAAATTGTTTTGCCATATTTTTTGGCCATTTTAAATATGACGTAATTTCCTCCATTTACAGGTTTTAACGCGTAGTAATGATTTTTTTTATTTTAACATTTTGTTTCTCTTTTAAAATTCCAGTGTAAATAAGGTTCTTATGACGCAATTTTCCTGCTTTTAACATGTAATCATTTAATTCTAATTTTAAATTTTTTTTTCTGTTAACAATAGTCCCGTGTAAATAAATTTTTAATTTGAAGTAAACATTATTGTTTGCGCAGTTTATACAGTTGACAACAGTTTAAATTAATAATATTTTTTAAATTTGTAAAAAATATCTCTCGAAATACTGAAAATTTGAATTTAAAATAGAAATAAACCTCAAAAAATAGTCAAATTAAAAAAAAATAATTGCAATCTGCACACCGGGAACTTATATCCTATAAAATGATCTAAAAATGATTAAATTCTCATGTATAGTTTTTGCTCCAATAAAACTTTTTTAATGGAACGATTTTGTCCAACTTTAGCATTAAATATCTCTGAAAGTAATTCTTCGATTTGAAAACTGTCTGCATCAGCGTGTTTATCAAATATTTTTTATAATACCACCGTATTTTTGTATACGACATATTTCCATATTTTTGTATACGACAGTTTTTTTAATATTAACGAAGAAAGGCCATGCTCAAGGCATACTTAGATACTACTACAGGCAGACTCATTTGCGTTTAATGTACGAAGTCGCTCGCCAGAGGACTCTGATACCCTGCCCAAAATTGAAATTTGACTCTGACCGTAACTGAAACAACCTGGGAAGGGTAGATATGTAAACACACACCAAAATTACGTCATGTCGCCATGGTTACGTTTACAATTCTGCTGCCATTCCAATCAAGCTTAGAAATGACAGCTAATTCGAATACAGCTGTTAAGGGTTATTATAAACTGTTCATATCAATGTAAATGTAAAGTTCTATTTATTTAAGTGACTAATATAATGTGTTTCTCTTTAAAACTGTTAAACCAACACACATAAAAATATATAAATAAAAAAAACACATGCTTAGTCTAAAACATCAATGTCGCAAATTTATTTGGTACAACTTAGTTATCCCGTCGACCAATTTCGCCAAATTATATAAATTGCTAAAACACTCGCCAAATTATACAAATTGACATACTTTTTATTTTAAATAACGAAAGAACAAATAAATTAGTATAACATTAATAAATATACAAATGAAAAGTCGAAATAAAAATCACTTGATGACATAAACACGTGTAACTTGCTTACAGTCAAGTGAATGTGACATTTACGATCAAGCATTATTGGCATTTAATCTTATAGTTTGGCGGTAGATTTTTGGTCGACGGGATAACTAAGTACCATTTATTTACTATTTTCACTGCTGAAACAATAAAACTGATGGAAATTTTTTTTAATATATTAAAATACTCATAAAATTCCTTGTAATAATTAATAAATGTAATTTATTAAGTAACAAATACCCTTACATGATTTAATCAAAATTGCTTGGATAACATAGAATATTGCAACGATATTTAAATCCGTGATCACCATTTCTTTCTCTGATTAAAAATAAGAATATTTAATGTTTAAGGAAGATCGGCTTTTTTTTTTTTTCTTCTTCTTCTTGGTTCGGGCGATATTAAAAACAAATATTTTATCGGTAACAGTAAATTAATCAAAAATAGCTGCTTCGAGTCAGTTATGAGAACTGTAGTTTGATAAAAATCAAATTTTAATTTTAAAACGTGTATATGAAACCAAGCTATTTTTATATAAATACGGGACATTCAAAAAAGAATAACAGAACCGGCATTTTTCATGTATGAACCAAACGATCAAGGTAAACAATAAATAATTTAGCTAATCTTAAAAGTATGTGTAACACTAAAATGCTACAATTTGTGTAAAATAGCCTTTTAAATCGAAGGAAATTGAAGAATATAAATATTTAATTTATTACATGAAAATACGATCAATGATTCTGAAACCTCGACGATGAGAAACAAGCTTCTATCTAGGCAAAGTATAAATGTAAACAAAGAGCACGTTGTGAAGTTTTGGTTCAGGGTTTGAAGTTGGATCCGACTTCACTTTTTCGGCGAAATGCGCGGGCCGTTATATATCATAGTAGGCTATAGCCATGCTTAATCCAAGACTCCCTTATCATAAAACAGACTTGACGATCCGGAGAAAGTCTATGGGTGAAAATGTCCCCGATAATTGCCAACATATTAGCTGACTTTGTCCCGTAAGTTACGCCACCTGGTGTATACTCCTGGTAATACTCCATAAACAAATGCATAGTAAAAAATTGAAAATGTTGTGTTATTGGCAAAATTGTATAAAATATTTTTCGAATTCCAGTAAAATAAAGGCGTAAAAAAAAATATTTCGCACAATTATGTTCTGGCTTTAAAAAAGGAAACATATCAAAAATGAAGATTTAAATATAAGATTTATTGACATTTTTTCAGGGTACTTGTTAGTTATCCCGTCGACCAATTTCGCCATATTATATAAATCGCCAAACTACTCGCCAAGTTCTACAAATTGACACAATTTTTTTATTTTAAATAACGAAAAAACAAATAAATTAGTATAACATTAATAAAAATACAAATAAGACGTCGAAATATTGGTTTTATTGGCCATTATTTGCATTTAATCTTAAAATTAATTAATTTATGGCAAACCATTATTGGCATTTAATCTTACAAATTGGCGACAGTAATTTGGTTGACGGGATAACTAACAAGTACCATTTTCAGTATATAGGACTTTGCGGGTTATTTTTTTTTTAATCTTGGCCCAATTTGGGCTTCGGAAAGAGCGATTTGTTGCCGATTGATATAAACAGTTATGAAAACACAACTTATGAACTGTCAGCTTGTTTTATAAGAATTTACGGCACAGATGTCATATACGGCTCCATATTGGCGCGATTTTTTTCCGACGCCAATTTTGCGAAAACCTCGTTACCATATCATATATATCCGGATAACCATATCAAGCAAAATAACGACACTTTGGTGCCAGTTAAGTATCCGGTGCGTATATGACATTGGCGCCAGAAACAAAATCGCACCAATATGACATCTGTGCCGAATTTACATGTATAAATTTTGTTTCTACATATTATTATTGTTTTTATATACGATTTGTTTATATTTGTATATAAAATAGATAAATGCCTTTTTTATATTAAATAAATTGCACAAATATTGGAAAATATTGCTTCTTTATGTGAAACAGTGAATATGCTTCCAGAAATTACGTTGCCAAATTTTCTTCTCCCGCCAAGGCCCCTATACTTGAAAAATACCGATTTATTATTATATAATGTAGTATTAGCTAATGTTCTGTAATCTGTTCCACAGTCAAAGTTGACTGCAAAAACGCGATGCGGGAATAATGTGGTATCAAGTATACGGTTTAAAAATAAAATTAATTTTGCGCCAAACTACATTTACGCCAATTGGCTCTAGGTCTGATTAAGGAAGAATACTCAAATTAAGATTTACAAACACCAAAATCGTAGCATGACAAGAATACGGTATTTGCGGAAAGTTCAGGGACATGTATAAATTTAAGTGATTATTAAACTTTATTTTTCCAATTTTTTAAGTGTTTATGACTTCAGTCTGTTTTTTTGTGTATCTATGCGTGTTTTAACTTTCCTAAAATACTTTGATACATTTTAGGAAAACTTACATAACATATGTGAGTTAAAACAAGGAAATTAATTACGCACCAAACTATTCCCGCCAAGATATGCCAATTGGCTGTGGAGCCAATTATGAAACTTTCCATAGATTAATACATACAAACTTTGGAACAGATGTCATATTCGCCCCATATTGGCGCGATTTTTTTCTGTCGCCAATATCATATAGGCAACAGGTACTTAACTTGCGCCAAAGTGTGGTTATTTTGCTTGATGTGGTAACCCGGATTATGTTGTTTATGCTGTTGATGTTTTTGCCAAATTGGCAACCGAAAAAAATCACACCAATATGGGGCGAATATGACATCTGTACCCAAACTTTATATGAAAAAACAGTGAAGCTTTCATCTAAAGTATATTAATCTGAAATTATCCCCTATACCTTCAAAAATAAAACTAATGATAGGCCAATAAATAAATAAATGAGACTGTGCATTGAAACAAATTAAAGGAGCGACGTTAAATTAATACTGTAAGGTGAAATTAATTATGAAAAGAAAAGAAATAGCAGAAATAAAATAAATCACATATTTGAAAATATAAAAGAGAAAATGAAATATTTTACATTTTCCGGATCAAGATGCTATCCATTTATTTCAATAACTAATATCACTGAGAAATTCATGGTAAAATAATTTTCGGTGCAGATGTCATATTCGGCCCATATTGGCGCGATTTTTTTCGGTTGCCAATTTGGCGAAAACATCAACAGCATAAACAACATAATCCGGGTTACCACATCAAGCAAAATAACGATCACTTAGGCGCAAGTAAAGTACCCGTTGACTATATGATATTGGCGTCAGAAAAAAATCGCGCCAATATGGGGCGAATATGACATCTGTACCTAATTTTCTTTCCTGATTATTATTACTATTATTATCATTTATTTACATAACGGAATACAGCAGTAAACATTTTTTGTTTAACAGTAAAATAAGTTCATTTTTTAAATAAAATGTCTAGAACATATGAAAATTTTAAGATTAACAACTATCATTAGCAAACTACAAAGCACATCGTAAAGAAAATGATAAAAGACGAATGGAAAACAAATTAAAAAAATATTTCTGTTTCTCAAGTTAGATAGCGCTAGTCACGGGAAACCATGTGGTTTCTAACCACGTGTACCGCGGACAAAGGAAACTTAGCGATTGCGAGGCCTGTTATTTCGATAAGGAGGCCTTGGCTTAAGCATTTAAATTGGATGAGTTCTACCCGGAATATCTACGCAGATTTTCATTGATCCATTTCCAAATCAAAACTTTTTTTTATATATAGAAGGATAACATTTATATATATTTTCTTCATATTAAATCTTATGAAATATTATAATAGAAAACTAGCTTTTCATGAAATAATTAAACTGGAAATAAGAAACGGTTACTAAGACTGAAAATCTATTAAAGATATTAGGGGTTTCGTACGATAATTTATTTAAACTATTAATGTACTAAAGTTATCTTCTTTATTATTTTTAGATATTTTACACTAGCGGATCTGCACGTCGTTACCCGGGCCCGTTATGAATGACTCTTAAATGAACCTGAAATTTGTATCATTTTTTATCTTTAAATCCCTTTTGTTTCAATTTATATTTTAAATGGAATAATCGCGAAAAAAAATTTAACTGACAGTATTGTTATTTGGCATTTTATTTTCTGAGAAATATGGTTTTTAGGGTCTATGCGTAACGAAAGCGAGCGAAACAGCGACGAAACTTTCAGGTTTTTACAGATTTTGTCAAAAGTTTCACAAATTTTAATTTGTAAAAAATATTTCTACCCTTCCGAACGCTTCTAAATTTTTGTAGGTGATATATAACTCTGGTATATTGATATATTCTTAGAAAGTTGTGTCAAAATACGGACGTTTAGTTTCTTTTAGCGTAGAAAAAGTATCGTCTCTTTAAGGAGCGAAGTGACCTGTGTTTGCCGTTGTATTTGAAAGGCTTAAAATTAGTATTTTTTTAAAACGATAGCTCCAGCACTTAGAAATATGTTTCAGATTTAAGTGCATATTTTGATTCGTTGATACCTCTAAAATTGCGCCATAGGGAGGCGTTGCCATAATGGGGAAAAAGTTTTTTGAAAAAACTAACCTTTTTTATTTTTTTTTTTTTTCAAAATGTTAATTGCAATAGTTTTTCAAATTGATTATGGCATTTCAAACATAAGAGTACGATCTTCCCACATAGCACACAACCATCCATAAGTCATCTACAAGCTGTAAACACAAGACGGCCAACACATCTATAAGTAGTCTAAAAATATCCACGATACACTCTTTTCACATCTAATAGAAATAACATGTGTGTCGTTTTTGAGTTCCTTCAGACGTCGATTATATCCAGAAAATCTATGAGACCACATCTATAAGACCTCCAAGCATAGATCACTTTTCGACATGGGGTACTTCTTATAGATGCACCCAAGACTTGCACTGTAGCTACCCAGGTACATCTGATAAGCATCTATAAGAACTCTAAATGTTCGTCTATTTTTTGATATTCGGTACTTCTTATAGATATACTTAAGATGGGCAAGAAACAGCTGTCATTTCATGGGAAATACAGCCTTGGCTAAAAGTATTGAGCAACCATATATTTTTAATATATTTGTAAATATAATAGTAATACACAAATATTTAACTGCATACAACTATGAATTTTCTTTTTGAGTTATTACAGTTGAAGAAAAAATACAAAGTAACAACTAATTTTTTAATGAAGCCATTATATATATATATTTACTTTGTTGTGTTATACATGCCAATTAATAATCATGAAAATAAGAATAATTATAGCTAAAAGTGCTAAAGTATAAAGAACTTGTCTTCAACAATGAAAAAAAAGATATCTTATGTTGAAAATACTTTAAATTTCAATGTGTTAAAAATATTAAGAATTATTTTCATGACTATCGATCAGCATGCATTATATAATAAAACTCCCAGAAAACAATTTAACAGTTTTTTTTAAAAAAAGGGTTTTTTAAATAAAATGACTTCATTAAAAAATGAGTTCGTTGGCTTTTTTTTTTTTTTAAACTGTGGTAACTTAAGAAAATTTCTAATTGTATGTACTTAAACATTTGTATATAACTATTATTTTTACAAATATATTAAAAATATTGGGGTGAAGGGAGGTTGCTCAATACCTTCGGTCAAGTATTATTTCCCATGAAATGACATTTTTTTACATGTCATAAGTATACCTACCTATATGAAAATCAGAATAATTCTTGGAATTTCAAAATATCTTGTCTTCAACAACAAAAAAAAAGAAATCTTATGGTTAAAAAAACTTTTATTAGAATAATTCCTAAAATTATCTATTGTACTAGCATAAGCATAACAATTGCTATGCCATGCAAATTTCATTAATGAAACACTGAGCAATTTTTTTTTTCAAGCAAATGTTTTAATTAAAAGTACAGTACTTGGTTTGCTGCCATTTTTCTCACAAACTGTAATAACCTTTAAAGACACTAATGGCATACTAAATAAGCCAAACAGTTAACAGTTGCTAATGCTAAAACAATTATGTAATTAGCACCATATTAGCATTATTCCAACATTAACACCCAAAGAGCACTGACTAATTTTTTAGATATTTCCAATAGACATCTTTTATGTTGTTGCTTTTTCATGTCAGGGTCAACCAGGTGGGGAGGCCTACCAAATGGCTTGAGCTCTCACAAGCCCTGCTTTTCATCTCACGGAGAAATTTTAGTTTCATTTTTGGGATACATGAAGCATTCAATTTTTACTTTCATTTCTTTTCAGGCTCCAAATTGAAGACCCCCCCCCCCCTCTTATCTAATTAAAAACTGTATTATAATTGGGCTATTTAAGATTAACCATTTTGTTCACTGAAATTTCTCAACTGAATTCAAAAACTACCAGAATAATTTAACATATTGCATACATTTTCCCCAAAATTTCATGTCTAAAAAGTCGTGAGTACATAATACACATTTTTCTTGCGATACAAATATGCTTATACAAATATAGAAGTAGAAAATAAAATGGAAGTAATTGTATTATTGTATCTGTGCAATATCTTGTGTATTATGAACAATCATGTGACATCGACTTTCTGCAAAAACCTTTTATTTTATGGTATTTTAACAAGGGGGCAAAATATGCATGAGGAAATCGGATAGTTTAGGTTTGAGAAAAAAAATTTCAAATCACGATTTCTACAAGTTTTTCCTTTTTTTTTTTTTTATTCTTTATATTTTATGTTAATAGAATGTTGTGCATATGTAAAAAAAAAAAAAAAAAAAAAAAAAAAATATATATATATATATATATATATATATATATATATAATAATAAATTTCTAATCTAAATCAAAATGCACTTTATAGTTTATACACGCGTAAATATGGTATTTAAAATCAGTTTGGCTAAGTTTTACTTTGGTAGAAATTTCTTAATCATCCAGTATTTTGCAAAGAAAATGAAGAGGTTAAAAGATTTGCTATTTCTCATTATTTAAAGGTAACAAATCTTCCTTTCAGAGGGAGGAAAAAAAGAAGGAAAAAGTATACTAACATAGAATAGAAAACTTTACGTGTTTATTGCAATTGTATTCGTACGTATAAAAGAATCGACAGGGGGATATGACTTTTGCAACAAACATCATTCATATATATATTACATACAGGAGACATAATCATTAATTTTTTACACTAATATTTTGGAATGGAAATTTTATATTACATATATTTTATATTACCTGAAGGGTTTAATGCAAACTAATAAATTTTTTATTCTGTTTTTAATTTCCCAATACAGAGAAGAGATAAAACGTATTTTGATTACATTACTAGAAATGATTTAAAAAATCCATTTTGTGTACTGAACTTAATATTTTAAAACTTTTATCAATAAAAATATTGCAATCAACACATTACATTACAGACCATTCAGAATTTTTTTTTTCTCATGTCTGCTTACATCAAAACATTTTTAACTCAAATATCTTAGTTTGAGAAAGGAATTGCCTGTTACCCCAGTTTTGCATGTTCAGAAAGAAAGGGAAAAAAATTAAAGTAATAAAAAAAAAAAGAAAAGAAAGGATAGGAGGCAGTCAATTTTACAAAAATTACATCTTGCAACATGATCTTATTTAAATGCCGAAAATTATTGCATGCTTTATTTATTATTATTATTTTTTTTTTAGGATACATCTTATTTTTCAAATACTCTTTTACACAATAAAATTTAATAAACATATAAGTAATAAATTTTGTTATTAATACTTGTACTAGGTGGCACAGAATTTACTGAAATAGAAAAAGTAAAGAAAATTAAGACTTTATTACATGAAGAAATAATATTTTATTTAAAAAAATAATATTATTAATAGTTATTAACAAAGATAATTCTTGGAATGGGCGTTGACATGCTGGAAGCAGATCTTATGTTTTCACTACAATGGTTATAAACTGATTTCTTTGAGCAGCACCTACAATAAAACGAAAAAGACCACTATTTTAGTAATTAAGGATAGGCAACAGAAAATTCATTAAAATATATATATATATATATACAACAATAATTACGAGTCATCTTCCCTCGCTATATAATTAAAACATTAAATCTCATACATAGCTCAGATGTAAAGTACGTCTGTAACCTTAATGAAAAAATTATTTAATGTAAATCTCAATCCCACTCAGGAAGTGGGCTCGATTCTTATAGTAGTTTTCGGGCTCAGGGTCAAAGTGAACATTTAGTAATTAAAGTATTAAAAAAAAGTTATTTGAGAAACAAGAGTGAATTTGAAGTTTCTTTAAAGTGTTTTACAATTGCTTAAAAAACAGTTTGAAATGTAGTTGAAGTGCTATCGATAAAATAAGAAATATTCTATTTGCATTAAAATTATTTAAACAGCAATAACATTGTGAATATCTTTATTATTTATATTATAAAACTGCATTTAAATATATACTTATTATCAGGGCCCAACTTAGGTTATGGGGGGGGGGGGGTGCAAGAATCATTCTGGGGGCCTCCCTTCTATCTATAGATTTTTTTGTGAATAATGTGAAAATGTCTAGTACTAAACTTCATACATGTTGTATTATATGCATACATTTTGTACCCGGTACTGCTCACATTTGTATACAGAGTGTCACAAAAAGATGGTCACAACTTTAAGAAAAAATACTAGTGTAGGATAACAGTAGAAAAAAAGTGATATATTGGTTGATACGAGTATTTCTTTGCAAACTTTTACTTTGCTTATCTGTGTATGTCATGTCTAAAAGAAAATGCCCCAAATGGGTCACAATTAATGGTTTTCACTTGCCACATTACAAGGAAAACATTAATAAAGAATTTCTGTTGAAAACAATAGAATACTAAGTCGTCATAATAAAATATTAATCATTAGTTTTCTTATGATATAGTTTGTTTTCTACATGGATGGAGAGTGTACTGGAAGGAGAGGGGAAGGGAAACCGCACTCCCTAAATGTTTGAAAATATATGAATTTTGGCCACTTTTGGCTAATTTTAATCACTTGGCACCTTTTAATGAAAATCCTGACCACTCTCATGGGGGGGGGCTCTAAAAAGGGGAGGTGATGGGACGATTTTCCCGCATGCCCCTGCATAAGTCGGGCCCTGCTTCTTATGCTAATAAATTTCTTTTGAAATAATTGTAGATAAAAAGTTATTAGCTCCCAATATGCTATTTCTTTCAGTCAATAATTAAAATGTAACTAAAAAGTAACGTAACGTTACATAAGCCAGCCATAAAACGAAGCAGATGTATCATTGTATGATTAAATATTGATAATCTGTACTGCAATTTTTTTTAAGCTTCTAAGCATCACACATTTTCAAACTTTACCCTTCGTTTAAGGGGAAAAGTACTTTTAACTGCAATTTGTTTGGAAACTGCATCTCATTTTATTTTAGAGATATTCATTTTTTTTTTTTTTTAGTTTTTAATATCATTTTTATAATGGTGGCAACTGAAGTCCTCCATTTCTGTAGAAAGTAAACGGAAAACAGTTGGAAAATACTAGATTACTATCTTTTTATTGCCATTTTCTCATTACAACTGGAAAAAAAAATGTAATTAAAATACATGCTATTTTCAAAAAAAAAAAAAAATTATATATATATATAAATGAACGATCTCTGATAAAACATGGAGCTACAATAAACTATATTTAAGTATCCATATTAACATTACAAATAAATAAAGGCATACATTAGCTAGGCAATCTTTTTGTCGAATTTACATCGGTTTTTTTCTGCGTTTGCGTATACCACGATTGTGACATCATACGCTACTTTTCTATAGATGTTCTTTAAGACTGGATCGTAAATATGGAATTCTTCAGCAGATGCAAATTATGTCATTTTATGTATAATAAAAGTTGAAAAAAAAATTAAATTTTGTACAATTTTTTAATGGGCCATGGCGCTAATAAATTTTAAAGTCTCCCCTCTCATCGGGGATAACACTAAATTCTGAAAAAGCAGAATTCAAGCTTATTACTTATTTTTTGAAGAACGGATACTCGCTTTTCTTGCTCCACACTTTTTGCAGCAACTCTCATAAAACACAAATGAAAACACTCTATATGAAATTTACAAATTATGTTTCTTCTCTCATTCATTATTTCTGAAAAGAGGCAATAATTGTTTAGTTAAATACGTGAAGATTAAAGTTGTTTATGCTTAAATTCATTGGTTCAGCTAAAAAAAAAAATAAAAATACATTTGATGAAAACCATTGAAATTTTTCTTTTAAATATGAGGCAAGCTTCAGCGGTGAAATTATGCTTCTAATAGCTGGAATGTTTTAAGACAAATTTATTTTATGTTACTGTGTTTGCTGCCAAAAGAAAAGCTACAAATTCAGCATTTTTTCGTGCTATGTAAGAGAAATACACATATAGAATATAAATTTCAGATTTAATAATAAAAAATGTACAACAATATCTTTAAAATTTGAATTCTTGTAGGAGGGAAACTTGGATGAAAGTTTTCCGGCCTTTTTATATTCTTTAAAATCACTATTTTCATACAACATTCTTTTACTTACCTAGTCAGAAACTAAATTAG
The DNA here is from genome assembly GCA_963932465.1 of Maratus speciosus. Lineage (NCBI taxonomy): Eukaryota > Metazoa > Arthropoda > Arachnida > Araneae > Salticidae > Maratus > Maratus speciosus. The sequence goes on from OZ010794.1 coordinate 396,630,978, forward strand.
GTGAATATTGTTATAGTAGTATTAAATACCCGTAAAATTTTTACCTCTGGTAAAATGAAAAATTGGTAAATAAATTTTCATAAAAGTGAAAAAAACACTAATTAATAAGTTTTTTCAAAAGATGGTAAAAACACGTTTTACCAAGGACGATAAAAACCATCAGACGGTAAATACTGTCCAATCTTGATAACCCATAGAAAAAGCCTTAAACACTTTAATAAAATTATTAGTGGAAAATGGCATCAACAATAATCTGATTTTCTTTTTTCTTCACAACAAGATATTTTGAAAACTAAAAACGACATCATTAGGAAAGTTAAGCAAAAATATTTTAGATTTATAAATTAAAATAAATGCTAAAAACAAGTAATTTTTCATGCAAAACCATTCCTCTTTTTCCTCCCTTGTAAAAAGTTTTAATATCCAATTTTATAAAACAATTAGTTGAAACCTGTGTTTCTTCTTTAAATACATTTTGAGTAATAGGTGCAGATTTCCAAAATCTGGAAGGAGTCAGTGGCTCCTAAACTCAAAAAAATCTAGTGGCCACACTATGTAATAAAAGTATGAAAACAATAGCGATTGGTTTTATATGGATAAAAATCTCAGGAATTCAAAGCGAAAAATAATTTACTTAATATAAACGCATGTACAACAAAACAGATTAATTACATCAAATGTGTTTAATTTAATCATAAAATTCTTTAAATCTGAATATTACTTAAATATATGCATCTTAAACTATGTACCGTTAGAATATAAAGTTGGGCTAGATATAGTTAAAAATATGTATGTATAAGTTAAACAATCATGACTAAGGAGTATTAGGAAAACAATATTTCTTATTTTGATTTTGTCATATAAAAATGCACATTAAAAAAATTGTAAATATGGTGAGAATCTCGCATTATAAGAATCGAAATGAACTTCAAACATTTGTTTTTCTAAAAAAAAAAAAAATCTTGGCGACTTAAGACACCGAAAGTTAATGGACACACAAAAAAAGAAAATTACTCGCCACGTGGCAACTGTGAATCTGGACCTATAGCAAATAGGTGTCAATAACATTTTAGGTGATGCGTTAATTTATGGTTGTTGCCACACAGTAAACTACAGATTATCATTATTTTCTTGCTATGTAAGAAAAAAATACATGTAGAGATAAAATGCATTAAAAATACCACTACTTTTACATTTAATGAACATAATTATTTTTAATTTCCAGAAATCCTCTATTTCTACAATATTTTAAATATTTACTTTTTGAATTCACAGTTAATTTCAAGGTCATCAAATCCATATATTCACCGACAATAATATCAATTTTGCCTGTAAGAAATAAAGTTAACTTTTTTTACCCACAGAACATTTTAAAATAAATTTAGAGCAAAATGATTATCATTTATTACAAAGCAACTATTATTTTGAAATATATAGGGGCTTGGCGACACAAACAAGACTCCAACATGCACAGGTGAGTGGGCAGCTAACCGTTCGCTCGAAGGTTGTGTCAGTCCTGACTACATGAGTTATATTATACATTAAATCTCTTGTTAAAAAATTTTTGGTTCAATACTTATTTTAAAATCTCACAAACTAATTTGTCTAAAAAAAAGAAACAAAAAAGGATTTTTGAATTTAAAAATATACTAACTCAGTATTCATACAAGTCTTCCTCATCTATGACTTCTTCAAGGCTATCTTCAAATGTTTGTGACGGTGTGTTCTGACTGGAAGTTCTATCTGTAAAAGAAATCAAGAAAACCTTCATTCTTTTTGGGGCATTGTCTATTATATTAAAATGTGACTGCGTGTTTATATTTCACATCAACTTCTATATGAATATGATTACTTATGGGATGAGAAGAACAATTATTTGCAAGGATATGAGCATGCCAAATTAAAGAAATCTTAATATTTAAATCAGTTTCAGATGTGAAATTAGAATTTAATTAAAAAATAATTACTTTTTTGTTTTGATAATTTGGAATAGTTTTACTTTTAATATCTTCTGATTGTTTACTAGTAATGCTTTGAGTATTCTTTTCTTCCTTTCATTCTGATTTTTTAAATTCACTCTTTTTTTTTTTTTTTTTTTTTTTTTTTTTTTTTTTTCTTTCCAGATTTTTGAGTTTGTGAACTAAGATTCTAAAATTTCACTTTTTTTCTTTTTGAGTACACAGAAATAACAAAATTTTAAGTTTTTTCCATCTTTCCTCAATTTTTGGGTCTGTGAGAGATAAAATTAAGTGCTTTTTTCAAAATTTGCCGACTCACAGTGATGAATAAGTCAACGTTTTTCATTGCAATTGAATTCAATTATTGTACAGAACCCTTTGTGTGTGAGTAAAACAATTTTGCTGAACTACTGACCTTTTTCTGTTTTAGTTGTGCTTTTATTAGTGGATAGCACCCCACATTTTTTTTTCTACTACTTATTTATACACTAGACTCCCTCAAACCCGCATAGCTTGGAATCAAGAGTTTGCGCAGATTTCTGGTCAGTTTTGTTTACATAATATTGTGTCCCTTGCTGCTATTTTTGACATGCATTTTCAATTCATTTCTTTACTGGCTGGGGGGGGGGGGGGGAACCCACAAAATATATCCATTAATCTTGGGAAATAAACGTAAATTTTGACATTTTGTCGCAGGGAAGCATCGTGAATTTTGTCATTTGGTCTTTGAAAGAAAAAAAAAATGATAAATTTGCCAGTTGGTTACGAAAATAACAACTTAATTCGTCCATCAATTGCATGAAAAAACAAGTACGAGTTTTGCCAGTAAATCACTGAGAAAAATCTACAAATTCATCAACTATTTACAGGAAAAAATGAAATTATTGATCATCTGCAGGAAAAATCTGCAAAATTCCTCCCACTGTATCAGGGTTGCAAAAAAGTCACGCCGGTGGTTTATATTGTTTTTAACCGTCTTTTTATTGGCAAATTTGGCTTTTATACAGTGAAGCATATTATTTATAAACGACTCATTTTTATGTGTTTTTTAATTAGTTTTAAAGATATTTAATTGAGGTAGACATCAATATAACCCAATTTTTCAATAATGAAGACATTAATATTGGAATAAAAGGTCATACCAATTGCTTTGTCTGGTTTACACTGACCTTAACAACTTTTTTTTTTTTTTACTTCTTATATAATTAAAAAGGACAATGGTTGCTTAGTTCTATATTTTATTAACTAATTTTAAGGGATATTAATATTACAAGTCTTATTTTTTTCATAAACATTTATTTAAAATCACACACAAAGTCATTAATAAAAACATTTCTCTATTAAAATAGTATTATGAATAACATATGCATTAATTTATGCATGCATATGCACTATTTTAAATAACAACTAGCTTTTCAAAATTCTAATTCAACAAGTTTTATTCGGAGAATTAAAAAAAAAAAAAAATTCTCTTTATTTTTAGCACTTACATGTACTAAAATTTCCTCAAATGTTATATCCTTCCTAATTTCTCTTTCAGAATTGTTCATTCTATGATTTTAATCTGTCAGTATGGACATATCTGGAATAAGTTACATAACAGCTTAGTAGTAGAAAAACTTTTTACATATATCATTTTTATAAGTATTTTTTATCTATCAATTGCTTATTATTGCTCAAGTATTATATAAGATAATTTCAGTTATTAAATACATATAGCTATTTAGTTTTAATCTATTTTAAAAGTAAATATCAGTAGGTATATGAAAGAATGTTTCTATTTTAATGTGTGACATTTTCTTATTCTTTCATATAATCTTTAAAATGTGTAGTATGTGTAAAACCATGATAAAGAATTCCAAACCAATACTTTAGAGTCTAATTTAATGTATTCTTCTGAATATTCATATTTTTTTTTTTCAGACATAATGCCTTCACAGTTGCATTCTAGCAGTTATAAGGTCATATTTATTTGACAAAATTTAATAAAGTTTATGTTTTTTTAGTAGAAAATATTTATAAGTGTATTAAAAATAAATTAATCCAAATTTTATATGAATTATCTATAAACCGTCTTTCTGAAAAATAAAAGCTGGCTTTTTTAAAGCGGTTAAAACCAAAAAAGCTGGCTGGCTTTTTTTGGCCTGTCTAAAAGCCGGCAACCCTGCACTGTATGGAAAATAGAACAAGAGTTTTGCCAATCAGTCACAAAAATTCCCACAAATTTTGGCAATCGGAGAAATAAATAGCACAAAAATCATCAATCGGTTTCAGGAAAAAAATTGCCAAAATCGTCATTCTGCCGTCAAAGAAAACCCAAAAAATTTGTCAGTTGTTTGTAGGGGGGGGGGAGGAGGGAGAACACAGAAATATTTCAGTTGGTTGCTGTAAAATATTGGGAAATTCATCAATCGGTCACAGGAAAACATTGTATTCATCAATCAATTGTGCGGAAACGTTACAAAATTCTTAAGTTGGTGGCAGACAAACATGCAAAATTCGTCAAACAGCTGCGGGGAAAGAAATTACAAAATTCTATTAGGTAAAGTAATAAATTACAAAAATAAATAAATAAATAAATCTTAAAATAACCATGTTTTATTTCATGTTTAATCAGACTATTAGATAAAAAAAAAAGCTGCAGTAACACAAATGTATTTGGGGAAAAAAAAAAAAATTATGCTTGCCAGAGATATCTGTGTTGTATCTTGAATTTCTTTGGAAATAAATTCATTTCATTCATGAGAAAGCATTAATTCAGTCATATTAACCAGAATTTCATATAAAATGTGTACACAATGACATAAAAAAAAAATTCCCTGAACATCTTAATTGTGAGTTTCACTGTTTACATCTGCATTGAAGTGAAGATTTCAGACAGTGTTGAATTCAAGGAGTGGATCCGGAAGATTTGAGATTGTGTTTTTCAACAGTCAAAAAGTGCAATTTTCACCTTCCCCCGGGAGAAAAGTATCTGAATTGAACACTGATTTCAGGGAATCGACTGTATAAATAAGCTTTATTTAAGATACTTAAACACGCAAACAATTAATGAATAATTATGAACACGGAAGGTGGGACGAGGGGGGGGGGGGGGGGGGTGAGAGAGGGAGATTTTGAAAATCTTACCAGCGAAGGATTTATTTTACCAGCTAGTAAGAAGCCATGTATAGTTGAAAATTGCTATGACAACATTTACATGATTACAAAAAAAAAAAAAAAAATACTATTACCAAAATAGATTTTTAATTTTTTTCCTATAAAATTAAGAATTACATATAAACAGAAGAAAATTTTATAGAATTTAACACATTTACAATTGCAGTAAGTTGGAGAGTTGAAAAATATAGCTAACAAGTAAAACATATATCTTCTATTATAGCCAGGGTTGCAAAAAAGCCACGCCGGCGGCTTTTATTGGTTTTAAGTTCTTTTTTTTTTTTTTTTTTGGCAAGAAATGGACTTTTTTTGGCTATAATTGGCTTTATAATTATAAACTATACATTTTAAAGTGTTTTTAATTAGTTTTAATGACATTCAATTATTTAGAGTTTAATAAGTAACCCAATTTCTCAATAATGAAGACATTAACTGAAATAAAACTTAGATGGTTTTGCTAGTGATTTGTAGTTAGAATTGCAAATATGTCAGCTAAATTTTAAAAGCACCATATCAACTGCTTTATCTGTTTTACACTGACCTTTAACAGACACCCCCCCCCCCTGCCCAATTTTTTCATTTCTACAGCTTTATAAAATTAAAGAGGACATTGGTTACTTAGTTACATGTTTTATTACTTAATTTTAAGAGCTATTAATATACGTCTTATTTTATTTCTATTAAACATTTAAAATTATGCATAGTCATATAAAAAAGTGTATCATTTCTCACTATTAAAACATTATGAATAGCATAATTGCTTTTCGAAATTTTATTTTTCTTGTTTATTTTTATACACTTACACTATGACGCAAAAGTTTAGACAATGAAGAAATTCTTACATACTTTGAAAAATATTTATTCAATTTTCAAATCACTGCTTGAAATTAATGTGCTGTACATATAAACAATATTTATAACAAAGAAAAGTGGAATTGAGCATATTGCAATAAATTAAATGGTAACAAAAATAAACTGCTGTCTCAAAAGTTTAGACACAAATTAAATAAAATCGAAATAAACAATTTTTAAAACCTGGTTGCGCATTCATGCTTATGTATTACGTCATATACACGAGATTGCATGGAAGAAACTAAATCTTGCATAGTTTGTGGATCGATATCGTACCATGCATTCTCAATAGATGTCTTAAGTTCCTTTTCAGAAGAGTATTGTCTAGCGTTGCTATAAACTTTGCGACACATGATGCTCCAAAGGTTTTCTATAGGGTTAAGATCTGGGCTACATGCTGGCCAGTCGAGAACTCTTATATTATGGGAATTAAACCAAGATTTTGAATGTTTTGCAGTGTGAATTGAAGCATTGTCTTGCTGAAATTCCCACTGAGGACCACCTAGAAGCTCAGCAAATGGCAGTAGGTTTTCTTCTAATGTCTGTGTATAATGCTGTGAAGTTTGACAACCACTGGTGAAGGTCAGAGATACTTGTCCATTATAGCAAAAGGCTGCCCAAACCATCACCGAGCCCCCTCCTTGTCTGCGACTAAAAAAACGTCGAGGTTGCTTCCGCAAGTCATGCCAATACGATAAACAACCATCTGGACCATCCAGATTCCACTTTTTTTCATCGCTAAATATGACTGACTGCCATTTCTCTCCATATGACATATGCTTTCGAGCCCACATAAGTCTTTGTAACTTATGATGTGGTTTCAGAGCTGGTTTCTTCTGCATTTTGCTATAAACGATTGTTCCTTTTTCCAAAATTCGTCTACGAATCGTATCCTTTGATACAGAGAGTCCCGATGAGCTTTGAACTCCACGTACGCTCATTTGTTGAGTACTCGCTAGTCTTTGTATCAGGCGATCCTCTCGTACATTTGTCACACGTGGGCTCCCAGACCGACATTTTGCTTTATATTCGGAACCACTCGATAAAACTCGATAAATAGATTTTTTTGACCTATTAATAATAGCAGAAATTTCAGAAACGCTCTTCCCTTCACCTTTCAACTGCCAAATCCTTGAAACCTCATTCACTTGAATTTCTTTAGCTCTCGGCATGTCGACTATGAAGCGCAATCGTTTGCAGAACTTAAGTACTCCAAATTTGTGACATCATCGATTCTAAATTTGCATATGCCAGCGAATATTCAAAGAAATTTAGAATAGTGTCTAAACTTTTGCGACAAGCACATTTGAATTTTTATGAAAAAAATTAGTATTATAGCAAATAAAACGACTGTCTTTTGTACATAGCATTTTAAATCAGTTTTTGAATATATTTACAGGTTTTTGTAATTCTGACGTCATAATTCTACATTTTAAAGCTGAATGACGTCATTGTCTAAACTTTTGCGTCATAGTGTATGTACCAAACTCTCCTCAAATATTATATCCTTTCTAATTTCTCTTTTAACATTTATAACTTCACTCTTCATATGAACACATTAGAATGTTTCTATTTTGATGTGCTACATTTTGTCATTGTTTAATTAATTATAATCTTTAAAATGTGTAGTATATGTGGAGCTATATATGTAATATAGAATTTCAAAACACCAATTTGGAGTGTAACTTATATTCTTTTCAATACTTATATATATATATTTTAGATATAATGCCTTTACAGTTGCCTTTTAGCAGTTAAAGACATTTATTTGACAAAATTTAATAGAAATTCATAATTTTCTTAGCAGAAAATTTTTATAAGTAAGTGTTGTTATAAATTAATTGATCCAAATTTAAAACGAATTAGCTGTACTTAACCGACTTTTTTAAGTAGTTAAAACCAAAAAAAAGCCAGCCGCCTTTTTTTTGGCCTGGCTAAAAGCCGGCAACCCTGATTATAGCCTATAGTTTTTAAGAGACTACTTAAAAATTCACTTGCCAGCGATGAGTAAAATGAGGTAATTTCCCACCCATGATTATAAATATTTAAAACGTTGAGCGGCACATTAGCCACCGGTGGCTGACACTGAATTTTCCGTTCAGAATGCATCATTCGCCGATGACTAACGGTCTAAAATATGATATGAAACTAAAAAAATATAATTGTTTTATGTAGTTACTGAAAATGTATTTAATATTTTACTTACCTTTTATTTATTACAGGATTATACTTTCTTAAAAATTAAACATTGTAAATTTTTCAGCTTAAGTGTCAGTCACAGTGTTAACTGATAGCAATATTTGAGCGTGGCCAAATACTATGATACTTGGCTATAATAATACAATATCGCTCAGACTAATCCCTCTGAGGGAAGTCCTAGTAGTAGTTTTTATTTCTTTTGTTTTTAAATTCAATGAGTAAAAGACATGTATTTTAAACATAATTGTTTTAAATAAAATAAGTACGAGAATGTATTTCTAATGTAATATATTTTAAATAAAGTGTGTTAAAGGCTTATATTTTAAATGAAATGAATGTAATATAAATAGCGGCTATGAGCAGTGGCATATCTAGACTTCATCATTTCGGAGGGGGCTGACATACAGTAAAAGACGGCTGAAACTAGCCTTTTTCTCCCATGTTTGCCCTGGCAAACATGGATTTTGCACCCCCCCCCCTCTTCCTCCTCATGCACAATAAAAGTTACTGACTGCAGGCACCCAATGCAAAAAAATAAAAATCCTTAAAAAATAAAAATAATTAAAATGCTAGTAAGAAATATCTAAACAACTCTCCCATAGGATTAACATTAGCTTGAGCATTAAGATCCTACACTAGTCATGCGAAGAAACTGAATCGCTAATGTTAAACCTATGGGAGCATTCTTTTTAAAGTTTCTTACTTGCATATTAATAGTTTTAAATGATTTTTTTTCTTGCTTATAATAGCTGAAATTGAATTCTAACCAGGTCAGTGTTTACTCTTTAGAGTTTGGTTGCAGATTATTTTTCTTAAATAAATTTACTTTCACTTATCACTTCCACAAATTTTGAAAAGAATGCTTCCACAGGTTTACATTAGCTTGCAAATTTCCTTATATTTCATATACATATATATATATACATTTTTGCATGAAACAACAAACAAAATCTTTATTAGGCGACCCCCTACGCCTTTCGTTCTGGTGCCTGCGACACCTCTGCACTCCCTAGTTTCAACCCTGGTTTCTAAGAGGGAATCACAAGAAACGGAAAAAAATTCTCTTTAAATAGGTTTTTATCATAGCAGCTATATATAATCAAAATGCTAAGATGGAATTGCATGGAACTGGGAAAAATTTCGTTTTAGGTAGGTTTTCAATGTTTTCATCTTAACAAGTACCTATAATTTTTCCATGGCTATATGATACTTTTTTAATCTGAAAATTATTTGCTAAAAGATTACCAAGATCAATAAATAGTAAAATCTAGAAATTCAGAAGTCAATTATTAGGAAAAAAAAAATCGTGAAATTCTTATGTTGGTTGCAGAAAAAAATGTAAAATTCATCGACTGGTTGCTGGAAAAATCTCAAAATTTGTCAGTCAGTAGAGGGGCAAATCATGAAATTCAATCTGTCGTGGGAAAATATCACAAAATTCTACTGATAAAAAAGGACTCTTAACAAACAAATTTAAAATATCTTTTGTGCTTTTTTTTAGAATAGTGTGCACTTTTTAAAAGATTCCTGCATGGCAGCTTTTTTTTTTTTTTTTTTTTTTTTTTTTTTTTTTTTTTTCCTAGAGTCAAAACTAAATAGGGTAGATGCACCAGTTTTGGCCACTGTACCAGTTTTGGCCACATTGGATCAATTTGTCCAATATTTAGCCTGTGAATTAATGCTAACAAATAATAGGCATTCTTACATTTTAAGCAAACTCTCTTTTATCATTTACAATATCATTTGTTTATTTTTTGATAAAATATGACTTGCAAAAAAAAATAAATGTGTGAAACTGTAGTGTGTGCTTACATGTATTAAGATTCTTGCTTAGCTGACAAGTTTTCAGAATCTTTCAACATTAGGCACTTATTGGGTTCTATTTGTTCTGAAACAAATTGCTATTAGGTTTTACGAGGTAAGCTTTCTCTCTACTGCAATTTTACATTTAATTTAATTATTTTAACAGTTTAATGGGGGGGGGGGGGTGGCCAAAACTGGTGCATTAAATTTGCTATATGTACCAGTTATGGCCATGGGGTGGCCAAAAAGGGTACAACATAATGTTCCACTTTTGGCCACATGATTCATTATAGAGGGAATTTTAGCCATTTAATAAATTTAAGAACATCTGGAAAAATCAATTTAATTTTGTTTTATATAGTAATGGCTTCAATAATAATAAAAGCAAGGCTAATGGCAGTTCTTATAAAAGAGATTTTGTTATTCTCTGTCCAATAGATAATTCAGTTTAGAAAGAAAGACATTGTGCTAGTCACTAAAGAATAACATTGCTAAAGCAAATATAGTATTGTGTTTAGTATTAATAAAACAAAAGGGGAGGCGATATGTAATGTTTAGATATGATAAATAAACTAAAACATAAATTTTGAAAGATTTTACAACTTATAAATTAAAAAGTTCAATAAAATTATAGCATGATTTAATTGCTTGTATTTTTCCTAAAGAAATGAAGAAATTCCATAATTTTTGCAATATTTCAGGCACACGGATTTAGAAATACTAAATATTGTGAAAATCTTTACTACAGATATCTAAATACAAGTAAGAATGTATTTCACATTATATTAAAACAGGATTCCTTTTACCAAGTTTAAAAGAGATTCTGTGCTATTAAAAAATGGCCTAGAGGGAACACTGCTCTAAGATAGGAAGTAAAATTAAGGCCATTCAAAATGTAATGCCAGCACTACAAGCTAGCAAAGTTTTGGAGTAACCCGTTTTTGCCTTACATCACAAGTTTGCAGGACGGACACCACTTTTCTCTAATAATGTTGAATCTCAAGTAGTAGATCTAGGTACTAGGAATTGAAGTTAAAAATCAATTAGAAAAGTGGATTTTAGATATTGTCAGAATACTATTTCTTATAAAAATGGAATAACATTTAAGATTCTGCCCAGAAATTGTAGCCGGCAAGATAGAAACTCCATTTCAAGATGGAAGACCAGGTATGAAATGGTATGATTTGCTTCTGAAATCACACCGTAAAATAACTTGCAAAGAAGCAAGGTATTTAAATAAGGCACAAGCTAATATAAACCAAAAGATGATTTCATAACTTTTTGATGAAAATCAAACAAAAATCAGAAAATGCTTTCAAGAAATATAACTCTTTGATGAAGATTCAAGTGTTCTAAACAAGCCACAATCCATGAATAATTATAAAACTGATTAAATAGTTAATCTTTATGTCCTATAGGCACTGTTGTCCCTTTTATTAATCAAATTTAAATATATTTTTTGTTTTTTAATTGAAATTTTCAGTTAAAATCAGCATAAGTATATTTTATTTTATGTTTTTATCAATTCATAAAGAAATTTGCAAAATTCTCTTAATACAGCAAACAAATATATGTGTGGTAAAATAGATGTTGCATAAAAATGCTTTATTTTTACTTATTATCAATTAAAATGTTTGTTAAACTACATGATATTGGAGTGGCCAAAACTGGTGCATAGAGATGGCCAAAACTGGTGTAGGGGTGGCCAAAACTGGTACAAATTGGAATAAATTACTTGATGAGTTATTACTCACAATCTAAAATATTCTGTAGAAAGTCATTATAGTTAACAGAAAGACAATTAAATTTACTAAAGAATGATGTTATTATGATTTAATATGCTTCAATCGATCAAGAAATGTAAAAATTCTATTTCAAATTTTCTCTAAATGTGGCCAAAACTGGTACATCTACCCTATGGTCCCAGTAGCAAAAAATACTCCAAGTGTCTGCGACAGATACTTCAAGGGGCAGAAAATAATCTGCTGGTAAAATATTTTACAATTGGATCATTAATTAATCAAACAATCACTTACATGTGACGTCATTATGCATTTTATTCATTTTTATTAATAATAATCTTAAGTTTTGTATTAAGTAATAAAGAACTAAACATAATTATGAAGCAAAATAAAGGTTTGATAGAAAAATAATCTGCAAAAGAGAAAAGAAAATATGCGATATCAGTCTTGAATTTTCTGCTACTGGGAATATACAGTTATAAAAATTTTATTGATTAATATACTGTTCACACTAGAAAGAAAAGGGTAGGGTGCCAGCCACTAATAAAGGCACAACTTCAGCAGTAAAAGATCACTATTGAGTAAAAATGAACCTTTTCAAGAAAAAATTTTGTTAAGTAATGATAAAAAAAGTACATGATTTAATAATAGTCTGTGTTTCCTAAAAATAAAAATAAAAAAGGTTATAATTTTTGCAAGTTTTCGGGCACATTTATTTAGAAATACTCTGGTACTGGAGAAGATTTTTACAAGAGATCTCTGGCTAAAACTAAAGATGCATTTCAATATTTTAAAAAAGGAGCACCCTTAAATAATGCCAAGAGGGAACTTTAGATTATAATAAATACAAAAGTAGTTTCTTAAGCAATTGGAACATTTATATGTAATAATTGAAGTTAACTTTATTCTAAATAATATGATAAATAATCAAGGGTGGATCCAGCCCTCAATTTAGAGGGGGGGGGGGGGGGTCATGGCTCTTTTTTTTTTTTTTTTTTTTTTTTTTTTTTTTTTGCAGAGGGGGTCGTCACCCCACTTCATGATAAATTTTTATATTGGAGGCTATTCCCAAATTAAAACTGACAATTTTTCTGATACTTTCGTGAATTCATTTATACTAAAAATTTGCATTGGTATTCGTAAAATATATAATTTATAGATTTCATTCAGATACCAAGAAATTGAAGCGTTTCTCATTTCCTTGTAAATGCTAAGAATGATTCAGAAATGTTGTCAAGTTACCATATTAAGCCAATTTTTAGGACTTAAGAGCCACAGAAATGTAGTCATGAGGGAGCAATTAGCATTCACGTCCGGAAATTTAGTTTAAAATGCTAAATTTTATGGAATTTTTGGAAAGACTTTTCTTTTATTGAAAAATGGAAAACACTATTTGATCACATAGTTTCTGAATAAGTGAACTTGCAAATTTCTAGAGATTAAAAAGATTTTCACGGATGTATCAGAAATTACCTAATTTTGATTTGATTCACATTGTTGAAGGGGGGGAGGGGAATTTAAAATATATTTCATTTTTTAAATAATTTTTAGCATTTTCCTGTTGTTCACGGAGGGGGGTGGGGGTGGGGGGGGTGGATCGTGACTTCCCCCTTGGACCCACCATTGTAAATAATACAACACTTATTTTAAGGGTAAAATAATTCAGTTGCTAAGATGTTGAAATTTTTTTTTCTATTTTATTGAAACCAGAATTAGTGGAATTCATTTAAAATTAACTGCTTTTTTTTCTGCTACACATACAACATAAAACCTAAATGTTATTTGAAAATTCTGGTAAACATTATGGCTGAGGATTAAAATTTATTGTATAAATAACATAACAACACAGCCTTTCAAAAGGTCAAGTTCAAAATAGCCAAGACTGTATCGGCGATTGGTGATAAACAAAACAATATGTGGCTCTAACACTCTTTTACTATACCGTTCGTTATATCTGCAAGATATGCGATTAAATTTCGATATTTATGCAACTAATACAGCAACAATTTGCAAGTTTATTTTCATTTTATACGAAAATTATCGTAGCATTAAGCCTAAATCTATCTGCACGATACACGGATATAGCAGTAAAGGGTGTTAAAATATAAACTATACAGAAAAGTAAATACATGAAATAAGAAATGAATAACTTACCTTTTATGCAAGTCGTTAATGGCTGAACAGAGTAAAACTGGGGGGAAAATGCATATAGAGCCTTACCAAATAAATGGTGAATCACGCGGGTTGAGCGGGAGCAGACGTAAACATCGTTGGCGTCCGGAGTTTCTAGGAGTGACCTTCGACTTTCCATTTCCGCATGCGCGGCAAGATTGAAGTAGCAGTATTTTTTTTCCATAAGATGTGCGTAATAGGTGTTATTCGCAAATCCATTGGATGCACTAAAGAGTACATCCTCTGGAAATTAAAAAGAGCATTTCCAGTAGACATAAAAAAAGTCATAGTTATAATACGTCTATAGCAGGTCATGGACGTTTAATACATATCTAAATGGGAAATGCCCGATAGACATCTATTGGTTTAATGCTATGCACATGTAAAAGATGTTGTGGACGCTATAGATGTAATTACACTATACATCGACATCCTATAGATAACGTGTGCTGTGTGGGTTTTAAAATATGTCCTGATTTTAACTGCACCGAGCAGCTCTGTTGATTTTGGTTAAAAGAAAACCTTAAAAAAATAAATCCAAAAGTCGGTTCTTCGCTTGATTCCGATCCTTAAATGAGTTTCTGCGCATCCGTGAGAGCGTTTTTGAGTTCGCAATAAAAAAGAGGAATTTTTCATGAGAGTTCAATATCGTTTAAAAATAACATCGCAGCTACTAATCAAAAAATTAAAATTCTGACCCCGAGGTTCACCAAGAAAAGCCTTTTACTACCTTCACAAAAATTTGAAACCATCAATTAGAAAAGTTTCAGCTTAAGGAATATATTTTTGCTTTGTCGGTACCTCTTAAATTGCACCCTGGAGGGGCGATGTAATAATGGCAAAACTTTTTTCGAAAAAAACGACCCTATTTGAATTTTTTTTTTCAAAGTGATAAGAATATTTATAGTGATAAGGATATTTTTTCAAATTGATTAAGACATTTAAGACGCAACAGTATGATCTTTCTGAGTATGAATTTCGTTTTTAACTTTACCAAATGGTTTGGCAGGTGGAAATTAATAAATAATAATAAAATAATCCAAAATTCTTCTTTTAGATCTTCATTTTCTCTAGATGCATAAATAAAGCTTCTACGCATGCGCTAGCGCTTTTACCCGCATGAAGGACATGAAGAACTGAGTTTTTCTTGTGAGTTCGTCGTAAATTTTAGTTAATAACACAGCTATTTTTACTATTTTATTATTTACTATTTACAGCTATTTTTTAATAACACAGCTCAGGTGCAAAAGGAGAGGCCATGGACTAACTACTCACAAATTTTCATACTCGTACGTGCCGTTGATTGAGCTATACATCGCACACACACAGATAGGCACAGTGACTGAACTTTCTTTTATTAGTATAGATAACGTTTTCGCTGTGATTCATATTGGTGTTTGAAAGAGATTGTCGGCATCTTAATAATGTTTAATCTGTGACACATCAATGATGAGTGAAAATTTCGATATAGTTTTTAAATGCAGACATAAACTAATTTTTTCTTCAATATTAAATTTGAAGCTGGCCAACGAATACGGCCTAGATATTGGTATGCATTATGAACAACCCAGGTTACATCCAAATCGGTTCATAAATACAGAGTTAATGCATGACAAAGCTCACACACACACACACGCACGCAGGCACACACACATATATGTTATATTATTAGATCTAATTCAGCAATTTCCTTATCTTATTCTAAATTACTACTTTATATTCACTAAATCTTTATTATTAAATAATCTCTATCGTTAACTCTGTTAAATTCCCTTTAATTCAATGTCTCACTTGTCTTAATCGCTTAAATATTACGCTTTTATTATTCTTAAATTAAATGTTCCATTCCCGCGCTTTTTTCTTTCGAGAATATTCATTTAGCTTCAAGTTTTAGTTTCCCGCGCATTTCTGAGGTTATCCCTTTTCCCTTCAAATTCATCCGCTTGCTCTCTCCACACTCTTTATATGACGTGACATTCTTAATTATTCATTGGTTGAGAGCGCGGCCAACGTCATATTTGTATTCTTACACATGAGGAACAAAAAGTTGATACTCGCTGTGTTTCAGCAGATTTTGAAAGATTTGAGTCGTATTTCCAGTTTTCATCCATCCCCTGGTCACTGTCCTATTATTCGATTATCTGGAACTTTGTTTAAACCTAATTACTACTACGGAGAGATGGCTAATTATCTTGGTGGAAACTGCACCTTTTGCAAGATGTTCTAATAAAGTGCTTAGCTGATATTATGAGTTGTTTCAATTTCTTCTGGGGAAACTTCACGGAACGATGTATTCCATTGTTTTCCCTCGACAACTGCATTTCAACAATTTGTTCTACTAATATAACAGATTCGAATTATCTGTTTTGAACACTTCTTTTACTCCATTATCGCTGGATGTGATCCACAAGTACTATCGTGACAGCCAGTACTGCATTTTCAACGATAAAGCCAATCCAATGTTGCTAGAATGCAACATTTATTTATATTTAAATATTAGAACGGAGGGTAGTTTCGGTGTCTGGGGAATCGTTATCGGTGAAAATATACAAACATTTTTCGGAATAGCTTTCCCAAGAAAGGCTGCAATAGGTAGCTTTTTTGTAATGTAAGCTACCTAAAAATGTTTTCATTTAATTAATGATATTTTGACGCAGTTTAGCTAAAAATAAACTCTTCCTTCTAATGCCATTCTTTTGAAAATCGTAATAATTACACGGAAATCATTTTCGAATTATTTTTCTTATGTAAACCATTTTTTCTGGTATTCAGATTATAATTCAATACATACAAGCATACATTTCTCTTTACTCACCCTATGTAGTGTACCTTTAGTTATGAATAAACACTGATGTATCTAGGAAGAAAATTCTGTTGGCCTTCAGTAAGCCTTTGCCTATGTTTCAGGCTAACTGACATTCTTCTTGAGACCTTATCATGGTGAAACACCATGCTTTCTAATCCCATATCGAAGTACGATGCTGCCTTTGATGAAAACGTATACATTAGGGTGGGCCGAAAAAAAATTTTTTTTCTCTTTTTGATTCGCTATACCGCGAAAAACTTGTGTCTAGGGTAGCATAGTAAAATGCAATAACAAAATAAATAAATTTTTACGTTAGGCGGTAGCGCATCGGGCTTAAAATTTGAGAGAAAACACGATTTTGATAATTTTTCAAATAAATGGAAATAAATCAAATAACTTATATAACAAGCAGCTATAGACATATTTTAGTAGAAAAGAGTATAGTAATGATAAATAAATAAAAAAATAAATACATTTCGCAACACATTGGCAGCGGATTATGTTTAAAAAAAGGCTTTTTTTTAAAAAAATGACAAATTTTCATTGAAATAAAAACTACTTTTCTGATTGTACTATTACCTGATCTGAATACCTTTATCTGATTGTACCTGAGTGTAATTTCACTTTGTAATAAAATTTAGTCCTTTACTTGTCTGTACTATCTTTTGGAAGTTTGAAATAAGATTTGCTTGAAAAACTAGTCACTGAAGATCTCGAGAAAAGTGTCGTTCTTATAAAAACATCTCTGGACCAGAAGACTTTTTATGATGCCTCGGTTATCAGCTTCACACACCGTTATACTGTTTGGGATTGACATGGGAATTGGTCAAATTTCCACTAGGCCTCTGTTTTACCTGATTCGACCTTAGACCAAATCTCTTCGTTGGTGGCTCTTCTCAGAAAAATGTGGTGGTGAAAGTGTAGTAGAGTTCCAGTGAATCATTTCGTATGCAGTCTGTAGCTAGAAAAATGATTTTGGATGTTTGAAAACACTTGATTGACTTTCTTTTAGAAGCTAAGTTTCTAGCCTTTATAATTCTTCTGAAACATAACTCTCGTATATGATCCCTTTTATCTACTATCATACACAAAAGCAAATTTTCTGGATTGGCAAAAAATGCGTTTCTCTCAATTACTGGTTCAATGACCTTCAGCAAGTTTTCAGAGAGGAATTTTGACAATTTTATAACTTTCAATACATGTTCCGGCCCATTTGTGAAGTATTTACTTTTTTTTATACTTAACCATACTGGTACATAAGACTTTAGGAGAAAAGAAACTATAATCATGTGTTCGTCTGTTAGATTTTCAATACTTAAATACAACAGGAGAATTCTGTTCTCCGTCGTTACCCACCTTGAGTGGAAAGTGTGCCAGGCTCAGAACAGATAAATCTTCATGACAGCTGCCTGCTTTTATAGTACAAATAATGTCCAGTAGGTACTGCTGATCTTTGCTTAAATTTTGCCGGTCAGTTCTGGAAATTCACACTCAACACTGTTAAATTTACCTCTGGGAGTTTCTCACATTTCCTGAGCTGCGTGTCAATCGGACTAGTGATTTTGGCCCAGTCGTTTCACCATCTAAAGTTTGAAACAAATGCCGGAATGGCAACTCATTGAAATGTAAGAGGCATACACCACCACCTCTCCCCATTGTAGTGGTCTTTTAACTTCTTATTCAATGTTAACAACACCGGTTTTCCACACCGTATTAGTAACAGTGCCATCATATCCAATCACATTTTTTTTGTTTCCTTTATGTCCACACTTCCAATTTTACAAATACCATGCATTCTTTGAAAGTACAAGAAATTTAGTTCAGTGATGGGTATATTTTTTGATTTTTACAGTTACAAATAATAAAGACAGGACACTCACAAACCTCAGGGACCATTTTACAACTGCGGTCTAATGTCATTTTCACTTACACGCATAGACATCAAACAGTAACAAAGATCTTTTTAAAAATCTTCAACTCTCTTTTTCAACTTTAACTTTCCCTTATCACGCTTAAAGGACTCCATAAGATTACGATAACTGTCATGATATGCGTTTGTTAACTGAAGAATTCTGTAAGGCGTTACTATCAGTATTGAAGCTTTATCAAACACAGATTTAACTTTTGGCGTCACAATAATATAAACGTGAGAAAGATTAACTGACCTGTTGTTTGATTTCAAGGCTAAGTTGTAATTTTCATGGAAGCAACAATTGAGAAAGTTTTCATAAGTTGGAAGTTTATTCACCGGTAACTCTTTTGGGTGGCGAAATAACGGGCAGTTAAAGTTACTGCGAGTAATTTCTTTGGAAACGGCCATAACACAGCGATCGAATCACTTATTAAGCGGTCATTAATTAAATCAGCCTTTAAGAAACGCGATTGAAACGCACAAGAAGAACCACTGCTAATCATTGCAGGCAAAATTCTAGTGATCAACTCACAGGAACCGTTGTGTCATAAAGCATACGCATGCGTATCGCACAGTGCATTGTGAAGCGTCAGTATAAGTAGTATTGACGGGCTCTAGTTCGCAGTAGGAATCACCGCGCTGGACTGCTACCAGAGTAGAAGGACACATAATACAGCTTGAATGCGTCAATTTAAGGATATTTTAATTATTTGCGCTACCCTAAATGAAGTAATTTTGTTTCTTTTTTTTATTATAATGTACTTTTTTATCTTTCTTTTAAAGCCTTTTCACCATAGCAGTTTTTTTTTTATCTTTTTCGTTTATAATTTTAAAAAATCAAAAGAAAACTGCTGCTTTTTCAATAAATTTCAAGTATTCAAGTGTGATGCGCTACCGCCAAACGTAAAAAATTATTTAATTTGTATTTGCATTTTACTAAGCTACCCTAAAGCCAAGTTTTCCGCGCTATAGCGAATCAAAAAACAAAAAAAGGTTTTTTCGGCCCACCCTAATATACATTTTCATATCCTCATTATCTTCGTCATTTTTGTCAAACAAGAAACAAGAAACAAGGCATTAATACTTTTGGAGGTATTTCTTACACATTTGACGATTTGCCTTGGACAGAAAAAAAAATCTAGATATTTTGTTACAATGTTATTCCATATGGAAGGCATGAATACGAAATTCCTCAATAGGTAAACAATAAAAAAGTTAAAAGTTTTACCTTTATGTTTTGATGTGTTTCAATAGAAATATATTCTTCTTTGGATGAACAAAGAACATTTATTAGAAGATTGAATACACTAGAATAAAATATATGCTGGTCAAAATACGGATCTCATTTCACAATAAAACAAAACAGATGTATAAGACTATTTACAAACACAAAGAAATACTTTGAACTATGGTTTGTTGCAGTTATTTAATCATATTATATTCCTTTGGAATATTATTGGATTTTTTTAATCAAGCAGCATTTTGGTGCCAACTGCTATAAGGGAAGGAGCAACACTCACTGAACTGAGTGTCTGTCACAGTAGATCAAATAAAAAAAGATTGTCTGATGCTGCCATCTGGTGGATGTTCTTGAAAACAAAAGAGCATTTTCTAACATCTCTCCCGTTTTGTGATAGAATCTGACACCAGGTGGATAAGGTTTCTACAAAGTTCAAATTTGGCCTTTGGCAACGGCTTCGTCATTATATCTGCTATCATTTCATTTGTTGATAGATATTTGACATCTATAACATTTTTCATTTTTAAATCTCGTATGTAATGATACTTTGTATCAATGTGCTTAGTGCGAGATTTAAATTTTTCACTTTCAACCAATTTAATTGTAGATTGGTTATCCTCAAAAATTCTAATAGGAAAATGTTGTTGTAAATTGAGATCTTTACATAATTTTAAGATCCATAGCACCTCTTGAGTTCCTTGTGACAGTGCCACATATTCAGCTTCTGTTGACGATAATGTCACACATGTTTGTTTTCGGGAGAACCAAGATATGCAGCTATTGCCTAAGAAGATTACATTTCCTGAGGTGAATATTCTGTCTGTAGCATCTTGTCCCCAGTCTGCATCCGAGTATGCAACTATATTAGGATATTCTTTTGAAGAAATGTGGAGATCAAGGTCTTTCGTTGTTTTTAAGTATCTTATTACCCTCTTAACAGCATTCCAGTCCTTTTGTCTTGGATTATTGCATCTTCGGCTTAGTATGTGTGTAGGAGCGGTAATACCAGGTCTTGTGCATGAGGAAATATATAAAAGACTTCCTATAGCTTGTCTATAATTATCATTTGATGATAAAAGATTTTCTTCTTTATCTAAACTATAATAGTTTCCATTGGGGTATAAGTTGGTTTGGCTTCTTCAAGCTGAAAATCCTTAACTAATTGATTTATTTTACTTCTTTGTGAAAGTAAATAACTTCCATCTTCTTTTCTGTAAATTTCTATACCTAAGAAGCATTTTGCTTCTCCTAGTGATGTTATGGGATAAGATTTCTTTAAGTAATTTATTACTTCATTAACTTCATTTTCATCTTCTGAGCTCATCAGCATATCATCTACATACAGTATGAGATAAATTGCCTTCTTTGATTTTTCTTTTATGAACAAACATGGATCAGCTTCACTTTGTTTAAATCCATATGCCTTTAGAGTATTCTCTATTTCTTCATTCCAGCACTTGGCGGCTTGTTTAAGACTGTATATAGCCTTTTTTAATTTATAGACTTTGTCTTTATTTTCTGCATCATGAAAGCCTTCTGGTTGATGCATGTATAATTCTTCATTATCTAGTTTACCATGTAGAAAGGCTGTTTTAACATCTACTTGGAATACTCTGGCTTTATGATAAGCTGCCCAGGTCAGAAAAGCTCTAATTGTTGTATGTTTGACGACAGGAGAGAAGGTTTCATCACAATCAGTGCCTAATTTTTGAGCAAAACCTTTGGCAACTAATCGTGCTTTGCATTTTATTTCTTCTCCATTTTCATTACGCTTTGTTTTGTAAACCCATTTACAGCCAATCGCGTGCTTGCCTTTGTGTAAAGTAACAAGCTCAAATACTTCATTTTCCTTTAAAGAGTTAAATTCTTCCTTCATAGCTTGAAACCATTTCTGTTGATCTTTTACTGGTAATTGTAAAACATCTTTAAAAGTTTCAGGATTTTGATTTTTGGAACAACTGTCTTCAGTTTTGTAAGAATATCTTTCTGGTGGAATTCCTTTAGTCTCTCTGTTAGATATTCTTCTCTGGAAATTATCTTCACTTTCTTCAGTTGTTGGGCTATGTACTGATTTTTCATCCATTTTTATTTCTTCTGTAGTATCTTCTATTCGGATAGCTTCACTATCATTTTCAATATTTTCTTCTGAAAAATTGAAATACATTAAATCTGAGATTCGCTCTTCAGGATTTTCTTGAAAGATATTTTCAGAGTTCATATTTTCAAAAAACTTCACTGTTCTGCTTATCACTATTTTTCTACCGCCTATATAAATTCGGTATCCTTTGCTTCTTAAATCGTAACCAACAAAGACTCCTTCAGTGGCCTTTTCGTCAAATTTTTGTCTCTTCTGTTTATGAACATACACATATGCTTTGCATCCAAATACTTTAAGGTGACTCAAATTTGGCTTATGCCCATTCCACAGTTCATATGGTGTCTTTTCAGTTGATTTTGTGGGTAATCTATTTTGTAAGTAGGCTGCTGTAGCTATGGCTTCTGCCCAGAATGTTTTTGGCAATTTAGCATTTATAAGCATGGCTTTACTCATTTAAATAAGCGAGCGATTCTTTCTATCTGCGACTCCATTTTGGGATGGCGAATATGGCGTCGTTGTTTCATGATTTATTCCTAAGTTTTTAAGGTAGTCTTTGACAGATTCGTTGCAATATTCTGTTCCATTGTCACTACGCAAGGATTTAATCTTCAATCTAAATTTGTTTGTTGTTGATGCAACATACTCTTTTAATTTATCAAATACTTCATCTTTAGAAGAAATAAAATATACTTGTGTATAACGAGAGTAATCATCAATAAATGTAACGAAATATCTTTTTCATTCCATACTTTTTGTTTCTGCAGGACCGCATACGTCGCTGTATATCAAATCAAGTGGTTTTTTACTTCTGTATTGCGTTTCTTTTGGAAATGATTTTTCTGTTAACTTAGCTTTTATGCAACTTGAACATTCAGTATTATGAGAACAATTATTCACAGTAATACCTAAAACTAAATCATCCTTTTGAATTTTCTTGATGGATTCAAAGTTTCTATGGCCCAGCCTTTGGTGCCATTTTAGATTGCAGTTAACATTAGAACAAACGGGTAATATTTCTGAAGCACTATATACCTTTTCATTTGTAGGTATTATTTATAATCTGTATAACCACTCATCAGCTTTTGCATCTGCAACTAAGATGCTGCCCTTTTTAATTAAACATATATCATCTTTAAATGTTACAACAAAACCTTTCTCAGTACAAGACTGGACAGTTAATAAATTACTATCCAACTCGGGAACATAAAGCACATGATCCAATGTAACTCTATTTGTTTGACCATTAAGTGTTTCAATATTAAAAGTACATTTACCCTTTCCCTTTGCAGTTAATTTAGTTCCATTAGCAATTGTATTTGTATCTTTATTCGAACTTTTTAATTCTGAGAACAGTTCCAGGGAATTAGCTAAATGAACAGACGCACCTGAATCAATAGCAAAAGACAAATTTTTGTTTTTATTTCCATTTCATAACAAAACTCTAAGAATTTGATTCATGATAGTTTTGAGAATCTGATAGATTTTCATTTTGACTAGCAGTAGAGGCAGAGAAATTGTTTGGTTTTTTAAACTGTTGACGTGATCAATCTTGGGTGAAATTTGGTTTTGTTTTGTTAGTATTATTACCCTTTAAGTGAAAACAATCTTCACGGTTGTGATTATTCTTTTTGCAATGAGAACAAAATTTTGCTTATTCAAATGCTTTGGTTTATCCCTATTACCCTTTAAAGCAATATATTCAAATTTTGTTGAAATTTGTTTAGTTTCAACTCTTCTAAGATACTCATCAATTAATTTGTTTTGAACATATTTTAATGATAAATCTGTTTCATATTTTCTTTCAATAGCAGTTATAAAGGTACTATAAGAATTTGGTAAGGAACAGAGCAAAATAGCTATTAAATTATCATCTTGTATTACTTCACCTATACTTCTTAATTTTTCTGCTAATTCTAAGACAGAATTAATATGTTCCTGCATTTTAATACTTTCATTATATTTAATGGGATACAGCTTCCTAAGAAGATAAAGTTTATTTGTTAAATTTACTCTTTCATGAAGAGATTTCAATTGATCATATGTTTCTTTAGCACTTTTAGCATGTCTGACATGAACAATTTGTGAATCTGAGATATTTAAACAAATTAATGCCCTAGCATTTCTATCATTTTTTTACCCAATTATCATCATTTTCCTTTTTAGGTTCAAATACAACGTCATACAGACCTTCTTTGATTAACAATTGTTCTATTTTGAACTTCCAAACTGAATAGTTGTCATCAGTTAATTTATCAACATAATGAGATTCTTTAATACTAGACATTATGATATAATAATATTTGCTTATTTCACAGAAAATAAAACTTTTTATCTTCTTAATACATCAAAACAACAATTATAAACTCAAATATAATGCTAATGATGAAATAAGAACAAAATAAAATTCTTGAGAACAATTTTTGAAGTTACTTTTGATTTCAGAAAAAAACTGTTCTTAGATGCTCAATTGTTTGTTTAAAACATAAATTTACATTTACAACTTATATAATAAAATTTCAATAAGAAACTGGCAAAATAAAAATCAAAATAATTTCTTTTCTTATCAATACACAATACTTTGGTTTCAAAATAAGAACAATTCTTTGAATTTTCTTTTATATCATTCACTTGTGAAAAATACCAACATTCAGAAAATAATTATTTCTTTGAATTTAATTATATTATATTTTCTTCTTTCATATTATTATATTTAAAATTGAGATAACTTCAGTCTGATAATCGACTGTTAGAATGTTATTCCATATGGAAGGCATGAATACGAAATTCCTCAATAGGTAAACAATAAAAAAGTTAAAAGTTTTACCTTTATGTTTTGATGTGTTTCAATAGAAATATATTCTTCTTTGGATGAATAAAGAACATTTATTAGAAGATTGAATACACTAGAATAATATATATGCTGGTCAAAATACGGATCACATTTCACAATAAAACAAAACAGATGTATAAGACTATTTACAAACACAAAGAAATACTTTGAACTATGGTTTGTTGCAGTTATTTAATCATATTATATTCCTTTGGAATATTATTGGATTTTTTTAATCAAGCAGCATTTTGCTGCCAACTGCTATAAGGGAAAGAGCAACACTCACTGAACTGAGTGTCTGTCACAGTAGATCAAATAAAAAATGATTGTCTGATGCTGCCATCTGGTGGATGTTCTTGAAAACAAAAAAGTATTTTCTAACATTTTTTTTTTCAATAATATTCAAGGTGTCAAGAAAGACAGTTTCGTAGCAAGATTGAAAGCGAAAAAAGCGCAAAAACCGTAAATTTAGAATTATTATTTATTTATAAAATAATTCACCAAAAATATTCCGGTGTTAAAAAATGCATTTTAAGCACTTTCTAAATATATTTAATATTTCGGTGCTCATAAGAAAATTATTCTTTAAAAATGGGCAAGTAATAGTTTTGCAGAATCTTCACAGCATTTCCCTCAAAACTATATTTTCTACAGCTTTATTCCTAATTATAAATTGCACATTTCTTTGACTAAATGGGTCACAAACTGCCCATTTCAAAAAAGTATATACCAAAATATATATTAGAAAGTTTCCACTCAATCTTTAACCTCATTAAGAATGATAAAGAAATGTTTTTCATAGAATTCCAAAGTGCGTTTACTTTATTTCTACGTACTCAGTTGCATAGAGAAAAATGGAACCGTGCGCTATTATTTTTACAGACGAAAAGTTTAAAAACACATTATTTGGCATCTTATATATTCTAAAATTAATTACTAAAAAAAATATTTAATAAGTGAAATCTCTACAAGAATTGGCATTACCATAAACACACACACATATATATATACTATCTTTGAAAAAAAAATAGCTTTCATATGAAATCTATTTTCAAAAACTGATCAATCAACAATAACCCGTCAATTGCGAGTATTACTCGTGCACAGTGAATCCCGTATAATAAATATATGAATTAGTAACTGGGCATTTCATTACACAAATATTGCATTAAAAGTTGTTATCTGGACTTTAAAAGCAGATAACACGTTGCGTACGCCGCCCGTGTCTTTATGTATGTCAAAACCGACCGTATCTTTAAGGGTGAATGTCTCGGCTAATTAATATAATTGTTTTCGAACATCATTATTAACAATCCTTTTATACTTCTGCGACATTAGGTATCTCCAACAGCTAGCACTCTTCAACACCTTTGCCTGACGCCGCAAATGACATTTGTGTGTAATGGAAAAATGCGATTTTCTAAAAAAACTATGTGACCTAGAGTAATGGCTATAGTTTTCCTGTATTGTTTAAATTAACTTCTAATACACGTAATTGTTTCATAATTTTATTATTAGTAGATTCGGAAATAGATGAAAGAGCATATTTTTGCGTATCCCTGACGATATCTCTGAAAATATAATGCTTAGAATTCTTTTTTTTTTTTTTAACTATTTGGAAAAATGGTTATTGTCCTCTGTCAGGGTAGGAAATCGAAAACATATCTGAAGCGTTTTTTTAGTTGAATCCGCATTTTATCCTTTTTCTGATTGGTTTATACAGTAATATGTATTTTCCCTTTACTTTCAACAGAGATGGATACTTCTGTTGCTACTATGACAAAAAAAGTAATAAAACTACAAAAGAAATTCAAAAATTTCTGGTTAAAAATATTCTGATTTTCAAAATTTTCTGGTGTGAATTTAATATTTCTAAATAAAAAATACGCGAAATCCGGCAACTCTGTGACCAAGTAACCGTTATTTTTCAAAGAGATCGAATAACTTGACAGTTTGCTACATATTTTTAACCGGCTAAAATCTTCGTTCCCGAACTCGCTTGTTAACAAAAAATGAGGTTTTCGGTCAAGAAATTCGGCAGATTTTTTCTTAGATTCTTGAACTTTGAGAGTCGCCTGCAAATTGAAAGAATGAGAAAACAAAACAAAGCGAAAGCTACAGTGGTTTCTCCTTTTATCGAAGCAAGTATCAAATACATGAACTGCAATGATTGAAGAATTAACGGAATTCATGCAGTTTAAGTTCCTGTTGGTTCGTCCTGTATAGTTAGGCTGCTTAATCTTGTTGAGCTCTTTTTAAGCCGTTTATTAAATCGGCTTGTATATCTTTTACATTTTTCATGGACGTGCAGTACATATACTATATGCAATATAATAACATGAGTTCTAAAATTTTTCATACATCTCGAGATTCAAAAACCCCGAGTTAACATCGCACTTTTAATGATCTAAAAAATAACACAAACGTTGCCGTTACCTTTCTTTAATCTCAAATCATCCAAAGTTTTCACAGTAAAGATATTTAAACTGATTTATTAAAACGTTTATTAAAAAATATATAAAATGTTTATTATCTCGCGCAATGCGTATTATAACGCGTTTGTCTGCTTTACTCTTTTGGACTTTATAGTTCACAATTTCAAACAGATAAATAGACCTTAAAATTTCTTGCATTTACCAAATTTGGCTTTTAGGAACAAACTACATTTCGTTTTATTATTTATAAGTTAAGTTCGATTTAGTTCTCGGCTAACTTTCTAGAAGGGATTGTGATACAAACCTCACATCAAACGTACTTGACTTTTTATTGAATTTTAAATTGTGCCAAGGACTTTTCACAAACCCTTCATGTTGAATATGTTAAAAGAAAAAAAAACAGTCGCCAAATGACATATCTAACATAAAAAGAATGTGGTAAATAAAACTTGCATTACAAATATTATATACATCCTGTGTTTTCTAAAAAATGACAAACATTTCTAAATCTATAAAAATATCGTAAAACTACAAACTTAAATATACAATAACCCCTTCCAATTTACTTACAACTAAAAAAATATTCTTTAACTTTAGGCATCCCAGAAACCGATATATTATCCAGGTTTAAAGAAACATTTAGAAAAAAAGGAATGTTTTTTTTTTGCTTCCAATGTTTTGCATAATAATTTCCGAGCAGTTTTTATAATGTATTAGTTTTCTAAAACTGGACTACATGTGTTTAGGATTCTATCGATTGCCAATTAAATATTTTAAGCTGCGTGATTGAATTTATACTTGCAAGACTAACAAAAAAAAATGTTAATTTTAATGTTAATGCTGTTAATTTATCATGTCTGTTTATGAAACGTGTTCGTTGAACATGAAAATTTTTACTTCAGAGATGATAGCATCTGAAAAACGTAGAATCCAGTTTAAGAAACCTTAATAATATGATATAAAAAACTACTCGAAAACGTTTCTGAAAATATGTGGCAGAAAAACTAACTGCGTTGTTATAAATTTTTCTTTAAATCTCGAAACCATATCAGTTTTTTAGGTTTCTAAAGATAAAAAACGCTTTTAGCAAAAATGGGTAACTCGAAAGAGGTTATTGTATACTTTCGTTTGTGGTTATATAATACTTTACTAAATTAAGAAACATTGTTTGTTTTTTTCTACAGTGTATGGGAATTTTCCATGCAGAGTTTACAGTGTTCCTTATTTTTTAACAAGTACTACTATTTTTAATATGTAAACAATATAGTCTATTTTTATTCAAAATGTTAGATAAATGCAATGTGAAGATTTTTGTTTTTCAATAGTGGTAGTTAA
The DNA here is from genome assembly GCA_963932465.1 of Maratus speciosus. Classification (NCBI taxonomy): domain Eukaryota; kingdom Metazoa; phylum Arthropoda; class Arachnida; order Araneae; family Salticidae; genus Maratus; species Maratus speciosus. The sequence goes on from OZ010794.1 coordinate 396,659,519, forward strand.
GGAAGTTAGAAAATTTTATAAAAACTGCGAGACCTTCCACTTTGCTGTTAAGATTAAGCATTAAAAAATATATTGGTTTTAACATAATAGCATAACCCTAACGATATGATTATGCTATAAAGAATGCGACACCTATACATAACTATATGCAATAGAACTGAAGAACAAATTTACAGCCACTTTTCCTTCGATGCTTTAATTTTAAGAAATTTTTAAATATATTTATTATACAATATAAGAAATGTATGCATTTTGAAAGACTATTTTGTTGTTTGTTCTGCACTGTACTTTAAACGAGTTTAAATATTTCAAATAAAGACAAGATCCTATTATTTATGCACGGAGTATTGAGATAAACGCAATATCCACTAAAGGATGTCTTCCTTGCCGAAATACCAGATATATATTTTACCGAAACTGATCTTTCTCGGATGAAAAAGTTAGAGTTTTAAAATTTTCATAAGCAGATGCTGGCATTCTTTAATAAGTGGTTATTGTTTATTTCAAAACATTTTCAAAACTTTGAAATAACTGTAATGGATAAATAAATATAATAAAATCATAGCAAATGCATTTAAAATAAGGCTTTTTTATATTTTAATATGATAAATATGATATTTGTTTAAAACAGACATTTTTCGTTGACTACAATAGAACCCTGATAATCCAAACTAATTGGGACCGGTGCCTGTTCGGATTACACAAAATTCGGATTATCGGAAATTCCTATAAATATATATATATATATAAGTAAAAGATGCGTGCTAAAAGAAATGAAACTTATAAGTATTCAGTAGTACAGTAAACATTCTCTAATCCGGCAGTCTAAAGTTTGACATGCTGTATAATCCGGTAGAACTTTCGGAAAAAAATTGGTATTTCTTGTTTAATCACTCTTAAAGAACTTCATAATAACCCAATGGAACTTCAGAATAAGGAATTAAGTAACAACCAATTACAAATTGTTCAAAACGGAGAATCTACAAATAGCTCAGACACCAAGTCGACGAGTCGGGGGGGATAAAAACTTTTCTGTAGATAATTTGCGAAATCAAATTATTAAAAGGAAAAATAATTTTTTATAATCTTTATTAAATACTTTTCGAGAGCGTTTAGAGATGGCTTTTACGAGTGGGCCTACAGTGCACGTTTTCATTTTATATTCGTGTATATATGTTGTACATTTATATTATTGAGTATTTTTTTAAATTCTATTCAAGGTGTTTAAAGAATAAAAAACATATTTATTGTCATTTTTTGTTTAATTTTAAATTCTAAACGTTTTCCATGACATTCATCCTGTAATCCGGAAAATTTCGGAAAGTTAATCTTTTCAGTTCATCTGTGCCACACTAATTATCGAAAATTAAATCGGTTCTGATTAACCGGAATTTCGGATTATCGCAGTGCCACTGTATTTAGACATAAAAAATCAGTTTGAGTTTTAAAAAGAAAATGAAATGTCCAATGTTTACATAATATAAAAATCTAATCAAACAGATACATATTTAGCACACACATACTAATACACTGGCGGAAATTGATTTAGGAAACCACGGTATTTTTTACAAGAACTTCTATAATATTCATTAAAAACGAATGAAATTTCGTACGTTATATATGCTATGTAGTACAAATAATTTAGAAAAATAAAATTTCTTACATAATAATAAACTAAAACATAAGGTAAAAAATTAGACTTCAGTAAAATAAAAACATCTAAACATATTTATGGAATATCACATTTAATTGAAATTAATAGTTAGTAAAGCCGCCTCTATTCATCAGAGTTTCTTTTATTCTAGATGGCATTGATAAAACAAGATTTCGAATATATTTCTGATCAATTAATTTCCAGTTTTGACAGATTGAAGCTTTCAATTCTATAAGTGATGTGTACTGAATCCCATTTGCATAAATCATTCGAACAAGCTGTCTCCAAACGTTTTTGATAGTATTCAGATCAGGACTAATAGGTGGATGACCTAAAAGAACAATATTCTGTTCATCAAACCAATCTTTCCTTGCATTTGAAATGTGAATCCTTCCATTGTTCTGCATGAAAATGTTATCTAAACCGTAATACTGCCATGCAAATGGAAGAAGTTAATTTTCTAAAACAAAACTGTAATCAAAAGAAGTCTGGCGACCGCTTAAAAATGCAATTTCATGTTTGGCATCGTAAGCGATCGCTGCTCAAATCATCTAACTTCCGCCATCAAAATTTCTGCCGAATGTAGATTTTGATTCTTTTCGGAGATGCCTCCAATAATACGTCAAACCAACCGGGCCATCCAAATTAAATCTTTTTTCGTCGGAGAAAATGACTTTCTTCCAATTGCCACACATTGCCATGTGCTTCTCGCAATACTGCAAACGAATCTACTTGTAATGCAGAAGTAATTTTGAACCAGACTTCATTTTCGACCATCTCAAGCTTCGTGAAGAATGTAAAATTTGTCTAACTCTTCTAGAAGTAACAGGAAGGGATAGATCTGCAAAAATCTTTTTGAAGTGTGGTCGGCTTTCGATGCAAGTGGAAGAAGCCCCTCTCTCTTACTTAAATGTGGGTTACATTTTTGTTAAAATTTTTGCCATAATTTGCTGGATCTTTTCTATAGTTATATACCGCACCAAATGATCTTTTAATTTATTTTACTAATTTCCGGAACAGACTTTCCACATCCTATATATGCATTGATTTTAGCTCTTTTCTCCTCAGACAACATCTTTCATTTACCCATCGTGAAAAATATAAGTGAGACGTATTGCTTCCAAAATATAACTCTTTTTATATCTACTGTGCATGTCACGCTACCTTGTTTTATTCAAATTTTTGTCATATTACTTCGGAATAGCCAGTGAAATGTGATATTTCATAAATCAATTTCCATGTTTTCATATTACGAAAATCTAATTTTTGACTTATTGTTTCTGTTTAACATTATGTATGAAATTTTATTTTTGTAACTCATTTGTTTTACATACTATGTTTATCCCATGAAATTGCATTCATTTTTAATGAATATTATATAGTTCTTGTTAAAAAACCGTTATTTCATAAATCAATTTCCACCAGTGTATAAATGATTTTGTTTTTAGTTTACTTTAACTAGCTTCCTTGGTTACAAAACATACATCCCAGTGTACAAACTATCAGCGAAAATCATTTTTTATTTAAAACTTTAATATTGTTTTATATTTAATCTATGTATATATACATAGATTAATATTGCCTAAAGCATTCTAACACCAAACTAAATCTAACACAAAAAAGCATGTTTATATAAAAAAAAGAACAATTATATAATAATTAAAAGTTTTGAAATATATAAAATTCGATATCTGTGTATTAGACGAATGCCAGGGGTTTATAGCCGACAGAAAAATAATCACGATTCAAAGATTTAACGATTTACTGCAAACTTATTGACACTGATTATTTGAGTGTTTAAAACGCGTACTTCGATCACTTATATATTAAAATTTTAGATTAATATTATTCATTTATTTATTTATTTATTAATGAAGTTTAAATTTTGTAAGAAGATTTAGCAAGGAACAAATGCTGAACAATTTATATTGTATTCTATATACATGAGTTAAACTTTCGTAATTGAGCAGCAATTACAAATATAATATGAAAATTATTTTTAAAAAATCTATAAATTGAGAAACAGATTTTTTTAAATATAATTTGAAAGAACATTTTTTTGCTATTCGAAAGTGCAAAATTGAATCTGTGTGAGGTTTAGAAATTAAAAAAAATATATCGATAAAACGAGTTTGATTGTTAAGGTCTTACCAGAGTTGGTATGAGGTCAGTATTACTCATGGACATGTTTTTGCTTTATTTTATCTATATGTCACAAGATTTATCGAAATTATTATCAACAAGTAGAAAAAAAATCATGCATTAAGCATAGATTATGGAACACTTTCCAACACTAAAAGAATGCTTTAACAAAACTTCCTTATTTAGGGAAATAAGGTATACAAGAGAACTAAGTAAACATTTTAGAAAACGAATAACACATTTGAAAAACCGATTTCAGCAGTTACCGTCCATAGAAAATATATATTCCAATTCTTTTGAACAGCCTTGTGTTGGATCTGTCGTTTGATATATATACTATATAATAAAGAAAATTTAGTTTAGCAAGAAAACGCATAACCTTGAAAGTTGAAATTTCTCTTTCAGCAATTTATACTAATAGATGGAAACATAGTTGTATACTTTTGTACAACCTTGCAGTTAACCTAGTACCTTTATTAAACGCCACTATTTAGATAAAGTTTAATTCAAAGTAAAACACTCTTAAAACTACTGAAATCACATTTCCTGAAAATATCACTTATAGACGGCCATGTATCCAATTTTTGCGTGACCCTGTATGTCATTTTATCTATATTCTACAAACATTTCTTAGTAAACTAAATGAAGTTCAGCGTAAAAATGCATAACGCTTTTAAAAACCACCTGTAAGCAATTTGCGCTTATACCCAGTAACCCTTGCGAATATTTTTTTGTAGCCCTGTATATGAATTATAGCATTTATACAGACCGTATAGTATGCATACATATATTGAAACTTAAAAGTGCATATCATAATTAAGTATTCATTTCCAGCAATCATCGCTAATGTACAGTATTTCGTATAAAATACAGTATCTGAAATCTTTTGTATGTCCATGTAAATACTATGCACTTCGTATTATACATGAAAAAAGTTATAGTAAACCTCAGCGACTTATATAAATTTCATTATGTATGAAATATTTTAACATTATTAAAATAGGACGCAAACAATTCCCTCCACCCCTATATCATTATGTAACGGAATTCTTTTGTGGTGCCCTGTAAATTAATAATAACTGTTCTTTGACCGCATATTCTACAGAATGCATATTTTAGTGCAGGTCATTAATGCATATAAATTTTATTATGTTTGAAAGCGTGTAACACCATTAAAAATCATTTGAAACGATTTTTTCCCATAGGCCGTAATGTAACGGAAAAATTTTGACTGTCCCTGTAAATGAACTAAACATGCTAAAAACTTCATTTGTAACAGAGAACGTGCTATGGTAAACATTAATAACATACAAAAATTTCAGGGCAATCCGAGTATATTTACGGGAGTTAGAGGGTGTACAGACGGACAGGCGTACAGACGGATAGACGGACAGGCGGACAGACAAACTGAACGCATAAACACATTTCAACTTTGTTGGAAAGTGTTAAAAATTGAAAATAAAATTAATTAATTTAATAAAATTAATTAATTTAATAAAATTAATTAATTTTACATAAAATAGAAAATTAATTTTGTATAAAATTAATTTTAAACGCACATTTTATATCAATTGTATTACATTTAGTTTATATGAGCATTTATTTGGTAACACATTTAATGCATAATTTCGTATTTCTGTTTTACAAAAGCCGTAACATTTATTTTTAAGTATTGCACTGACTCCGTTTAGCCTTAACCCCTGGAAGGGCGGTGGGATATGCTATATCCTATCTAATTTTAATTCCGGAATTTTCAAATGGAATTTTGCTTTTATAATTATACGTGAAGAAAATCTTTTACGTAGTTTCAAATAATTCTGCGCTTACTTCCGGTCTCAATCAATGATAACATAAGTACTGTGCCCCTGAAAGAGTTTAGTGATTAAAAAGAAATTTGTATCCAAATAATATGAACAGCTGTGAAAATAAAGGCGTCGAGCTCTTATGTTTAAGTGCGTATTAAGAAATTTTCTGAGTAAACTTAATGGATAAAATAAACTCTTTTTAAATGTATTACATGAATTGATATTGTTTGTAAATGTGCGTATTACATAAGTTTTTAAACAATGAAAATATTTTGCGTATGTATAAACGATAATTGGGTTGCTAACAAAAACTTTTGAAATATTTTCTTCTTAGCCCTAGTCATTTTCATAACCATGCTAAGACGCCAACTTTTTTATGTGTATCTATAATGTGAGTGTATAAGAACAAAACATTAATGCTTGTTTAACACACTTTAGTGTAAATTAGCTAAAACTATATTCTGTATAGAGTATAATTTATCGACTAAAAATCTAAAACTTCTTTTTAAAAAATTTAAAAAATTTGCATGTTCTATTTTATCGAAATATGTATATGTCAACATTGGCTATGCCGGCAATGAATATTTTCTTATACCGATTTTTTTCAGTTTTGTAACAAATAAAGCTGTATAATACTAACATTATACAACAATAGATATAACAATGTCTTTTATTTGAACGATGTCGGAGAATGAGACAAGTTTTTTTTTTTTTTTTCCCTTTTTTTTTAAGTATACTTCCTCAAGCATTTCAGATGAAGAGATGTCTCAAGGTGAGTAGGTAATGAAAAAATGGAGTTCTCTGACACATTTATACACTTAATTTCCATAAGTATGGCTGTCGAAATCTCTTCTTTTGCCTAAACTCAAGAAAATTCATCGTCAACTGGTAAGTGCTTAATAACTATTTTTAGTTACTAACATTATAAAGATGCATAAGTACGGCAATTTAAATAGGTTTGTATACAGTATATTTTACAGGGTGTATCTGAAAAAGGGGCAAAACTTCATGGGGTAATAGAACGGCAGCTATACTGGCAAATTTCGTCAAAGAATGTATCATCGGAACGCAAGTAGTGAGAATTTAAAGGGTAGTTTCTCACTGTCGCAGCCAAAGAATTGACACAAGAATGAGAGGACATACTTCTGAAAACATTTTATTAACAGGAATGTAATTAATGTACACGCTTAAAAGAAATTGCTCAAAAGATCTTCCGCCAGATGTAATGCCCGCTTCACATTTGCGGGATAGGGACTGACACATATTTGCGAAGACACCAGGCATTTCCCTAGTATCGCCAGCAACAACAGCAATCATAGCGACTAGATCCATATCGATTCCAATGGGGCAATCATAGATTAGGATTTCCATGTGGCCCACAGGAAAAAGTCCAAACACGATAGTCCTGGCGATCGTGGTAGCCAGGCTATGGGACTACCACGGCCAATCCATTGCCCTGGGACAGTGGAAAAGTACTTTTTAACTTCTTACCGCTTGCGTTCCGACCATACATTCTGTTACGAAATTTGCTCGAATAGCAGTATTCTATCACCACGTGAAGTTTTGCCCACTTTTTCAGATACACCTTGTATATAATTTGGAAAAAGTTTTCATAATTGGATCAACACCCGATTGGTGCATTTTAACGAGAGTTGGTTGCCGTGAAATTAATTTCTTTTTTGAAGATTTCTGTATTGAGGTAAGCACGTGTTTAAAAAGATTGATTAACGATATAGGACTCTCTCATCTTGGAAAGGAAAATGATAATGGAATCTGGGCGATTATTACAGGTGCACACAATTTAAAAAGAACAGATAGATTATTTATACCTGTTAACTTTAGAATGAAAACGATACAATAATTTGCATGTTAAAAGAAGAAAAGATTTAAATAAGGTGGCATGAAAAATGATGAAAATCTTAGGTATGTATAATTACTAATTATGTTAAATCTTTTGTTTTTCCGTTTGAGATTAGCAACTAATATATGCATATATATATATACAGAGGCGGTCAAAAGTTTCCGGCCAGCATAAAATTTTTGGTTAATTTGTAAGTATACCCATATGAAGAGGAATCTCAAAGTGATACTTATACACTTTATAGACATAATAGTTAGGAATATAGTTATGGAATAAAAAATAAATATTAATAAATTTAATTGACAAAATGAATTATAAAAGAAAACGCATGTTCTCAAAAGTTTCCGGCCATCTTGTCGAGTTTGGAAAAAAATGGTGTTATAATAGAAAATAAGAATGATCAACATTTACAATCAGTATTTTGTCTTCATACATTAAACAATAAGTACTGTGGCGCAGCGACGTAGCATCGATACAATGAACGGTTGAAAATTGCCCATGGTACGTTTTTCCGACGTTCCTTGCAATTTTGGAGAAAATTGAGCTGAATTGGAATATTTATAATTCCGCAAAATTTTTCAAGTTCATTCCAAAGATTTTCTATTGGATTCTGATCGGGTGATTGGGCTGTCCATTTCAAAAGCGCAATTTGTTTGTGCTAAAGCCACTGCTTGAGGAGCTTGCATGCATCATTTTGGTCGTTATCATGCTGGAACTAATAGCTGCGATCATAATGTTTCCTCCAATAAGGCAGCAAATGATCTTGCAAGATATCTTTATATATTACACCATTCATCTTGCAGCGAATTTCAACTAACGGACCGACACATTTTCCAGAAATTGCTCCCCACTGCATAACGTGTCCTCCGCCAGGCTTCATTGTAGGAATAACATACCTAGAATCTTATCTTTTCTTTTTAGGTCGTTGGAAGTAGTGTCTGTTGTCACTCCCAAAACAGTTGAAATTCGATATATCGGAAAGTAGTACTTTTTTCCAGTTTACACCTGACCAGTCTTTGTGTTGCTTCGCAAACACCAGTTGGGCCATCTGATTTTTTTTTTACTTATGAAAAGTTTTTTAACACCGACTCTTCTATAAAGTTCTACGTCACGTAAGCGTCTTGACACGGTAGACCGACTTATTTCAGGAATATTTTAACGCCGTAAATCTAGGGAAACTGCAGAGGCATTTTTATGCGGGTCATCAACTGCTTTTCTCCTAATAATTCTGTCCACACGAATAGTCGTTTTCTGGTGTCTCCCGGACCGTGGTAAGTCTTGAAGGTCATGGCCATCTTTATATATTTTTTAAATATCGTTCACAGTAAATTTTCCGATCGATAACTTTGCCGCAATCTCAAGAGAGGATTGTCCCTTTAGCGACAAACAAATCACTCGTTTACGAACAATAATTGTTGGACTTTTCCTTTTTGAATTTCAACTACGTTATTTACGTTGATTAATTAACATACACGGTCAAAAAAACAATTTACCGGTAGCAAAGACTAACGAATGACGAATGGCTGGAAACTTTTGCACACGCGGATTTCGAATTACCCCCCTTTGCATCAAGTATCTCCAATATCCAATCAAAATGATCACGTGGTCAGAGGTGTTTCCTTATCCCTAACTTTTGGAGCAATTGTGCTTCTTCTTTGCTGAAACGTTCTCGCAAACAAATAATAATAATAATAAAAACTAACTGGCCGGAAACTTTTGACCGCCACTGTGCATACATATAAATTTATGTTAAACATGGAAAAATCAACAATAGATCTGTCAACAATAAATATATCCTCGTTTTAACAGTGTTTACATTTTCATAACAATCAAACGCGTATAATAGCAAAAATCTATAACAGCAAAAACAACAATCGCTTTTATTTTAACTCTGTAACAAGAATGTGGCAAGTTATTTCTGCCAATGATATTTACTCAAACAAGTCAGTTAAGATAGGAACGCGCGTTAAGTAATTTGGGAAAAACTGGAGTTCTGGGACACATTTATGCATTTTATTTGATAAGGTATGGCTATCGATAAGCTTTTTTCTCTGCCATGCCTCGCAAATTTATTGCAATTGGCATGTGATTTATAATTTTTTTTCTTTATTAACAGCATAAAGATGCATAAATACGACATATAAAAAAACGTTTGTATGCAGTATATTATATATTAATTGGAGAAAAGTTTCATAATTGATTACACAACCGTATTTTAACCAGAGTTGTCAGGACTAAAAATTGTTATTTTCTTTTCTAAATAATGCTTTGTTTCAAGTAAGCATGAATTTTTAAAAAAAGTCAAGTGTATGTCATCTTCCGATTTTTGGAAAAGAAAATGATGAATAAATATTAAAGATTACTACTCATGTACGCAATTAAAAAAAATCATTAAAATATGCATTCTTGTCTATTTTAGAAATAAAACGGTATATATAAATCTTGAAATTAAAAGGACTAAAGTTTCAAATTGGCAGAGCGGAGATGACCACGAACGAAGAACACGAGAACACGAGAAAAACATTATGTATGTATGATTAATGAGGATTTTAAACTACTTTTTTATGCTTGATTCATAAATTATCTTTTTTTAATTTTAGGTTAACATGCATATGTCAAAACTGAACTATCGTTTGTCATAAAAATGTTTACATTTTTATAAGTAACAAATAACGTTTTATAGCACCAATCTCTAATAATAGAAATAACATTCGCGTTTATTTGAACAATGTACCAAGAATGCGACAATTTATTTCCTTCAATGATATTTGTTCAAACATATCAGTTGAAGACAGTATGATATGTGAGTAGGTGGGGAAAATATGGAGTTCTGGGACACATTTATACACTATAGTTGTTAAAATATGGCTCTCAAAAAAAACTTTTTTGCTGCTAAGACTGACAAAAAATTATCGCCATTTCATAATTGTTTAATGTTTATGTTTAGTTAGTAATGGTATAAAGTTACATTAAGTACGGCATATGAATTATAGTAAATTATATATTAAAGGGGGGGGGGGTGTTTTCATAATTGAATCCGCATCAATTGGCACGCTTTAACAAACGTTTTTTGGTGCAATAATATTTCATTTCTGAATATTTCTTTATTTTTGTAAACCCGTTTTGGGAAGGACAGATTGAAAATCCAGCTGATCTATCTGTAACTCTCCTTTATGCTATGAATTTGATAAAGAAATTTTGAAGATGTTTGTAGATATGTGCACTTTTAAAAAGATGCGATACAAATATCTTTGCCTGTGGAATTTAGAAAGAAATTGATATAATAATCTGGAAGTTAAAGGAAGTGAAGTTTCAAATTAAGAGGAAATAAATGACAAAGGAACGAAAAATTATGAGAACGAAAAAATATGTTACGTATGCATAAAGATTTTAAAATCTATTTTTTTTAATCTTGAAAGTATAAATCGAACCAATCACTTTTCAATTTTAGGTAAATATTGATACATGAACAATGGATATGTCAACAATGAATTGTTTGTTATAACAATGTTTACATTTTCATAACAAACAAATATCGTATAATAGAAATAACAATAGTACTCACCATCGATAACAATAAAAAAATATAATCGCGGTTATTTTAACAATGTAATAATAATGAATCAACTTATTTCTGGCATTTTCTTTTCCTCAAATACTTCAGTTGAAGAGAGGACGCGATCTGTGTATGTTGTTTAAAAATGATTTTCTGGGCTGCTTTTATACACTTTACCTGATAAGGTATTGGTAACGACAAACTTTTTTTTTCTGCCAAGCTTTAATCAAACATTTTGCCAACTGGTAATGTATTTATGATTACTTTTACTACATAAGTATAACATTAATGTGAGAGATTGTATGCAGCACATTACATACTAAACGGATAAAATTTTCAAAATGTATCCACGCCAAAATGGTGTATTTTGTTTGGTTGGGGAAAAAATTAATTATTTTCTGATTGCTTTCTTCTATCTTCAATAGAAAAAAAAGTATTGTAATCGAATTTTTTTTCGACTTCCGGTTTTCAACGGATTTACAACTTTTAGGGGTAAGAGATCCTGAAAAACATGTTTATAGAAAAAATCCATATGTCCGTGTGTCCGTTTGTCCGTATGCCCGTGTGTCCACGTGGCTGTCGCCATTATACCATCAAAAACTTTATGAAGTTATGAATACAATTGAATAATTTTTTTTAAGTTTTTGGCTATGGCGAGCAGGTACTCCCCTGGAAAGCATCCGCAGATAGGGGCGCTGTAATAGTGCATTTTGAATATTGTACCATCGAAAAGTGCATGAAGTTATGCATAGAATAGAACAAAATTTTTTGTGTATATTTTTGGCCGTGGCAAGAATGTCCTACCGGAATTTCGGAAAATTCTACGGGAAGTGGGCGCTGTAATAACGATTTTTGGGAATTTTGAATATTGTACCACCGAAAAGTGCATAAAGTTATGCATAGAATTGAACGAAATTTTTTGTGTATGTTTTTGGTCATGACAAGAAGGTCCTCCATGAATTTGTAAAAATTCCACCGAAGGGGGCGCTGTAATAGCGATTTTTGTGAATTTTGAATATTGTACCATCGAAAAGTGCATAAAGTTATGCATAGAATTGAACGAATTTTTTTGTGTATGTTTTTGCCAAGGCAAGAAGGTCCTCCATGAATTTGGAAAAATTCCGCCAAAAGCGATTTATAAAAACGATTTTTGCCTAATTTCGTAGTCCTATTGTATACCTATGGCTTGGGAATCGACGGAAATTTCCATCCTGCTAACCTGACTAATCGCGAACAGCTTATATACAACAGAACAACGAAAAACTATTCATTTTAATAAATATTATGATCAAGATTAATTCGTTTTACTCCGATTAATTGGCTGACGCAAAAATTTAAGATGAAAGTCAAAGTAGACATAGTATTGAACTAATATAAAGGAAATATTGACATTTGTAACAACATTTTGAAAATCTGAAAGTTTAGTAGAGGTATTTTTATTTTTTTAAAGTTGCATTAAAAATATTTTTTCCTGTGGATTTTAGAAAAATTTAAAAGTAATAATCTGGAAATTAAAAAAAAAAAAAAAAAAAAAAAAAAAAAAAAGCGTTTCACGTTAGGGTGCAGCAGATGGCCGCGTTACAAAAAATCATATTTAACGCACGAATATCGCAGGTATGTATATTTATTAATGATAATATGCTAACTGTATTCTGGCTTCAATTTGTAATTTAAAATATTTCTTTATTTCAGGAAAGCCTATCTTTAAAAAGATGGGTTAAAGATTTATTCCCCTCCGAATTCATGAAGGAAATAGGAAGTAATTCACTACAGGTATATATATTTTTAAATGATGCATTAAAAATATGTATCCCTGTGAATTTTCGAAGGATATCAAAAAATGATTTGGAAGATAAGTGTGGAAGAGTTTCACCTTAGGATGAATCATTGCGAAGAAAAACAACTGGAGAAACACGAATATCGGAGGTGTATATATTTCCTAATAATAATAATAAAGTAATTGTTCAGTGGATTGAATATGTAATTTTAAATATTTCTTATTTCAGAAATGCGTATGTTTCAAAAGATGGGTTAATGAATTGTGCGTCTTCATATTTAAGAAGGAAGGAGAAAGTAATTTGAAATCTTACTACAGGTAAATATATTTTTAAACGATGCATTAAAAATATGTATACCTGTGATGTTTTAAAGAAAAACGAAATACTATTTTGGAATATTAGAATAAGGGTTTGACTTTAGAATGAAGCAGAGTGCCGAGAAGCACAGAATTAAGAGAAAGCATGAAAATCAGAGGTAAGTATATTGCCTAATAATAATAATAATAAAGTAATTCTTTTGTGGCTTGAAATAGTATTTTATAATATTTCTGTATTTCAAGATTGGTTATGTTTCAAAAAATGGATTAAATATATTTAGATCTCCATATTTAAGAAAAAAGGAGTTAATTAATCTGGAATAGATGAATCAGAGTACCACGAAGGAGCATGAGGAGAAAGCACGAATATCGGAGGTATTTATAATTCTTAATAAAAATAAAGTAATTTTTTAGGTTCTGAATTTATAATTTAAAAGGTTTGCTTATTTCAGGAATGGGTATGTTTAAAAATATGGTTAAAATAAGTGCACCACTGCATTTAAGAAGAAAGAGGAAGCAATATTGAATCTTATCATTGGTATACATATTTTTTAAATATGCATTAAAATATGTATCTCTAGAATTTTAGAAAAAAAAATATAATATTCCCAAATTTTAGAGAAAAAAAAGGTTCATCTTAAGGATGAAAGAAATCACCATAAAACAAATAACCAGGAGATATATCGGAAGTGTGTAAATTGTCTATTGCAATTTTGGGTTTAAATTTATAATTTAAGAAATTTCTTAATTTTAGATAAACACATGCATTAATGTTGTAGTACAGGAAATGTCTGCAATATACATATATACAATCTATAAACACGAGCATTAATTTTGACTAACCGCTCTGCGAGCTGTAAGCGAATTTAAGAAAGAGAAGAAACCGGATGGTTGCATCTTGGTGTGTATCTAAATGGTGTGTATCTATCGTGCATATCTAAAAATGCGTGAATTTCCCTAATGCTCTAATAACTGAAACACAAGTATATGCGCCTTAAACACTGAAGGAAAAAGAAAAAAAATATAGATAAAAGAATCTCGTCTATTCCGAATGTCTCTGGAGCTATTTTTGCATTTATCGTTGTATTATTGATTGTTCTTCGGATAATATCTAAACTTTATGCGAAAAACTAAGTCTAAATTTAGTAGTGGATACATAGAAATAAGTATCAAAATGAATTAATGTGGCTTTTACATTACTTCTATTTAACATATCTGGAAAAATAATTTTTCGAAAGTTTTGAAATTTTAAATGCCTTAAAAAAATAGCAATATGCGTCTTATTTAATCGCATATTTCTATTATTAACTATGATAAGTATTGCTTTTCGATAGTGGTGATTCGAATCATGAACATATATTCTGTCGGAATATTGTGTTAATGAAATAGGAAGATGCAAAATAATTATAAATCATAAAAAAAAAAAAAAATCTGCCTGGAAAAATTTACTTCCTTCTTTCACAAAACAACCGGCGTCACAACATAAACTGAATCTGATATATGGATGGTAAATATATATTTTTTTAATTATAAAGCTACTATGTATCTAAAAATAGTTCTATTGTTATATCTTTTCGTTTTTCTACATTTTAATATAAATTTTAATTGGGCTACTTTTCCGCAAAATTTACAAATACAGGATGTTCATATGATAATTTAAATATCTAATTTAAACTATATAAACTATGTTGCACTAAGAAACTGGTTATTATCTGCTAAAAAAAGAAGAGAATAACATATAATGTACACACTACTAGGGAAAAAAATCATATACACACTATTTTCTTTAGAACTGTTACACAATACGATAATCGAAACCGAAAATATCCAATAACAATACTCGAGATAACCACAGTTCCGGAAAATTGTCTTTAGAATCATCAAAAACCAATGTAATTTTGAGAATTAAAGAAGCATTTATAGAAACAAAATTTACTGTGCTGCCACTGACTTTCAAAACCTTTTGTAGACTACTTTTTATTAGGGTTCCGTACTTAAAAAGTAAAAACGGAACCATTATAAGATCACTCCTGTGTCTGTCCGTCTGTCACAGCCCTTTTACTCGTAAACTATGCAACGAGGAAAGTTCAAATATGGTGAAGTAATAAAGATTATTGACCCACATATTTACAGATTAAAAAATATTCATAAATATATTTAGGAAAAATGTAGAGAGACAAATTAAGTTACTTAAAAAAAAAATTTTCTTTGTACATCGTGTGGGGTATCGTGTGAAAGCTTTCGTAACGCAGAAATAAAAAATACCTTTCATTTAATTTTAGGTTTTATATTTTCAAAGTTATGGTGGAAAATGTAGTGCAAAAATATGCCACCCCTCCTCCCCCATCTAATTCCGAATCCATTGAAACTAAAATTATGAAAAAATTAGAGGTAGTAAACATTAATTTAAACCTTGCAAGAAAATTATAGCGATTACCTTAGGTCACATAGTTTTTGAGAAAATCACATTTTCCCGTTACACTCAAATTTCGATTTACGGGCTTCAGCAAACGTGTTGAGCCAAGCTGGAGGTACCTATCGTAGCAGAAGTATAAAAGCATTATTGATCATGAATTTCGGAAAAATAGTCGGAAATTAGCCGAGATATTAACCCTTAAAGACACGGACGGTTTGGACATACATAATGACAAAGACGGCGTGCTGCATCGGCTTTTAAAGCCTACATAACAAATTTTAAGGATATATTTATGTAATGCAATGCCCAGTAGCAGTATAAAAGCAATAAACGTCAAATTGTCAAAAACAGACTAATTTAATGAGAATTAATCACTTAAATACTATGGGATTCGCGATTAGTTTCCATTGAGTGGCTTTCTCAATACACCTACACCTACTATGTCTTTAAAGGTTAACTAAAAACCTATATGGAATACCAAATATACAGAATAGCTATATTTGCTATTACTTAGGTTCTATATATCTTTGAACTTTCATGGTATATTCATTTATACTTTTCTAGTATACAAGGTGCAAAGAAGAGTCCCTTTAACCTGAAAATACTTGTGAACGGAGAGAGCTACAGCTATGCAAGTGAGGTAACGATATAGTAAAGCAACTACGCCCAATTTAATGAAAACGACAGTAGCGCCCCCTAATGGCAAAATTTGGTAGATAGCCACTGAAAATCGAAAACGAAAAAAGATAGAGCAAAATTCCCAGTTAGAAAGTTTTAGAGCATCAATTAATTAGTAGAATACGACATTTGGTTTACATGGATAAGATAAATCTTCGCCTGTTTACCCAAAGATATCCGAAATCGATGCACTCCATTTTGTGTAAATGTTTGAATGGAATAATCAGAAGTATGAAGCAGTACGCACAATTTATTCTATAAATACGTACTTATCTATCTCAATACATTTTGATAACATCACATAAAAAAAGACAAACTGTCTCTCAGTGATAAAAAGTTAATATTCAGTATGTTCGAAAAGTTTGCCATTGCTCACGATACACATTTTTATTCGTGAGAGTAATTCTGCGTACACATTTCTCAGCATGGAACGTCTATTGCAAGCCTCTTCATTAAGATGACATAGATTTAACCCTTTCAAGGTCTGTGGCTAGACGGTCTAGCCACCTAATTTTAATTCCGAAACTGACAAATGGGAACAAGAATAAGTAATAAAATTTTGCTTTTGTAATGAACGTGCAAATTAGCGGGTTTTTGTTTTCTAAGAAATTCGTTTGAATATTCTGGTGTCAGTCAATTATTTCACCAGTTTACTAACAGAATTCTTCTAGCCCTGAAAGGGTTATTCTAAAATTTTAAATGCATTGGAAATTAACTCTTTACAGACAATGCAGCACAGTACAACGTCACAATCTGCAATTGTGCACTGCTACATTTCCGGAATGTGAATAGGCAAAGTAGAATTGTCGCTCATCGATTTCGGGCATTTTTGGATATGCAGGCGAAGATATATCTTATCCGTGTGAACGAAATAGTCCAGGCATTAGGTGCTCAAAAAGGACAAATAGGGGAAAGTTTTGGTGTAGTTTTGATATTTGGTGCCTTTATGTTTTGTGGGTCGCTGAACACGAATCTGAAGTATGCCAACAAAATTTATCCCGGAAAACACGTTTTTTTGGCAAAAAACGGGAAAAAAACGGGAGTTTCTTTGTTTTTTTCCAAATAACTCCAAAATTATAGATTTTACGTAAAAATCCTTAATGCGCAAATTAAAGAGGATAAAATTTCCTACATTTTAGGTATTAAAAGTTTTTTTCTCTGATCAATGGTTTAGCCGTGACAACGCTACAAAAATGGGAGTGAAAATCAAAAAATTCAGAGAAAACGGGAATTACGCCGTTGTACTTAGATTTAACATGAAAACTGACCATTTTACACAAGCATTGACTACAAATTATACTAAAGATTATATGAATGACTACATTTTACAAGGAAGTTGCTGGTAATAAACAAGATGACTCATTATGAATCATTCTTTAATTATAAATAAACATGTACATTAGAAAGTACATTTATTTAAAAAACAAAAAAATATTATTTCCGCTTTCTGTTACTTGAGGGCCCCTGCTTTTCACCGATATCTACAGCATAGAAAATAGACGTATAGAATTAGTGGGTGTTTTTATTACTACCAACAGTATAAAATAAATGTTTTTTTTTATAAAAATATTTGATACCTTCTGGCATGTCTTTTTCCTGACATTTTAGTTCAAGTACCATTTTTTTTTTTTTTTAATCAAAGACAGCAGAATTTAAGTTAGTCACATAAATAAACTTTTGCACCATTATGCAACGGCAACAAGATTTAAAATGTAACAAAAATGTGAATTTGGTTGAAAATATTTTGTTTATTGAGGAAAATTACAATGAAGAGCACATGAAGCAAGAGCGAAATGTTTAAATTTATGACCAAATTTGGACAAAAATTGCCATTTGTATGTAGATATATCGGGACAAAATCATTTAAAATATATTACTTGGCTGCAAATTCTGAGTAGTTACAAAATTTATCCAGACAAATTCTCCAAATTCAGATTTGATACAATGCAAAACATAATGTAGGCATTTTCTCATGATAAATTAATCATGATATCTTATGATTCCCTATCTTTACATAAGGTTCCTGTTAGGTTTCCTGTAAGGTTTGTCCAGAAATAAATATGAATATACAGCAGAATATGCAACACAGCAATTTTCATTAGTGCTATCGAATGTTTGTCCCGTACCTTAAATTTTAGAAAAAGAAATTTTAGAAATTGATACTCTAATACAAAAATAGTTTTATCACTTTAGCTTCCATACCGTTAAGAAAGTATCATTAAAATTATCAAGAAGAACGTAAAATCATGCATCAATCAGATTATGGAACATTTTTGAACGCATTTGGGCTACTATAATAAAACTTCATAGTTTAATAACGTGAAAAACGATGTCTAAGCAATAATTTGTAAAACATATAACACGTTTGAAAATACAATTTCAACCAAAATCGAAAAAATAGCTGAAAATTTTGTACATCCCTATATATGAACTATAGATTTATCATATAATTCACAATATGCTAAAATTTAGAACTGTTAGTGAACGCATAGCACAGTTGAAAATTCCTCGTTAGCAATTTCCGGCAATAAGCGGGTATATAGATGTCTTGTGCAGCCCTATACATGATTTATAGAATTTATACACGCTAAATAGTATGCAATTTTAAAAAGTGTTCCACAACTGAAAACGCACTTCAATCAATTATTGTTCATACAGAGAAAAATATAACTGATTTATTTTGTGTGCCCCTGTATATGAAAGATCAATGGCACATCATATTCAATAGTAAGCATCATATAGAGCACGTTGGAGATATATATCAATTTAAATACTTTTTAAAATGTGTAACATGAACAAAACACACCACAAACAATTTTTCTCCATAGACCGTAATGTAACATAATTCTTTTTAGTGTCCCTGTAAATGATCGATAAATACTACCCATACCATATTCTATAAGAAATCATCTTGTAGTGCACTTCATAGATATGTATATAAATTTCAAAGTGTATGAAATTATGAAACATTATTAAAAACCACCATAAACGATTTTTCCCCATAGGCCGTAATATAATGAAATACTTTTGAATGTCCCTGTAACGAGATTATGACTGCTACACGCAACATTTTACAATACCTAACATTCAATAGTGAATATCAATAATATTTTTCAATTTCATGGCGATGCGAATATGTTGACGCCACAAATAATTTTGGTCAACTAGAATCGGTAAATCACCCACCGTGCGCTGCCGTAATTCCCGTTTTTTCAGAATTTTTTTATTTTCACATCCGTTTTTGCGGCGTTGTCACGGCTAAACTATTGATCAGAGAAAAAACCTTTTAGTACGTAAAATATAGGAAATTTTATCCTCTTTAATTTATGTATTGAGGACTTTTGCGTAAAATGCATAATTTTGAAGTTATTTTGAAAAAACAAAGAAAATCCCGTTTTTTTTACAGTTTTTTGCCAAAAAAACGTGTTTCCCGGGATAAATTTTGTTGGCAAACTTCAGATTCGTGTTCAGCGACCCAAAAAACATAAAGTCACCAAATATCAAAGCTACACCAAAACTTTCCCCTATTTTCTACCAAATAACTGGACTAAAATGTCATTTCGTACTAATTAATTGATGCTCTAAAACTTAGTAATTGGAAAATTCTGTCGTTTGCATTAGGTCGGGCGTAGTCGCTTTACTGTACCGTTACCTCACTTGTATAGCTGTAGCTCTCTCCGTTCGCAAGTATTTTCTGGTTAAAGGGGCTTTCCTTTGTACCCTGGGTACTATACAGCTATATCCAACCCTACGTTATATAGTTTTTACAAAGTCTTAGTATTCTTTTAGCAACAGTATTTTTTAATAATACACTTACTAATTCATATATTATTGTACAGAACCCTCTGTACGCGAGTAGTGCACTTGACCGTTTATTTAGTATCAAACAGTTTTCTCAAACAGGAGTAATGATTTTTTTTGGCTGCTCTGTATTCTAAAAAAATTGATGTTCAGCAAGGATATTGTATGGACAGCGATGATAAAATAACGGTTTTAACATTAAAATTAATAATTTGTCACCACTGTTGCATGTGTAAATGCAATTATGCAGTTATAATTCAGCTTTGTCATCATCCTAAAAAGCGATAGCCGAATTTGAGAAAACTGATTAATACACTCAAAAAAATGTCTCGGAAATGTTTTCGAAAATGTCAGCGAACGAAATCTTGTTTTTATAAATGCTTCTTTGAATCTGGTAGAAATATTTATTTTGGATAAATATTTCTACTAAAGAAAAAGATCAAAATTTAAAATTTTCAAAATGATGGAAACTCGTAATATATTATTTGGATAAACTTATTTGGATACATATTCCGTACTTCCTAAAATTATAATGAAGATAACTATACTTGTTGTCTTTAGCATTAAATGATTAAGATTATAGAGTAAATATTATCCGATTTATCCCATACTATCAACCCATCTATTTAAAATTATAAAATGCAATATATTGCACATTTTTAAGGTAAGTCTAACCTTTTTCATTTTAACTAAGACTAACAAATCCATGCGTTTTCACCTCAGCGGTTCGGTAAGACAGGATAATTTTAAGTTAAGCAAAAAGTCATTAATTAATAAAAATGTGTTGAAGTATACATTTAGTTACAATGATATTATAGCGCAAAGATAAATTCAGAATGTGTTCGAAAAGTTGCATTAATTTCATTTTGAAATTTTTTCTTCAATAAGCAATGTATAAAAAGGCGTGTGGTATAAACATTGTTTCTAAAATACAATTTTTAAGTTTTTCAATAAATATAATGACGTCATTTAATCTATAATTTTCTTTCACAAATCGAAGTTGATGAAAATCCACTTAAATCACATGCATTTTTGAGATTATCACATAACAGTAATGCCACAGAGGTAGACATTTCTGTGAAATGTTCTTTTATTTAACCTCACTTCATATTTTTACAAAATCTGCTAAACATCTTCCATTTTCTTATTGGAGTATGTGTTCCATCTGTTTCTTCGATATTGAATAACATAAAATGGTGCACTCTTTTCCAGTAAGTGTTTCGCTAAAGTATTTCAGTAAAGAGTTTTGTAAAAGTTTCTGTGAAGTGTGTTAGCAGAAACAGATAATCAAATATCTTCCAATAAACTGAGAAATAGTAAAGATTTGTTTTTGAAACATTGATAACACAGATTTATTTACTGTATTAAAAAAAAATAATTTGTATGATATAAGTCTTAAGATCAAAACATGCCATTTTATAGTTTATATATAATATTAAATATTTCTTCTTTACTCTGGTACATGCAAAAATAGAAATAAATCCATGATTATATATCTTGGTTATTTCAAAATCATAAATTATTGGTGAAATTTAGAACGATAATACTCAAACATACACACACACACACACAAATTATTTAATGAAAAATAGCACATAAAGAAGCTACACTTTCCTGAATACACTACTACGTTACTAGCCAGGATATCACAAAAGGTGAGGTACAAATTTTAAGAGGAAAAATGCAGTGGGAAAATGCAATAAACGTTATTTTTTTGCATAGTAAACCAGCGTCAAAATGCTTTTCATTGTCGAAAACAAACTCTTAAAAAATTTTTCATCAAAAACCTTTACGTTAAAAATACAGGCAGGAAGATGCCGAAATATATCTGCGTGTTAAAGGGATTTTTCTGTTATTGGAAGAAATCCCTGTCAGTTCACTGGAAAATTTTTAGCTTCAAGTCAAGAAAATTTTTAGCTTTAGTGTTTTCAAGGGAGAGAGGCATTAGTAAAAATTCTGATTCTTGCACGAAGAAGTAACACGCATGTGGTATAGAAATGTATACACACAGCTTGTTATACAATTAAAATATTTATACAAAACAGAACAATCTATTATTATTCAAGAGAAAATAATAAATGGTATTTTGACAAATATTTCTTTATAAAATAAATACAGTAAATTAATTTGAAAAAAAAATCTTAAGAGCATTTAGATAAAGAAAAATCATAATTTATAATAAGTATATGGATGAATATATATGTTTTTGGTATCATTTCATTTGTAAAAATTTAAGGTTTGTGAATATTGAATGTATTTCGTAATATGGCAATTAATTAAGAGTTTTGTAATATTTTATATGCAAATTAACAGTGTGATAAAAACTCACATATACTTCAGACGAAAATAGGGCAATAAAATTTAAAGAAGGGCACATAGACGCCATAAAAGACATGTGAATAATAAAGCCAGTCACAAATATTTATGATGCTCTTAGCACTGACAGGGCTACTATTTATTGGTATCATCGTGTATGGCAAAAGGGGTTCGAAGCTCACAGGTGACGTCAGATCCCTGTAAACGAAGAGAAAAATTAGCTATGCGTTGGGAAAGTATGGAGACGCCAGAAGAGGGGATGAAAAGCGAACCACAGCCAAGTTATCAGGCGTACCAGTAAGAGAGAATCACCAATCGACGTATAAAAAAAATCATATTGTACTAATGAAATACGCCCATTTTTTTGTGGAGGAAGATTTTGAAAAAACAAAAGAGACACTTGGTGTCTTCCACTTTTGTCTCTCTGCTGAAGGAAGCTCTGGGATGAGTCTTGCGACCAAAAAGGTTAGGTTGATAAGCAGAAGTCTGCGAAATCCTGCATCACCCTGTATCGAATATGGAAAGAAGTCTGATCTCGGAGGGCGCCAACATTGCTAATGGCCAGTGATGGATGGAACTCTGCGAAAACTCTTCATCACCCTGAATTGATTATGGACATAACTCTGACCTAGGAGTGCGACACCATTTTCTGATTACCATAGCGGATGAGATAGGATGCCACACCGAAAAGTTCCAGTTATCACCGTGATTGTGTAAAGAGCTCAGCCAAAAGAGACTATATAAACTTTAATGTGCTCGGTTAAAAGTGACTCTCAAAATTGAAAAGGTGCGGACAAAATCTATCTAGTGATAAGAACTATCAGTGTTCTACAGGAAGTGCTTTCGTCCCTTTCGTCTGAGGTATATGGTGAGAAAACAAATTTTTATTACTTTAATATATGGCCATTATTTTATTGTTTATCTATATTGTGTGCGTAGGAATTTCTGTGTCTAATATTTTATAGGCAAAATTTTAATGCAGATATGAGTATTTATCATTATTATGTACTAATCATAATATTAAAATGTTAGCGTTGGAAATTTGTCAATAACTTGGCTAAGAAGCCAATCTATTTGTGTTGTGAGAACTTCAACCAATGTTTTGAATCCAAAATTCCACAAAGATATGACTCATAATTATCTTGTTATAAAATCTCATGAAACTGGATATGCTGTCAAATTAATATGCATTTAAGAATAATTATGTTTGATATATGAAAGTTATGTGCTTGAAAATAATAAAAATTGATTAAATAAAATAATTGATAAAATAAAACTTATAAAAATAAAACCTACATTGAGTCAATTGTTTCAACTTACAGATTGTACATATCTGTGCAGTGCTTTCAAAAAATAATTTGCTATTTCACTATTAATATTTCCAACATAGAGTAAGTATTTTTACAATATCGACATTTTGTGAGAGATTACTACTATATACAGCAACCTTTATGCAGCACTCACGTTTCACTACAAATATTTCCAAACTAAATCTAATATTTTATCAATATTGGTATTTCAGTTCAAATATTATAGATTAGTATTGAAAAATAAGAGTAATTTTATATTTAAAAAAATCTGAATTTTTTAATAATAATTTTCGTTTGTTTAAGGCAGACTTTCATTGAATAAATATAATGAAAATTGCTATTTAAAAAAAAAGTGGTAGATATTTTGAATCCAGAATTTCTGCTAAATTGCCAACTCTGTTAGCGATGACTAAAGATATTGGCCAATATAACCAATATACCTCAAACATTTTTTTCGGGTAATTACGTTTCTAGATTTTTATAATATTTATTAACAAATAGCAATCTTTGCCTTATTTGTTTTCTGAATTCTTATGGCAAAAATACTATTAGGAGGAAACACTAGTTAAAAAAAAAAAAAAAAAAAAAAAAAAACAATCACTCTATTAAATATGTAAAATTTATAAAACTTAAGTAAACTATTTCTATATTGTAAAAAAAAAGGAGAGAATTGAATGGATAATGGATACATTACTAAAATTAGGATTCTATCAATATTACATGGAGATAATAACAAAAGTACTTTTTAAGACAAAATAATACTCAGTGGAAAGACATTATCATTTCAGGTCTCAGGGTCTTAAAATTGAAAAAAAAAGAAGAAAAAAATAAAGACCATTTCCAACATTTAATATCTTAAAATGTATTTGATTTTAAAACACAAATTTATTGAGATGAAAGATGCAGAAATTCGGACTAACAGATTACGCGCGCGACTACAAAATAAATTTTGCAACTAGAACGAAAATTTTGGTGCCTATACTTCAGATTATAATAATTACCCTGAACCTAATTAATTTGTATTTAAAGCATTTTTATATTTTTAATACAAAGTTGTATTTAGCTAATGCAAAATTTAGAAAATTTCAACAGTATAATCACTTAAAAAAATATTTTTTGAACAGTAAAAAGGAAATTTTAGGTTCAGTTTATACAGACTAATAAGAAACACGTGTTTTGAAAATGTCATGAAAAAATCAGGAGTTTTTGAGATATCGTGTGCATTATACCCAAAAACGTCATTTCGAGTAAAATTACTTCAAAGTTTTGGAAAAACCGATTCAGCTATTAGGTATAATTCTAAAAGCCATAACTTCTGTTGTAAAGGGAATTTCAAGGAAACAATCATATCAAAATGTTCAGTAAAGATACGAGTTTAACATATAAAATAATTAAAGTTTCGAAAATTTCAAAGATTAAGAGTCCTGAGACCCCTTATTAGGCCCCGAATGGCATAACCGTTTGACTGCGGAACAAATCTTGTGGGTATAAGCCAAAAATGCGAATATGTATGGGTAGTATAGCATAGCTGCCAACTTGTTCGGATTTTTGCTACCACTTAAATTTAACAGAAAATTTTGTCTAATTCAATCTCCGAATTGCAGTGAATGTTGATAATTAAATAAGGCAGTAATTCCTGTAGAATTTTAGTGGTAGCAAAAATCCGTACAAGTTGGCAACTATGGTATAGTAAAAAATTACTTGTAAGCCAACGATATATATATCACGCTTCGCTAATTGCACGCTTCGCTAGTGCAACCAACTTAAATGCACACCACACCGGGACAACAAATAGGAGCAATATCACCCTCTCCGCAATTTTAGCAAAAACTAAAATGGGCGCCATTGCGCTTCCCGAAATTTAGGCACATAACAAGAGTACTGCTCTCGCGCTTCCTGAAATTTTGGTACATAACAAGAGGAGCGCTATCGCGCTGCTCCGCATTCAACCAGTTAAATAATAATTCAAAGCTTGAGTGAAATAGCAAAATCGTCTGTATATATGTTTCAGAATATTCAAAATTTCATACCAGAAAAATATACGGATATACCTGTGTCGAAGCATACCTTTGGATTACAAACGATTAAAATTATTTTATGATTTAAAAATTAATGATTGAGCCTGAAACACGGAGAATTAATTGCAAATTTACGACATATTCATCATTCACCATTACTGTATGGTGAATGTCGACTTTCACCGGTGTAAGTCAGAAATAAGGATATTTAACAAATATTTCGGACATACATCAAGCGACTATCTGAATGTTGACATTCACCGGTGAAAGTCGACATTCTCCAGATTTCGGTCTTTCACTGTAACATACATACATATGTATATATATATATATATGAATATACGTATTTATTTAAAAAGCTTTTAAATATAAAGCTGTAAACCACTTAAATTATGCATTTAAAAAGGGGATTATTTAAATTAGCAATAAGTGACGTGCATACTCATTCATTCGGACTAATTCATACAAGATTGTTCCTGAAAAAAAAAGAATATGTTTCTTTCTTTTTTGTGTAAATAAAATAGATATTAAAGTAACACAGATTTTTACGACATGTATTTTGTTAAGACTCACGAAATATGTATATCTATATATGATAAAGGACAAACGTGTCCGTCCGTAAAGCTGACGTCATTTTGATGGTGGCAATAGCAGAGGATTAAATTTAGCTTTTACTGCAATCATTTAAACTTCTGAACAACGCACATTTTCAATTTTTAGCTTCTCGAATAGGAGAAAAATATGTACTTTTAAATGCAATTTGTTTGAAAAATGTATTTCAATTTGTTTGAAAACTGTATGGCAGTTTACTCAATTTTTATGGTTTTTAAAATAATATTCAATCATGCATTTTCACTTAATCGATCTTTGTCGCATGCACATGATTAGAACAGATAAATCCATTTTTCCTTACATTAATGTAAATAATTCAGTACTTGTTTCCGGCTTCCATAACAAAATTAAAACTTCACCAATAAATAACTATAAAACAAAATGTAAATAAAGCTTAAATTTACGATATGTAATCGAACTATATGCCTAAACAACTGAAATTATCAGAATCAAAAAGACTCTCGTAAATAGAGATCTTCGTAAATTTCTTTTTCGTTGTCTGTTAGCACCTGACAAGACGCCGACACAGAAGTATCGCTCTATAAAAATTTCAAAACTTTATTTGAATGCATAACTACTATTTTTCATATAAAGAATGAGTTTTGGTATTGTTATTAGACATCATAATAAAATATATTAAATTTATTATCAATTAACAAATATTGGTTTTTATCTATCTTCTGCATATACAGTGCGGCGCACAAGCTAAATATTTTTATAAAATGAAAAATATACACTAGAATGTTTTGAATTTTTTACTGTATCCGAACAATTGGATTACAAATTAATTTTTCGAATTCGGAAACAATTCATTGTAAGGAAAATAATAAATGATTAAAAAAATCAAATTTATGATGTCGCAAAATTTTATGCACAAAAGCGAAATATACATTTCACAAAGCACAAAAGTCATTTAGTAGTCTATGGCGTTTCCATTGTACATTATGAGATCGAATACGCAATTTTCCATTGATAACATGAGAGTATGGGAGGTTTTGGAAGCGAGTTTGTTCCAGGCTTTCTCGATCGTTGATTTGAGCTTTTGCACTGAGTATTACTGCTGCCTATTTTTGTAGACGTCACGTGAGAGGATTCCCCAGGTGTTCTGTACCGGACTGAAATCTGGGCTGAGTGCTGGCCAGTTCATCACACAGATATTCTACGATCTAAGCCATTCTTTTGTGCAACTGAACTGAGTACTGATGCATTGTCTTGCTCATAGGTTCAGTTGGGACCCCCTAGGAGTTCACCAAACGGTCACAAATACTCACTCAGAGTTTCCTGATACTTTTGTGAATTTGTTTTGACATTTAGGAAGCAAAGATATGTCATGTGCATTGTAAACAAAAGCGCCCCATTCCATGAGCGAACCACCGCGTAGTGGCTTTCTGAATAACTTCTTCGGATCTTTCCTCAAGGGGCGCCAATAGAATGAGGAGCCATCTGGACCATCCAAATTCCATTTTTCAATAACAACAGCAACAAAAAAAATAACACTAATCCATTTCTCACGATAACAGATGTTCTGTTTTGCCCTGCTAGTTTGTGACACGTTTTCAGAAAAGGCTTGCGAGCTAATTTTTGTTTTATGATGAATCCTGATTCGGTTATTCGTCTGCGTATGGTGTCAGGTGATATTTTTGATAAAAATTGATTTTTTATCTAAGAGATAAATTGATAGTTACAGTCAATCTTTTTATTTTTCTATCTTCGAGAAAACTGGTTTTACTCGACCTTTCTGAGTGATACGCATTTTTGAATTGCTTTCCACGTTGCAAAACACTATAAATACTACGTTTAGACCGATTTAAAATAAGCGACAATTTCAAAACGTGTTTACCTTCAGCTTTCATCTTCCAAAGTTCTACAACTTCTTCTGACGAGAACTGCAGAGATTTCGGCATTTTGATATAACTCGTACAGCGATCGCTACACTTCATACTCTTGGAAAAAAAAATCTCGCCGATCCACCACCTATCATGTTTAAGGAGATATTTGTATAAAATCTCATTTGTGCATAAACTTTTGCGACATCACAAAAAAATATTTTTTGTAATTTCTTATTTTCGTAACGATGATTTTTTTTTTCAAACTTGATATATATATTTATTATAACAGTCTTCACCTACAGTGGATATTTAAAAGCATTCGTTGTAGAATTTTATTTTTATTAAAATATTTGGGTTATGCTTAAACTTTTTCGCAGCACTCTATATCATTTAGCCCAGCATCGTATGCCTGGGTTTATCTCCTTCTTATAATTAATATTTGAAAAAAGATAATTTATTTTAATGTACAAAATTGCTTTTAAATGAAGCCAAATAATATAAACGAATATAGTGACGGTGTATTGAAATATATTCAATGGCCATCTTTAGAATGTCTTTTGTTTTAAAATAAAAACGATATTTTTATATTAGAGATGAATTGAGGAGACATTTATTCCTGAAGGTATAAAATGTATATATTTATTTATTTCAGAAGGATTATAAAGCTTATGAAAACGTCACCTAGAAAACAACTGAGGTAAAATATACTTTTAGAATATCTGTTAAAATAAAAAGACTTGACATTTTCTACAGTGATTCATTCATAAATTCTGGGCACGGATATATACATATATAAAATCTTTTCAATAACATAGGTTACCGTATTTTGCATATGAGAAATTTTAAATAGATGTTTTTTTTTGTTACAAAATATGATATGATTTTTTTCATGCTTGAAATTTAAAGTATGTTTTTATTGGTGTAGAACGAAACAAACATAACGTATATTTTCGGATAGATAATAAAATTAGTAAAAAGACAATTAGAAAAATTAAAATTAAAATCAGGTTCATAA
Source organism: Maratus speciosus (assembly GCA_963932465.1). Lineage (NCBI taxonomy): Eukaryota > Metazoa > Arthropoda > Arachnida > Araneae > Salticidae > Maratus > Maratus speciosus. Next base: position 396,688,627 of record OZ010794.1, read on the forward strand.
GGAAGAAAATATTGGAAAAACAGAAAATATTTTAGAATATAAAATCAGTTTACTAAATTTCACATTATTATTTAATAATTTTTAATTTGTATTAAATTCAGTTTATTGAGTATGGCATAATACTGGATTATATATGTTTTTCATTTTAATTGTGCTCACCACTACAAATATAAACAATTCCGAGTACTATAACTAATCCGATAATAACCTAACTAACTCAATAGGTATTCGGTGTCAGGTGTCGTATAGAGAAACAAAAAAAAAAAACAGTTTAATATGTGACAACTGCAGAAGTGGTTTCTTTGATTATAGCATTAAACTGTAACTTAGATATAAAAAAATATGTAATATTTTTAAAATGAAGTAAAATGTAATGAAAAAAATCCAGGAATGGACTTCTTCTCTGGTGTATGTCATTGAAAGAATAAGATAGGCTTCTTTTCTTTCCTGCTTTTTTTATGAATAACTTATGTATTTTTTAAAAAATAGATCCATCATTTAAAAGTGATAAAATGCGCATATCTAAACCAGTTACCATTGATCTTACTTGTAAAAAAATTGGTTTTAGTTTTAAAATGATAGTATTTAACACATTATTAGTTTTCATTTTAATATTGTTGTGATGGCATGAACTGCACTCACAAGAAAATATGCCAGACATTTTAGAAAAAATATTCACCATCTGTACGACAGTTATAAGAACGTACTACGATTTTATAGCATACAGAATCGTATTGGACACTTTGAAAAGGACGTAACAAATCGAAGATGTTCTAGGATAAATGAAATTGCGGAAATATCAACAGAACTATGAGAAATAGCTCCATTTTTGTTAAGAGAAAATTAGCCAAGATTTAAAAATGTGTAAAAAGACAGTTTTTGGAATAATAATGATTGGTACTGCTCTTTTTTCCTTACAAGTTTAAAATTAAGAAGTTACTTAAAGCAATAGTGGATGACAAAGTAATTCAATTTTATATTGTGATATTTGCAAGGTCAATTGCTTTTCTTTTGTATTGTTGAAATTAATTTTAATGTAAAAACAGTCAATTGGTTGTACACAGGGTTATCTCCCACTTGGATGTGTTGTTAATATATATATATATATATATATATATATATATATATATATATATATATATAGCACATTATGTTTTAAATGCGTTTGTCGGACCCAGAATCCTGTTCCACAAATAAACTAAGTATAACCATAAAACATCCAAGAAATTTAAACAGATATAACCTGAACAAGAAAAAACAACAAAAGGCTGTGGCCTCTTCAGCGGTGGGCATTTTAGAAATCACAGCAATGTTTCAGATTAATTACAATTTACAACAAACTATTATTCAGTAGTGGCAGCGGTTTTCGGCCAGAGTGTCCCAAAGCATAAATCAAATGCATAAAAACAATTGAAAGCATATAGCGAACACTCCCCCACCGGACCCGACGCCACAATAAACAGTGCATCTCGAAGATACAACTGATTCAGAACGTATGTGTAATGTATACTGAAACAATAAAATTATTTTACCCAAATCCGAGCAACACAGCCACAAAAAACAATAACTAAATTCCAGTGATCCATAATCTGTCCACAAACGTTCCATGTCTGTTGCCACACAATTGCAGACATCCTTGTAAAACCGTCCAAAAAAGGCTTTAGGTTATACAAATCATTAACTGTCAATCGCATAGCAACTCCTCAAAAATGAAGACTGTCTGTAAAACTAGTATATTTATTAATGAAATTCAAAGGTATATTATTTTTATAATACAGAATGCTGGTTAAATTAAAAAGTTCTTTAAAAAATAAATTTTTATTCGAACAGAGTTTATAGTAGCGAAAAATCTGACCTATTATGATATTGACGTAAACGCGTTTATGGATATTTGAACTCCAATTAACTAAATGGTTAACTTCAAAATTAAAGTTATCCCGTTTATTATAAATTGATATGTGTATACCGTTTGAAATGTTTATTTTCAAATCAAGATAATCAGCAGCACTATTATTTTCATTTGTTTTTTTCAAAACCAGCATATCAGGATAAATGTTACATGATATCTCCAAAAAATCGCGATCACAGTTCAAAATTATCAAATCATCGATATATCCAAAAGCCAGAAAATTAACATCGTTATTGACACTACAAAATTGAAATTCATAATAAAATAAAAATAAGTTAGCTGCCGTTGAAGAATAACTTGTTCCCATTCCTATTCCATTATTCTGTAAATATATATTTGAACCTGTTTAAACATAGTTGTTATATAAACAAAAATTACATAATAATTTAAATAAATTAAAATCTAAATCGGTGTCAGCTATAATTAAATCGACAACTTTTAAAAGGACATCATTTAACCCTGCAATAGGAATGTTTGTGAAAAGATTCTCAAAATCATATATCTGGACAATTTGTATATCATCTTTAATTAGTTCATTCCTGATCTCATAACTGTTCAAAATAATCCAATACATATTACTATCTTTATACTTAAATTTTAGTCTATTTAAAATCTTTTTTAACATTTCCTCAAATTTGCGGTTAAATCCGTTTCCAATGCTGTTTACATTACTACAAATAAATCTGTACTTAATTGGTATCTTATGAAATTTAGGTGTTACGAAAAGAAAAGGAAATGACAATTTTTTTACTTTAGGCAGAGGAATATTAACCTTTTTTGAAAAGGCCAGATGTTTCTTAATTAGTGTCTGAATAGTAGATTTGTACAAACTGTAGGTGACATTATTGTTAAGCTCAGTAAATATCATATTAGCATAATAGCTTTTTCAAATAACTGCAAAATTGTTAGATGCTTTATCGACTGAACAAAAAACAAAGGTATTTTTTAATTTCGATATTTCCTTCTCTAAATTTGCATTTATACTATGGTAAGTGTAATTAGAAGAATCATTCATATATTTTATTTGAAATGATTTAAAATCATCCAATATTTTAAATTTCCAGTCATTGAAAAGGGGGATAGGTTTATTGAATTTGTAACTTAAATTGAGTATAAACATATGTAATTCAGATTTGAATAGATTGAAAGATTTTTTTAAATTAATCTTCTTGTTTAATCTAAATTTAGTACCGTATTTCATTAATTGTTTCAATTCATCGTTGGATATAAAATCAAGGTCACCTGTAACTATATGCTTTGCATTTTTATCATAAAAGGATGATTTCTGAAAATTCCCACATTCTCAAGACAAATTCAAGTAGGAGTCCAAATCCTGTGCAACTTCTCTATAATTAAATAATTTATTACCCAAGGTATTTGTATAATAGACACATTTTTAACTGGAAAAATTTCATTGTGTCTGGTAACAATTTTATTTAGATATAAGTTATCAAAACTCTTTTGCTGAAATGTACAAACGAAGTATATTTCATCAGTTTTAAACTCTTGATATTTACCTATTTTATATAATAAAAAGTCCGTTAATAAATCCTTAAACTGTGTGTTATCACTAGTAAACTCTTTAATCTTCTGCTGCAATCTTCGTAAAAGTTTAAATTTTAGACTGAATAAAATAGTTTTAATTTCTTTAATATTGTAATTTTTATTAAAAAGATTGTATAAGTCATGCAATACTATGGCTGGATTTATATTTTTATATTTGACAAACAGTGCTTTATTTGAGTGATTCCCCCTTTTCCCTCTATTGTAAGAAAATGAAGGTTTGTAAACTGATGAAAAGAGATTATAAATACATATTGAACCCTCTGTATGATAGCAAATTTTAGTATTCAACCCATGTGGATATAATGATTTTGTACGCAAAATATAAAAACTTTCACTACGCAATCTAAAAGCGTGATCAAAAACCTGCTCTAAAATTTGTATTCTGACATTTTTAAAACCATGTAAATGGAAATGCTTTATTTTGAAAGATGTACCAGCCACATTTCTTTCAGACAATGATCTATGATTAATGATTCGCTTATGTAGTACATCAGAAGTCTCACCCACATATTTCTGATTTCAAACCAAGCATGTTAACAAATATATAATGTGAGTAATTTTTCAAAAAATATAATTCAAATTAATTGTACTTTTGGCATAAATGTTTTCAGACAAATCCCCATTCGGGCAAGTTTTTCATCTTTTATCTGTACACTTGTTTAATCCCATAATTAATGCAAATTGATGAAAAATATTTTTAAATAATTTTTTCGAGCGAGTATACTCGTTGCAAAATGTAAGGTAAGATAACAAATATGGATACAAGAAAACCAGCTCCGAACCAAACACAATAACAAATACAACTCGAAATAGCGCTATAGCTGCTTTATAATCGAAATGCCAAATATAAGCTCAAAAAAATCAAAAGTAAAACAAAAAATAAAATATAAAAATAAAAATAAAATCCATGCGGTAAGCGCTACAGCTGCATATAACCACACAGATTATATATAGCACATTATGTTTTAAATGCGTTTGTCGGACCCAGAATCCTGCACCACAAATAAACTAAGTATAACCATAAAACATCCAAGAAATTTAAACAGATATAACCTGAACAAGAAAAAACAACAAAAGGCTGTGGCCTCTTCAGCGGTGGGCATTTTAGAAATCACAGCAATGTTTCAGATTAATTACAATTTACAACAAACTATTATTCAGTAGTGACAGTGGGTTTCGGCCAGAGTGTCGCAAAGCATAAATCAAATGCATAAAAACAATTGAAAGCATATAACGAACACTCCCCCACCGGACCCGACGCCACAATAAACAGTGCATCTCGAAGATACAACTGATTCAGAACGTATGTGTAATGTATACTGAAACAATAAAATTATTTTACCCAAATCCGAACAACACAGCCACAAAAAACAATAACTAAATTCCAGTGATCCATAATCTGTCCACAAACGTTCCATGTCTGTTGCCACACAATTGCAGACATCCTTGTAAAACCGTCCAAAAAAGGCTTTAGGTTATACAAATCATTAACTGTCAATCGCATAGCAACTCCTCAAAAATGAAGACTGTCTGTAAAACTAGTATATTTATTAATGAAATTCAAAGGTATATTATTTTTATAAAACCAAATACAATATACAAATACCTTGGGTAATAAATTATTTAATTATAGAGAAGTTGCACAGGATTTGGACTCCTACTTGAATTTGTCTTGAGAATGTGGGAATTTTCAGAAATCATCCTTTTATGATAAAAATGCAAAGCATATAGTTACAGGTGACCTTGATTTTATATCCAACGATGAATTGAAACAATTAATGAAATACGGTACTAAATTTAGATTAAACAAGAAGATTAATTAAAAAAAAAATCTTTCAATCTATTCAAATCTGAATTACATATGTTTATACTCAATTTAAGTTACAAATTCAATAAACCTATCCCCCTTTTCAATGACTGGAAATTTAAAATATTGGATGATTTTAAATCATTTCAAATAATATATATGAATGATTCTTCTAATTACACTTACCATAGTATAAATGCAAATTTAGAGAAGGAAATGTCGAAATTAAAAAATACCTTTGTTTTTTGTTCAGTCGATAAAGCATCTAACAATTTTGCAGTTATTTGAAAAAGCTATTATGCTAATATGATATTTACTAAGCTTAACAATAATGTCACCTACAGTTTGTACAAATCTACTATTCAGACACTAATTAAGAAACATCTGGCCTTTTCAAAAAAGGTTAATATTCCTCTGCCTAAAGTAAAAAAATTGTCATTTCCTTTTCTTTTCGTAACACCTAAATTTCATAAGATACCAATTAAGTACAGATTTATTTGTAGTAATGTAAACAGCATTGGAAACGGATTTAACCGCAAATTTGAGGAAATGTTAAAAAAGATTTTAAATATACTAAAATTTAAGTATAAAGATAGTAATATGCATTGGATTATTTTGAACAGTTATGAGATCAGGAATGAACTAATTAAAGATGATATACAAAGTGTCCAGACATATGATTTTGAGAATCTTTTCACAAACATTCCTATTGCAGGGTTAAATGATGTCCTTTTAAAAGTTGTCGATTTAATTATAGCTGACACCGATTTAGATTTTAATTTATTTAAATTATTATGTAATTTTTGTTTATATAACAACTATGTTTATACAGGTTCAAATATATATTTACAGAATAATGGAATAGGAATGGGAACAAGTTATTCTTCAACGGCAGCTAACTTATTTTTATTTTATTATGAATTTCAATTTTGTAGTGTCAATAACGATGTTAATTTTCTGGCTTTTAGATATATCGATGATTTGATAATTTTGAACTGTGATCGCGATTTTTTGGGGATATCATGTAACATTTATCCTGATATGCTGGTTTTGAAAAAAAACAAATGAAAATAATAGTGCTGCTGATTATCTTGATTTGAAAATAAACATTTCAAACGGTATACACATATCAATTTATAATAAACGGGATAACTTTAATTTTGAAGTTAACCATTTAGTTAATTGGAGTTCAAATATCCATAAACGCGTTTACGTCAATATCATAATAGGTCAGATTTTTCGCTACTATAAACTCTGTTCGAATAAAAATTTATTTTTTAAAGAACTTTTTAATTTAACCAGCATTTTGTATTATAAAAATAATATACCTTTGAATTTCATTAATAAATGTACTAGTTTTACAGACAGTCTTCATTTTTGAGGAGTTGCTATGCGATTGACAGTTAATGATTTGTATAACCTAAAGCCTTTTTTGGACGGTTTTACAAGGATGTCTGCAATTGTGTGGCAACAGACATGGAACGTTTGTGGACAGATTAAAAATCACTGGAATTTAGTTATTGTTTTTTGTGGCTGTGTTGCTCGGATTTGGGTAAAATAATTTTATTATTTCAGTATACATTACACATACGTTCTGAATCAGTTGTATCTTCGAGATGCACTGTTTATTGTGGCGTCGGGTCCGGTGGGGGAGTGTTCGCTATATGCTTTCAATTGTTTTTATGCATTTGATTTATGCTTTGCGACCATCTGGCCGAAACCCACTGCCACTACTGAATACTAGTTTGTTGTAAATTGTAATTAATCTGAAACATTGCTGTGATTTCTAAAATGCCCACCGCTGAAGAGGCCACAGCCTTTTGTTGTTTTTTCTTGTTCAGGTTATATCTGTTTAAATTTCTTGGATGTTTTATGGTTATACTTAGTTTATTTGTGGTGCAGGATTCTGGGTCCGACAAACGCATTTAAAACATAATGTGCTATATATAATCTGTGTGGTTATATGCAGCTGTAGCGCTTATCGCATGGATTTTATTTTTATTTTTATTTTTATTTTTATATTTTATTTTTAGTTTTACTTTTGATTTTTTTGAGCTTATATATATATATATATATATATATATATATATATATATACAGTAAACTCCCGACTATCCGGTCTAATGTGGTGGAAGAGTAGGCCGGGTAACAAAAAAGCCGGATAGGCCGCAGTTCTATAAATATTTACTCATTTCCTGCATTCCCCACCCCACACCATTATATTAAAAAAAACATATTACACATCTTAAGATACATTTTAGATATACAGTATATACAGTTTCCAATTAAGCAAAACATTTGCGTAAAACGTATGCCTAATTTGTAAAAAAATGAGTAAATCTTATTTTACTGTTTATTAATAAATGATTGCACACATATGAAAAGTTATGCATAAGATAAAGGAGTCAAAACTTAGTTTTTAGTTTTTGATAAAGTAATTGATAGATGAATGCTTCTCTCTGTTGTCCTCTTCCGCGACGCAATTACCCTCCACTTACACAAGCAGATAATATCAGCTGGTGTCGACTCCTGCTGACTCGTAGTTTCTCCTCCATAGTCACTACAACCTATTTTAGTTTATCACCCATTTCGTTAATTTTTAATAACTAAACACGAAGCACACTAAAAGACTATGCGAAAGTAAACCAGGATAAGCGGAAAATGACGTCCACACTTGTTCAGTCGCACAACTGACAAAACAGGTTATCAAGCTTAAAGCCCCCTCCCTTTCTGTCTGTCTCTGTTATTGCATTCGCAATTCCTTCTTACAACTTCTTGTCGAGAGTTAGCACTTTCCTACGGACGGGAACCTGCTGGTCTCGGCCGCTTGCAACATACCTCATTTTGTTTTACTTGACCGGATAGTACGGGGGGCCGGATAGTCGAGAGCCGGATAGTCGAGAGTTTACTGTATATATATAATTTTTACACTGGATCCTATTAGTTTTGTTTTCTTTTGAACACAGAGGAGTCATTTCGTGATGGTTAATGGCTGCGACCGCCTTCCACCACTGTGTCATTAAAAGCATGCATGGGCTAGAAGCTACTGCATTCTTGCTTCATGTTTCCTCTTCATGAACGAATCCGCTGAAGTAATTCAATAAATGTAATTATTTCGTCATTTTAAATGCATTTAAAAAATAACTCGGCCTTCAAAATATAAACGCAATTACAAAAATATATCAGAAATTAATTTAGACTAATTTGTGTTGGAAGGCATTAAAATAACGTTAACAAAAAATAAAACCTCAAGATGAAACTAAGCTAACGAAAATACGAGAAAACTACCCGAATAACTTACAAATTTCGTTAAGGTTAAAGACCAGAAAACCTAAAAATCAGTATAAATACATTGTATCAAAAGTAAAAAAGATGATATTGTAATTCGCAGAGAGTATCTCAGATAGTCAAACAATTACTAAAACTGGAAATATAGGAAATATACTTAATTTGAAATTTAAATAACATGTTGAAAATCGAGAAATCCATTATTAGCTAATTTGCTTCAAACAGAGACATACAGTTAAGTTTTAACTTTTGTTAACAAATCGAATTATGTCCTATTGTGAAACTGTGATCTCCACCATGCAATTCATTGACATATGCATCAATGTAAGTAGACTTACAATTTTATTTAAAAGATTCTTTGACGGCTTCATTGGTCGAATGAAAAACGCCATGTGTCAAATGTAATGAATGCGTTTAATAAGCTAATAGTCTTCTATATTCTTGGGTGCGGACAATACTTTGACAAATGAATTACTAAGTTTAAATTTCGAAAATAAAACCAAAAAAATGTAAAAGATTAGCCATTATTCCTGTTGTGCTCACTTACTTCGTGCATTTTCTTTTTATCTGGTCTTTTAATAATAAATGCATTCGCACACACTACTTAATTTCAGATGATTTGAAAATAGCAATTTAACATTAGGTAACGGATATATTTAAGAAAGCCTTTAAGAACAATGGATCTAGACTTATTTATCTCGATTTAATAAAAACAAGTTTGTTTCAGTAAAAGTTTTTATTATTCTCTCATTCCCATGTACATTTTCCGAATCAAGATAGATTTTCGACGCACTTCTTTTCGAACATCATTAGACAATGAGATCATATTCAACTCATGTGTAATTAAAAGAGAAAAAAATGAGCGCTATAAAAAATATATTATAAATTTATACAGAAAGTACTAAAGAAATATTTATCTTATTTCATTCGCGTTTATATTTTAGGAAACAATTCACTACATTCGCAAGTTTTACGATTATTTTTCCGAATGCAATAACAAATGTCAATTCACTACGTTTGTTTAATATATCATACGCAATGTATTAACCAGTCATCTTTAAGTCTGATTACCTGAATCAAAATAAAACACAACTAACAAATATGAAAGGTAATCGGACCAACAAATACTCCCAAAAGTGTCTGCCTGGCTTGTTTATGTGCATAACTTTTCTTTGGAGCTATTTCGGAAATTACGCACTTTTTCTTTAATAAAAAAAAGTGTTTTTTCTTTTTTAAACATCCCGAGTTTCATTATTTTCTCCGTTATCCAAAGCCATAAAATATGTGGGTTTGATAGGGTGGATTTTTTTTCTTTTGTATTTTTTTCTTCTTTTTTTTTTCCTTTTTGCAGGTGACAGTATTTGTTGAATGGATGTGGAGAACCGAATAGTTTGTCCAAATATATATAATTTGGCAATTGTTTTGCTTTTTATGAATAACTAGCAGGCTAGGTCCGCTAAGATGGTCCTAATTTTACAAAACGACTTTGACTCAAACAAAATATATCGATGAATAAAATTCATTTTTAGACAATATGACATATATATATATTAAGGCAAAATACCATAATTTATGATAAAAAATAAATTGTGGTTATATTAGTGTATTATACATGCAAAGGACCGTGGTAATATCCTATATCTAGTAATACAATCGTAAAAAAATCCATCGGATAGTTTTTGAAAGGACAATTCTTTTAGGATCTCTTGCTGATAATTACAACATCAATAAAATTCCAGATTCGAAACCTCAAATATTTTTGTAGTTCTTCGAAAAATAAGAACTTTTTCATAAATCAGTTATAAATTATCAAACTCATAATAACTTCAATAAATGCACACATACTACAGCTTGAATTAATATACTTCCTTTTAAAAAAGTATTTAAATTTTTACTTACATATATAGAGAGATATATTAATTTTCTGTTACTCTCTTTTGTGAGTTCAATTTTTGCCGGCAAGAACAGTTCCATTAAATTTTTACATCTAACTTAAAAAGTAAATCAGAAAAATAATAAAACGGGGGTACCACAGCAACCGACTGACAGATTTGGCTACTATAGCCAAGGAGGCACACTGCCCCCGGCTGAACACTTAGTTCAGCATCTACATTAAACAATTTAAAAAAAATAAGAATATACTTACATATATATGATAAATTTTCGATAACATACTTACATACAGCTACAGATACAAAAGAAAAAGTAATACGAATTATAAAATCTAAGAAAAAAACCGCATGAAATGAACCCAAATTAAGCAATAATAAAGGTAAATATGAATAACAAAGAAATTAAACTTTTTAAGAATAGATTTTTAGCGTCTATTAGTCCATCAAGTCCAATTCTAGATTACATAAAAGTTGCACAGGTCGTTTTAGATCGCCTTTTGCAGTCTGTAATATAAATTATCTTATTTTAGAGTCTCGACCATATATGAGTTCTGTAACACGACCATATTTCCACATATGTTTTGGGATCTTTTCATCATAAATTATCACTGTATTGTTAACTTTGATCTGAGGCGATGAATTTATGCTTTTCACTTAAAAAGTAGATCTAAGTTCTAAGAGGTATTCATTTCTCCACTTTTTCCAAAAGCGTGTCAAAAATTAGTTGCTTATATTTATATTTTTTGACAACCAAATCTTATTGGATTTCTCTTGGGTACAAATTGATAATCCATAAGAAGGTAAGGAAATTAATCGTTCACCAACCAAAAAATGAGATGCCGTAAAAGGTGATGGTTCAGCATTTTCTTCGTAGAGATAACATAAGTGACATGAATTGATCACAGCTTCTATTTCTGTAAGTTTTGTTTCTAGCTCTTCATAACTGAGACAAGTTTTGCCTAGAAATTTTTTCAAAAGTGTTTTTACTGATCGGACCATTCTTTCCCATAAGCCGCCCCACAAAGAAGTCCTGGGAACTATAAACTTCCAAGTTATTTTATTATTTCTCAAATAATAAAATTTTCTTGCTTAGAAATTCTTTTCCAAGCATCTTTTAACACCAAACCAGCTTTAGAAAACGTCTTGGCATTGTTACTGTACATTATTTTTCAGAAACGTCTTCTAGAGAATATCGTCGTGCTAAGATAAACGTTTCAGTACTTTGATTGGAGATTAGTTTTAAATGTATCTCTCTAGTTACTGCACTTGTGAATACAGCAATTCGATACAACAACAACAGCCTTCCCAGTACCTTCAGAAGGTTTATAATAAATTGGACCGGCAAAATCGTCGCAAGAGGTCTCAAAAACTCGTTTTTCAATTATTCTGTCTTTCAATAAATTTGCTATTTCCACCTTTCCTGGAATAGAATTAAGTTTTCGACATATCATACACAATATTAAGACGAATTTTACAAATCTTCTTCATTTTATTATAAAACATTTTTCACGAAAGTGAGCTAAAGTGACAGCTACATCAAAATGGTACATTCTTTCATGAGCATACTTAATGAGTAATTTTACAAAATAACATTTATTAGAAAGTATCCACGGATATTTTTCTTGCTTTGTAACTTCAGAAAACTGAAGTCTTCCGGATAAAATACGTAAGTTATTTTCATCTATTTGTGGATTAAAGTTGTGTGAGGAAGAAACTTTATTAAGTGGGGTTTTTTTGTTTACGTGCTTCTATTTAAACTTTAAATGAAGTTTCCTGAGTATGTTTGATACAGTATTTTTCTGCCATTTCTACTTCTGAAGTATTTAAAGGTTACATTTTGCCAAAAATGGCACTTGACACGTGTCTGGCACAGTTTTTGTGCCGACTAAAGTGTCTGTCATTTTCAAAATATTTTTTTCTAAGCATAAATATTATTCTGTCTCAATCTCAGCGTGCCTCAAATACCTTTTTTTGTGTAGTCAAAAAATGGCACTTGACACGTATCTGGCACAGTTTTTGGGCCGACTAAAGTGTCTGTCGTTTTCAAAATATTTTTTTTTCTAAGTATAAATATTATTCTGTCTCAATCTCAGCGTGCCTCAAATACCTTTTTTGGGTAGACAAAAAATGGCACTTGACACGTGTCTGGCACAGTTTTTGGGCCACGATCCTTCAGCCAGACATTTGTATTCAGCCATTACAAAAGAGGTGTTGCACAAATTTTCAGGGTGCCTCAAAGACCTTCCCTAAAATGTTTAGCGGCTCTTTTACTATTACATTTTAACTCGGGATACCAAAGACGACTATATTCGGTCAAGTAGTTCAAAAATTATGCTAGTTTAAAGTTTGGGACGCCTAAAGTCAGCTTCATTTATAATAGTTACAAAATGAATGCAATGTTGGTAGTTTTTGTTTACAGAAAATTTTAAATATACAGTAAAATTAGGTGTTCTTATTGAAACTTACAGAGTCTAGTATATTTTAATTATGAAGACGAACCATTTATGCATATTCTTTTTCAAAATGGATGGATCTAACACATTATTTCTAGTCGAATAGCAATTTCTGTTTTTTTTTTTTTTTTTTCTGGGACATTTTAGTTATTAAAATGTTTTTTTGTTTGTTTGTGTGTTTGTTTGTTTGGCCAAATGTAAATCTTATTCACACGTTTATGTTATTGCATTCATCGACTTACAATTTGAATACAAAACTAAGAATTAAAATGTACATAACGGTAAAAAGCCTAAATCAATATTTTTAAGTAAAATTCGTTTTATATTTTTTATTAAAAATCCGTGTAAAAGACCATATTTTTAATTATATATTTCTAAACAAACTAATTAAAGTGGAAATGATTTTTTATATTGAATAAAATATACTTTTTTTCAAATCATTTTAATCGAACCGAATAATTCCAGTTCCCGAATAACCGAATCATTCGAATTCGAAGTATAAAACAAAGATAATTTTCAGACAAGAAATCTTACATATTCATCAACAGCGCATTTGATGAAGAATTCACAAAAAAGAAAAGTGCAAATATTATGAAGAACTTTTAATGCACTATTCATATCTCGCTAAGTGTTACAATTTGATTGTATAGAAAGATATAATTTCGACAATATCTAAAAATCTTTTGTTATTAATATTGCTATTGACAGATAAATAATTGTAAATTTAGAAATTGAAAAATCCAAATATGCTAAGCGTTTGAACAAATTTATTTCATGAAAAAGGTTTACTAATAATTCTATATTTAAAAAATGTTTAATGTAATAAAGTACTATTAAAAACTTTAATTAAGAAAAAAAATCTAAGAAATCACGAATATAAAAATGCTTTGTTTTTTTTCAAACAAATATAACTTGAAAAAGAGTTTCAAAATGTGTCATATCAGAAATACATATAGTCCATCAATATCAAACGAATATAATTTTGCTATAGTATGACGCCCGCTGAAGCATCAGTTTAAAAGGGCCTCATTAATCAAAAGGCATTCAGATTTCAGAAAACGCAGTTTTATATTATACAGCCGAGTGAACAACATGCATTTTCATTTACATTTTTCAAGAAATTTTCATCATTCTGACAGCAAAGCAATCCGTCTACGTTTTCTGCAAATTTCCTTGCAGAACATAATGAAAAGTAAAAGGTCACATATTTTATGTGTCTAAAATATTCGAAATTGATTTTTATGATTTTCTATTCAATTTTTTAAAATGCATATAAAAATGGTAACGTATGTTTTATTCTTAAAAAAATCTTTTTTTGGTATCGATTAAATAAGTAAATTTGCTTTAAAATTCTAAAGAAAAATACTTTGAGTTCATTTATTTGAAATGTTTAGTTCTGATTATCAAGAGGTAACACCGCTTGTTCAAAACTGGTTGATTGGATCCAAAATTTGAAATCTTTTTTAAATGCTTTCTTCTTTAAAGTCAAATATAATACTTCATAAGTTAGAAATATATATCGAAATCTAAAACAATAATTTTGGAGTCACTGGAATTAGAACTAGCCATAGAGAACAAGCAGAATGAAAAAAAGTTAAGCATGTTTTAATATATATATATATATATATATATATATATATATATATATATATATTTTTTTTTTTTTTTTTTTTTTTTTTTTTTCAGAGCAGCATTTTCAAAATTTGGGACATTATTTTCAGGGAATTTGCAGTTAATTAAATTGAATGATTTAAAATTTAATCGCAATCACATTTTTCTAGTGAAATGCGTACCATTTTTTCAAAATATTTATATCTTGACTTTCGAATTGATGCCATTCCAGTAAAAAAGTTTTGTATTTATTGAAAAAAAAAGTTCACTAACATTTATTAAGAAAGCTATTTTTTTTTTCTTTTTTCTAGATAAGACTATGATGAATTATCTTGTATACCTCTCGTCCCATTTTTGGAGCGTAAAAATTAAATATATCTCCAAATATTAAGCGTTATATTTCATCGCTGAGATTTGCGATCTTTTAAGTTTTAATTTTTATGGTTTAATATAGTTCGATGTTCTAATTTTTAAACGAAAATTTATGAAATCATTGTCCTTAACTGCGTTCATTATAATTTTCTGTATAAAAATTGTGATTAAATAAAATAAAATGTGCCTGGTATGAATTGCATATCATAATAACATTTTGGTTATATATAAATTGTTTTCTCGAAAAATAAAAAACGCACTTTAAAACTGAATGAAATCAGTTGTGTTATTTTCATTTATCTTCAATCGAAGCAGCATATAAAAATATAAACGAATATAGAAAATACACAAACATTATAAGAAAATACCAAATACAAAAACGATTTTCGACAAATATCGTAAAATTACGCCTTCCATATTTATATTAAATTAAAGCAAATGATTGCTAGCTAGATAAATTACTCACCATCTTTTTAATTGAACTACCAAAAAATGAAATCTCCTTTGAAAATTATAATCCAAAATCATTATTCAAAATCTTCGTTACTTTTGAAAAATTCAGAGTTTCCTAAAAGGCAATCCAATGCCATCAATCACATTTTTAGGTGCGTTTGTAATTATATAAATACGTAGCACCTATAGTCATCGTTCAGTCCGTCTGTCTGTCCGTATATAACAGAACAAAAACCACCGAACGGAATGGTCTGAAATTTTAAATATATAATTGTTGCGAAATTTTGTCGAATCATTTTAAATTTTATGAAAATCGGATGTATAGTTTAATGACAGGGACAATCAAACCTTTTCCGTTTCATTACGGCCAATGGGGAAAAAATTGTACCAAGTGCATTTTAATGATGTTACGGCCTTTCGAACAGAATGAAAGTAATATGCACTTATGAAGTGCACTAAAATATACATTCAGTAGAATATGCTGTGCAAAAAATATTTATAAAACTAGTTATAGTACTAACACATGTCATTTTCCACGTTTGACGTGCAATTTCCAACTTGTTTTTCATGTTATTGCTAACTGTAGTATGGATACTCGCTGTGTAGCTTGCATCTTTAATTTGTATAATTTTCCTTTTAAATTTGTCCGGGTTTAATTTTTGATTTTATTTCAAGCTGTATTCCGCTAGAGTCTCATATACTCGGGACGTGGCTGGGGACGTACGAATCTGGCTTCCGCAAAAGAGTCGTAATAAGAGTAGAATAAAGCACCGCGGACGGAAAGAAGCCGCTCGCCGTGACACAGTGATCTTTCAACCGATTGCCACAGCAAAAAAGTTCTTGAGCTACCAGGAATACCTCCAAAATCCAGCAACTGCGATCTTCCGCATCCTTCAACTTATAAAGGATATAAAAAATACCCCCTTTAATCTATAATTCAAAAAGTCATATGCAATAGCAATTTCAAATGCAAAAAAAAAAAAAAAAAAAAACAGCTAAAAAATGGTGAGATTCCATATTATCTATAAACCTAAATAAAAATCTAAAATAAACGTTACACCTACCACCCCTCTACTGAACATCTCTACGAAGTAAATGGATTCACTATAATAAAAATCCTACAATTATCGATATAATAAAGAAAAAAAAGGAACTTGAAATTTCCCATTTTTCAGAAGTAATTGAAAACTCAGCAGTGTGGCGAAGATATATTCGTATGCAAAGGCTCGCAATATGAGTAAGAAGAAAAACTCCAACACAGAATTTAGAGGACTTGAACTTGTTTATTATGAAACTTTTAAAGGAGGGCCATGAGAGTACAGTGGGACGGGGAGAAGTCAAACACAAGACTGCCCGACGGGGCGGCCCCGAAGGGTAGAGAGCTGAGGTCTGTCACCTTCAAGATCAGAGGGAGTAGTGGTCAAAATATTCATTACAATCACTCACTCATTGGCGAGATGAATAGGAACATATGTACTGTATTGGCGATGAATATTGGTGGCGTGGACAAAGGAATCAGAAGCATCCCGAAGTATTACATAGAACTCAAACTTACGCCATGGCGTGCTATATGGTTACACGTATCTTAAAATCCCTGCGGTAAGGGAAAGTGGCTAAAGAAATAGCTAACACGTGATATTACATGCTCGTTATAGATTTAACGACAGCTGAATTAGTCAGCAAGAGGCATATGGCTTTTATCCGACAAACAGAAGGGTGAGAATTGAATACCAGAGGCTGGGAAAATATGCATTAGATATCGTCGGCTGCAAAGCGAAAAGGCATTCATTTGTATTTTATTCTTTTACTTTATTTCAATGGAAAATAGCTGCGGTTAAGATCTTTTTCTATCGTGTGAATTTGAAAGACAGAAAAAGGAACCGAGATAAATGATGTCTGCATTTGAAAAGAACTTTAAAAAGTAAAAGCGAAACTTACAGTAGTGAGATGGGGGGGGGGGGGGAGAATGAATAAAGACATATGAAATTAACTCTAAAATGTCAAATTTAAACTAAATATTTTATTTGAAGAGGGGGGGGGGGAGAATAATGACAATTTATAATAAACCAGCAAGGTTAAAAGTTGATTTTTTGAGGGGAGAGGAGGAATAATGAATATATAACGGTAAAGCCGTTGTATATATCACCCATTACCACCAGAAATAAAACTGTGAATCTTGTAGAACAGTTTTTTTTTATGAAGATTACATTGTCCACCCCATACGTATAAGTATTTAAAACAGATATAACATAATAACAAAGATAAGCCTCCATATATATATATATATAACATATAACTGTGTGCTTGCAATTCTTTAACTGTTTGCATAAAGCAAAACTTTTCAGGTCATGATAAATGGCGCCTTTTTTTTTTTTTCTTTTCTTGGTATTCATTAGTCCTAACAGTCACCATGAAAGAGCAAATAATATTTTTTGTATTTAACAGGATCCTTTATATTTAAATAGCTTTTTAGTATTTGATTATGAGGCTGGTACCAGCATTTTTCATGACCAAAATAAGAGAAGTAAATTTTTTTAAGTATCTTATTATACTATCTTCTCAAAATAAAAATAACATAATATAAATGCAAGCAACAAAAGACACTGATACTACTTTAAAATGAAATAGAAAATAAAAGACATATATGTGTCTGTAAACAAAAGCTAAATGAAGTAATATAAAAAAAATAAAAAGGTAGAAAATTGGTTTTCATGCACACCGCACAGGACTACAAAAGAACGGGATGCATATAGCATGCCTATGAATGGGTGTAGCCCTTATTCTTGTTAAGAAACAAGTGTGATGGCGTCAGTTTAGAACATCAGCCCTAGGGGGGGAGGGAGTTATGAGACCCATACATCAAGTGACACATAGGTCCCTGCTCCCCAAATATCACATTGATCTTCAAAGGAGCATGCGTCAATGTATCATATAAAAAAAGTTATGTTTATTGAATTGAAACTACAATTCAAGTGTTTTGTCTCTCTACACAATGAAGCTTGGACCCTTAGGGCAAAAATTTTGAACAGGAACAAAACTTCACAGGGGATAAATTAAAAATAATAAAAAAACTGAGATAAATATCTCACATATCAAAGGTAAAAGGTCAATCCGAGGTGTGGAGAGACGTGACATGATCGGATAAGTATAACAACTGCCATTTTTTAAAATAAATTCTAAGTTTGTATTCCTTACAATGTATCAAGCAGGATATGAACTGTATGTGTATTGTGTAACATTAGGTAATGTTTTAAACATTTAGTGTAACTGCAGTAGGTTACTAATGCTATAAACAAAAAAAAAATTGTTTTACTGTTATTGTGAAGTTATGTTATTACAAGAATGACATAATATCTTAGACGTGCTTATTGTCTAAGTGAAGCTTAACGAGAGATTTTATTTAATCTCCAAATTTAAAAGAAAACGTGTAATTATGTACATGTAGAAAACCAAAACAAATGTGATGAAAACAATAAAAACACCTTAAGTTTGAAATTTAAAGAAAATGCATGTGAAGGGGTAGCATCCTGTAAACTGGGCATACTTTGTTGTGAAACAAAGTGATGGTGACATGAAATGTTATGGCATAAAAGAAATATAATAATAAAGGAAAAATTAAGAATCTGTTAAAACTTAACTTTTTAATAAATGTATAATTTGTGAATATCATGTGAGGTCAAAAGTAGTTCCTGGTATAATGAGAACAAAAAAAGAAATATCCTAATGTGTAACGTTGAAACCTAGAAACAAAATATTTTCAATTGTGTATAATGTATGCTTTTTTTTACCAAACAAAATATCAATGAACTAAATTGTAATAACAATGATCTAAGTTGTAATATCAATGAACTAAATTGTAAGTGTATCTTTATGAACCAAAGAAAAATGTGTATTTCAATGAACGAAACAAAGAAAAGTATTTCACAATGAACTAAAACAGTGTATGTCTGTGAAAAAAGAGAAAAAATCAACGACTTAGATGTATGTTTGTGAACACAGCAATCTAAGTACTTCAAAGAACAAAATGTGAGCAAGTATTTCACTGACTTAAAGTGTAAAAGTAATACGATGAACTCAAATGTGTGTAAAAAAATGAAACATACTATGAACTCATGTGTCTAACAAAAATATATATATATTCCAATGAACTAAAGTGTCTACCAAAACAGAAATTGGTATGAACTAATATGCAAAACAAATCACAAGAAAGAAAAGAAACTATGAACTTATATGTGTCAGGAAAAATTCTTTGAACTAAGTATTGTCATGAAATGAAAATGATAGTGCAATTGGTCCCTGAAGTACACAAAGAATTGACAATGCTATGAACTCGTGTAAAGTGTTTTTTTTTCTATGAACTCAATGAACTATGAACTCAGTTGTGTAAACTATGAACTCAATACACTATGAACTCAGTTGTATGAACTATGAACACAAACTCATTGTGTACATATGGAGCCAAGAGCATTGTATCACAAGTACAAAAATGCTTCGCCTAAAGTTAAAACAAACAAATCAAAAAAAACTGTGCTTTTAAGTAAAGAAAAGTGAAAAAGGGTAAAATGTAACCAGGAAATGCAACTTGTGTGATAAAATGTAACCGAATAAATCAAACTAAGATTAACAAGTGAAATTATATTCAAATTTCTAAAAAAAATAAATCTAAAAATGTAACTAGTGTAATGATGAATGTTTAGAGTTTAATTACTGTAATACACATTCAGCAAAAAAAAAAAAAAAAAAAAAAAAAAAAAAACATCCTAAAATGTGAAAATCACCATGTCTGATGACCCGCATCAGAAAAATTTTCACTAACGTTCCATTTCGTCATTCATTTGGCTATTTGCGCGCTCAACAATCAAATGAACAAGCAACCTATTGTACACTTGTGTTTATCTAATAAAAATGAGAGAAAAGAAAATTTAATGTAATTGAATAAACTTCAATTAAATCTGAATAATACTGTCGAAAACTGACATATGTATGTAAATGCATAAGAAAGTGAAAAACTTTAAAAGGAATGCTGTTGATAGTAACACCTTCACAGTAATATGTGTTAAATAAAAACGAAAAATGTAAAATGTATGTTACATTGTTTTTTTTTATTATTAAAAAGGAAGCTGCATGAGATGTTTATGGGAATGTATTGCAGTTGTATACTTTTTCTCGCATTTGCTTGATGAATTTTTTTAATGATGGACAATAAGGTGCAAAAGCACTGTGGAAAATGTCAAAGTTGGTGTTATTGCTATCAATATTTCGAATGCAATTAATGCATTTTGGAGGATTTCTGCACTGAGTGTCAATGTGTGGCAAAGCACACACGGAGCATCTAATGTCATTATAACACGAAATTGCAAGATGATCACTGTATACATGAAACTTAAAACAACGTCTAACATTTATATATGGTTTAACAGGGTACGGTTTTGATTGTATCATAATTTCCCTATGCATTAATAATTGCCTAGCATCCTGTGGTGCAAGCTCAAAGATCCAATTAAAGGACTTAATATGTAGGAGCTTGTACTTTTTAACAAAGTGAACATCAGGTTCAGGTATATGGATTAAATCTGAAATACCAAACAAGATATCAGGAATATTTAAATTTTCAGGGAGGTTACAAATAATGAAAGGAATAGGTTTAGTTACATTAAGTTTAGCAGGGGATAAGGACTTTAGAGAGGAATCGCTAATATCTGTAAATTTTTCATTGTGCTTACGTTGAGTGTGCAGGTCGGAGCTAAGATATGTGTCTTTTTTATCATTTTCCAGTTGTGGTAACTTTTCTTGTTTACACATATAAGAGGGGACAGTTTGAGTTGATTTATGTAGGGCAGATGGAGGGAGTTTATTGTTGACATCAACCACCTGATCACCCATAGTCTTACTACATTTAGTACGCTTCGTCTTACCTTTCTGTTGGCCTGTGATTTCATGTAATCTCTCTATAAGTTTCTGATTTACAAGAAATAAATTATCTTTATCCTGTTTTAATTTGGAATAATCATCTTTTAGAACATTAAAGTTTAGTTTAAGCACATGAAAATTGAATTTAATGATCTGAAGGAAATCCACAATATTTTCAGACAAAGATGCAGCATTTTCGGTCTTAAGTGAATTTTGAATAGATGTGGCTTCCATATTAATGGAATCCGAATATCTTAATAATATCTCCTCGAAATAATCTACCCATGGAGATACAGAAATGGGGTGATTAAAATCACTAATAGAATTTTCATCATTAGCTGCCATATTTTAAAAATAGACTGGTGAAGTGTCTGTTATCTCCAAAACCTTTTTTTTTATATCTCGCTTTATTTAATTTCTGTTGTTTACTTTTTTTTTTTTGAAAAGCCAAAGTGGAAAAAAAAATTCTTTTTTTGAGAGAGCAACACAAATAAAGCAAAATAAATAATACGAGTATTTCAAAAAGGTGTAAGTATGCAAAAACTATACATATCAGAAATGAAATGCATGCACATAAAATAAAACTCAATAAGTTGCATAAATCAATTATACACAAAAGGAATAATGAAAGGGGGGAAGTGTAAAAAAAAATATGAGTGTATCAATCACAAGATTTCTGTAAGTTAAATTTCTGTCTACATCAAGTTGGATTAAAGTGTCCGAAATTCAATAAAATAAAAAAAAGGTAACTAAATTGTAGTTCTGGTTTAGAATACAGGAAAAAGCAAACAAGGTCAGAGTGGAGCAACACATTCTGAAAAGTGTGCAAATATCACAAACAAGTGTAAATATGCAAACGTTGTGAGCGTAATATGCACATAATAATATAAAAATATCAAATACTGCAAAACTTGAGCAGAGAATTTTTGTGTTGCCTATTGGCATAATAAGTATACCTTCAAAATATGCCAGTGGGGTTAAAGGGTTAAATTATAGATTTTTAAATGCATAAAGAAAAATACCTTAAGAAAAAAAACAGAGCACAACATAGCATGCATATGCAATTTCATGGAAAAAATGAGAATACTGTCATAATTTAAACACAAAATTATAATAACTGAAATATTAATAAAAGTATAATAAAAATATCATTTCAAGTAGCATATGCACTTATGATTATTATTATTATTATTTTTTAGAGACAAAAACAGCCCGAAAGGAGAAAAACGAAACTAAAATGCTATGACTATTAATTATATTTTTAAATTTGCATAGAAGTAATTTCTCCGTTCAAGCTGACACAAAATAAATTTATGACACTGCAATTGTTATGAAAGTACAAGTATGAATATGGAACAAAAATAACATGAAAGGAAACTGGTAATTTACTGAAATTGAAAATAAAGAAAATAAAAAAAACTGAAACAATTTACAGCAATTAATTTAATATAAAAAACATTCCCTGTTCATACTTACATGCAATATGTGTGTGTTTTTTTTTGTAGAAATGTATAGTGGCACATGTACTTTCAATGAATTCTATGAAGTACGTCACTTTTTTTGTAGAGAGCATTCATTTGGAGCACGAAAACAGAGCGAGAAGAAAAACAACGTCTCTTTTTTTAAGAAGAAAAATTAAAATAAAATTATTTTAGTGACAATTTGCAACGGAAATAAAAATTAAACAATAAAAATATCATTAACGTCCTATTTTCGTACTCTGAATGCTATAAAAATGTTGAATGGTAGATGACACATCATGTGAAGTATGATTTAGTACATTCTTTTTTTTTTGAATGCAGAGTGGTTTCTTTTTTTTTAACTTTCTGGTTCAGAATTTTTTTTGTGTGTGTGTGTGTGAACTGTCATCTATTGGACATCACTGAGGTAATTTTTTTTTATCTTGCTGAAACACACCACCAAAAGGAGGAAAAATATTATTCCTCTTAATCATGGCACACTGAATGAATTTGAAGAAGAATTGTTTTGAAAAAATGTGGATAGAACTTGAGGCACAAAAATAATTGGAAAATTTTCACAATTGTCTTGAACACTAGGACACTTTCGCGAAATTATATTTCTTTTTAGCATATTTCATTATCTTTTCACCAAATCTGTGCGATTCCTGGACATTTTGCACTGCAAATATTAATCACAAGATCACAAACAAAGCGAAACGGCGCACATTTCCTGGACTTGTTGCACAAATATCATATATTTCACAAGGTTCACAGGGCATGGAAGAGCACACGGCGTGGTAATTTGTTGATGAACACACACCTCACAGGACCGACGGAGCAGCGCATAGTTCAGCTGTCACTTTTTTGAGCTAATAGCACTTCTTGGGTGAGTCTTTGGAGCAAACAGCAGAATTTTGAGTCCCAGAAAATCAGCAAAGATGGAGGCAGTCATCGTTGAAGCACACATCTGATGTTGCAAAAAACAGGAGCAGTAGCGATAATCCATGTGTACTGGAGGTACACTGTCACCCAGCAGCAGAGTAGAGTTAAGTCCGCGATTTGGAAATGTTGAGGGATCGGTGAAAACACTTCAGTCTTGAAACGCATAATTCAGTGCAGGCAGGAATAGAAGGTGGGGGGTGCAGATAAAAGTTGCTATTTTCGGGATACAGCGTCTTCGAAGAGCAGTACGGCACAGCTCAGACATCTCGTTAGGCGAGGGTAGAGTCATCCAAAAAAAAAGGCACATTGTGTAAGTCCATTAGAGCGACGAGAGCAGGCACTGCAAAGTCCCATTAAGTTACCGCCGGAGCATGCGAGCCGAGTCGGGGCAGGAACCTCAACTCCCGTAGGGAAAAAAAATGTCGTAGGTCCTTCGCGTCGCTGATAAAAAGAGTAAAATGGAATGAAACTTCTCCCCGTATTTTTTTTTAAATTATTGTTGGAGAAAAACTGGTCAACGGCGCCAATTTATGTGGCGAAGATATATTCGTATGCCCAGGCTCGCAATATGAGTAAGAAGAAAAACTCCAACACAAAATTTAGAGGACTTGAACTTGTTTATTATGAAACTTTTAAAGGAGGGCCATGAGAGTACAGTGGGACGGGGAGAAGTCAAACACAAGACTGCCCGACAGGGCGGCCCCGAAGGGCAGAGAGCTGAGGTCTGTCACCTTCAAGATCAGAGGGAGTAGTGGTTAAAATATTCATTACAATCACTCACTCATTGGCGAGATGAATAGGAACATATGTACTGTATTGGCGATGAATATTGGTGGCGTGGACAAAGGAATCAGAAGCATCCCGAAGTATTACATAGAACTCAAACTTACGCCATGGCGTGCTATATGGTTACACGTATCTTAAAATTCCTGCGGTAAGGGAAAGTGGCTAAAGAAATAGCTAACACGTGATATTACATGCTCGTTATAGATTTAACGACAGCTGAATTAGTCAGCAAGGGGCATATGGCTTTTATCCGACAAACAGAAGGGTGAGAATTGAATACTGCAAGCCCAGAGGCTGGGAAAATATGCATTAGGTATCGTCGGCTGCAAAGCAAAAAGACATTCATTTGTATTTTATTCTTTTAGTTTATTTCAATGGAAAATAGCTGCGGTTAAGATCTTTTTCTATCGTGTGAATTTGAAAGACAGAAAAGGGAACCGAGATAAATGATGTCTGCATTTGAAAAGAACTTTAAAAAGTAAAAGCGAAACTTACAGTAGTGAGAGGGGTGGGGGAGAATGAATAAAGACATATGAAATTAACTCTAAAATGTCAAATTTAAACTAAATATTTTATTTGAAGGGGGGGAAAATAATGACAATTTATAATAAACCAGTAAGGTTAAAAGTTGATTTTTTGAGGGGAGAAGAGGAATAATGAATATATAACGGTAAAGCCGTTATAAGCAGTGTCCCGTTTCTTTTTCTAAAGAATATATATTTTCAAAATTATTAATTTTCCTTAAAATCTAATCAAATCCTACCAATATTAACGAAGACATCGTTAATAAAGCACAATCTTTGTTATATGTAAAAAAATAGTAATAATAAACTTTATTTAATTTGTTATTTAAATTAATGTCACCTGAAAATTGCGTTTGTCTTGGGCCCTTTGGCTTTCCTTTACCATCTGGCTAAGCTAGTGCTTAACTTATACATCTTTCTTTTTAAATCTTAGTCCAAATTCATTTGTTTCGACCTGATTTTCATTAAATTTTTACCGTCTATCTCAAAAACACTTTATTTTTCTGTAATACCTTGCGAGAGCGGTGTCTTTGGGTCTGGTCTAATCAAATTTATCCCGCATTTTGTTGTTTTACTTCTCCTTTTATTCGCAGATTTTTATCTGCAATAAGAGTTTTCTTTCCGCACGTACCCATGATTGATAGACACTGCAACCTTTAACTGCGTATAAAGTAGATTTCTAATAGGAGACCCCTTAAATTATTGAACTATTTAGCACTGTTTAGCACCTTGACTGAATAAATACACATTATCAAATAAATTTTCTTGTTTAATACATGGTCAACCTTGGTCAAATTAATCCAGATATTATGGAGGATTTGGTGGAGGTCGGCACTTATATAAGTAATATAAATGCGGAGATGAGTTTTAAAATTCACATTATTCAAAGCTTTAAAAAAAATTTGTATTTTCTCTATTAACCAATTCTATTGGTAAATCTACAGCGAAAAAATAATACAATGTTCAAAAGAAATAATAACAGTTTATTTAATAAAATTAAAATATTTTCGTACACTTTCGTCAAAATGGCCCCCTTTCATTCCATTAAATATGATACTAAAAAGTATTAAAAATGTTTATATAGATAAACGTAATTAATAAAAATTAAGAAACATTTTAGCCTAAAAGGAAATATGATTTCTTGCTTGAAATTTAGTATTTAATAAAATTTTATATTTATTAAAATTTATATTGTGAATCGTTTCTAAATATATTAAAAAAAAAAACTAGATTGCCTTTTCCCCAAAACTATCGAAACTCCCGGTGCAATTTATACGCATCACATCAGGTTTCCATGTAGCTAGTTATGGCCTATTTTTTGAACTGCACATAAAATGTAGCATAATACCATCAAATACCATAAATTATTCAATGTTAAGTTATTGAATTATTACAGAATTATTTAAATATCAATAAAAAAAAATTATCTCATTACGATCCAAAAAAACCGTATAATAAATTTTCATTTATTGCACAAATGCAGTGAATATTTTAATCGAAATTTTTATATTTAAACATTTCACGATTTTAAAAACGTTAAATCTCGACTATCTAGTACGAATAATTTTCGAATTTTTTTCATTTTTAGGTGCGTTCGTAATTATATAAATACGTAGCACCTATAGTCGTCGTTCAGTCCGTCCATCTGTCCGTCCGTCTGTCCGTCTGTCCGCATGTAACAGAGCAAAAACTACCCAACCGAATGGTCTGAAATTTCAAATATATGATTGTTGCAAAATTTTGTCGAGCCATTTCAAATTTTATGAAAATTGGATGTATAGTTTAATTACAGGGACAGTCAAAAGTTTTTCTTTATATTACGGCCAATGGGAAAAATTATTGCAAGTGCATTTTAATGATATTAGAGCCTTCCGAATGATCTGAAATTTTAAAGATATAACTGTTGCAAAATTTTGTCGAGCCATTTCAAATTTTAGGAAAATCGGATGTATAATTTAATTACAGGGACAGTCAAAAGTTTTTCTTTACATTACGGCCAATGGGAAAAATTATTGCAAGTGCATTTTAATGATATTAGAGCCTTCCGAATGATCTGAAATTTTAAATATATAATTGTTGCAAAATTTTGTTGAGCTATTTCAAATTTTAGGAAAATCGGATGTATAGTTTAATTACAGGGACAGTCAAAAGTGTTTCGTTACATTACGGGGAATGGGAAAAAATTATTGGAAGTGCATTTTAATGATGTATCAGACTATGCGCTTTATGAAGTGCAAAAAATTATACATTCAGTACAATATGAGGTGCAAAAAATAATTATAAAACTAGTTATAGTACGAACGCACCTCATTTGCCACGTTTGACGATTAATTTCCAACTTGTTACTTTTGTATTGATATGCACTATATGGCCAAAGGTGACCGGTCACTTTTAATTTTAGACGTTTTGTCAAATATCTAGAAACATACATGAGGAATTAACCTGAAACTGCAGGTGTGTAAATAGTATAGTATAAGTCATATATTTCGGCGAAGATTTTTTCCCGAAACACCATAGGGGACCGTCAACATATTGAAAAAGATCTTTTAGATAACCCTGTAAAAACTAATGTAGCAAAAACGTTCAAACTCGAGATTATTAAAAAGTGGCTTATTTTAATATACTGTGTTCATTTTGATGAGGAAAGCAGGTAAACTCGTAGAGAAATTAAGTTTTTTGTAAAAACAGTCACAACAGTCCCAAATTTCGCCAAGTTTTTTGCTTATAATTTGCAGAGTTCTTAATATAAAAAAACGTTCTTTTCAGAAAATATGACAAACAACATTGTACACAATACTCTGCAATCAGAATTAAAAACTAATAAAAATTGTACGAAAAATGAGCAGGTTTACTAAATAATGATTTACTGCGCATGCTCGAACGCAATCAAAATATAATTTGCATAATAAGTAAGCTAAATGTATAGAGTAACTTTTGTGAAAGTCTCAAAAACATAGTTTGAAAAGTCTGTTAAAATTCGTTTATAGAATCCATAATCCCTTATAGGATAATAATCCCTTATAGAATAAGCTAGAAATCCGTTACTCCTAAAAGGAAGCAAAAAGATGAGGGGCTGTATCCTAATACTGTAGTACGTGCAATATTGGGTATGATATATTGGCACTAATCAATGGATATATGTATACAACCCCTCATCTTTTTGCTTCATTTTGAGAACAGCGGATTTTGAGCTTATTCTATAAACGATTGTTATAAGATTTTTCAAACTTTTGAGACTTTTACAAAAGTTGCTTTTTACACCAAAACTTATTAGCACCAATTTATATCAGGGAATAACATAATATAAATTTTTATTAAATTCAGTGCTTTAGTTCTTGAGATAGAGCGTCCACAAAATGTGATTTACATACAGACAGACAGACATTTTATAAAAACATGTTTTTCTGAATCTCTGACCCCTAAAACGTCTAAATCCATCGAAAACCAAAAGTAGAAAATTTTCACAAATTCAATATTTTCTTCTTGTAAAGATAGAATAAAGTAAAAATTATTTAATACCTAATAGAAATACGCAGTTCATAATATTTACATGCATATGTTTATTTTTATGTTTGGTACATAAACATCTTACAGAAATTCTTTAAAGCCTTTCTAACAGTCGCAGAGAAATCGGAACACTAAACTTGCAGAACGTGACTAACGGTTTAAAATGTTTTAAAAACTACTAGAAATTCTAAAATTTAGAACTACTTTGAAAATCCGGGAAATGTTTTCTAAATTTGTTGAGGAATCATTTGTAAACAATTTTCATTTAACAACTATATATTTTCAAGTATTCGTATAATGTAAGGATTTGGATTTTGTAAGAACAAAAAATGTACTGAAATTTTAAATATTATCGGTGAATAGTTTACCTCAATATAGCACGGTTCGTACTCTTCACAGACTTTCAAGCACAATTTAACAATTTTTTTGTAAAGTAATATAGTAATATTTGCCTTATTTAATTAAAACAAAATCTCTAATCAGATATAACCACCAATACTTTACCAAATTTCTGATACTAAAATACCTAAAATCCGCTGAATCCCTTGATTTGTACGAACTCTGTATAAGTCAAAAGAAATTTCCATCATATATAGTTGCCTCCTGTGAGTATCGTAGTTAATTATGAATAAATTGTTAATAAATTTTTAGACAAAGAAATGGGGGAAAATCCTATTTTCCACCAAGGGAAACTATAAGCGCAAAAGAAAGTTGTTTTGAATATTTTCTGCCTATTTTTAATTACAGGAGGATCGTCAACATAAAAAAGTAACTTTTGTTAAGTTTCGTGCTAATGTATTTTTCTCTAGCGGGCTTTAGAGGCGTAAACAAAAGCCAAATTTAAGTCGCCCTGTCTAATTTTAAGTTAGAGTATGGATGCTTTACGAGAAAACGTAAAAAGTAAATTTTATACATTTAATTACTCAATTTAACATAAGTAGTAATCGGCGTAATATAAACTTTTTTTCAATAAATAATTTTGAAAATGATCGAAGCTTTTACTGAAGTTTTGAGTAAAATTTTTTCGTAGAAATTTGAACTTAAAATGCGTTAGAAAAGTTAGATGAAGACACAGATATTCACATAGGGATACATGAAACGTCATAAGTTAAATAAAATTCATAAAAAATTCCGCTTACTACATTAATTACAAAAGAAGTGCGATGCTTTTTTTTTTTTTTTTTTTTTTTCTTTTTTTGGTGGTGGTGGTGTATATATATTTTTTTGTTGTTACACCCTATTTACAACGTGAGCTATGCCACACTAAGCCTTTTTCACATATTAAAATACTATAAAGACGATAAAAGGAATTTTAAGTAATTAAGGTCTAGACAATTGTGGTATAATCTAATTCTTTTGTATGGCCATGTACGGTAAACATTAATTCGAGATATAACATTTTCAAGAAACGCAATGCTACAGGTGACAGTAACGACATACTAAATTTAAATAACCGTGAGGCGTCTACGAACACAACATTTAAACGTTTGAATAAAAGGCTTTATAAACTCATTTAATAAAATCTTTACATAGATATATTTCATACAATTGCCTTATAAATTCGTTTCTGGAGAATTTTACTTAAATTTGGCAGGCATATTGAAGGTCTCCCAAATTTTTATTTTTCGATTTTTACGTAATTAATTTTCGAAGAAAAACAAATAACCTTCATAAACACTGCAATACAATTAATTAAAAATAAATCCCTATTTTACATAATGGGAAATTTATATTATAAATTATTAAAATTGCTTAGTTCTGTTTAAATAATATAGTACATCATTATCATTACAGTTATTGGTCTTACAGTAATAATTATTATGCATTTAAGATTATTAATACAGTCCAGTAAACGATAACCTCAACAAAACTCTTCAAAATATAATAGCAATTACTTCCACGCTATTATGTTCACGCAATTATCTTTATCTGTTAATAATTTACTATTATCACAAGAAGCGAGAGGGCACAATGCCAGCAAGTACAACTAAAACCATTTCTAAAGAGAAACAAAATCTAAGTGTTCAAAGTGAAAGGGAAATGTGCTTTACATGTACAAATGATAAATCAGTCACTTGATAAAAAGAAATTTTAACAAAAGGAAACGATATATTACATACTCTTGCATTACGTAAATTATATCAAACATGATGCGTGGAATAACTTATTAGATAAATGGCAATTTTATAACGTAATTTAAAGTAAACCCATATCATAAAGCTTGTTCGTGAGTAACATTGACATAATATAGATAAGCCCATCACCTGATAAGAAAATTTTGTTTCATTACATAGTTAAACTTATAAACTTCGTGCAATTTAAATTCTTAGACCACTGAATGTAAAACATAGTCGATTATCAAACTAAACTTGTTTAAAAAATGTATCTCAATTTATTTATTTTTTTTTTACAGTTTTTAAAAGGATTTTCAAAGAGTTTTTTTTTTTAATATATTTCTCCAGTGCGAGCGGCTCAATTATGAAAGATAAATTATTTTTCACTTGACACAAGATAAATAGTCCATCCAGCATTTGTTTCCGCATAATACGCCATAATCAACTTAAAACTTTATCGATAAAAATGAATAATAATAAATTATTATTACGACGCAATTTTAATAGGCATGTAACAGTACTAAGCAATTAAAAATTCGAAATTATCAGAATCAAAAATGCTTTTGTACATATTGAAACCTTGGACGCTTATTAACTTTTGACATGTGGCTATACGAAACTATAGCTTTTTATAAATTTTAATAAGTAATTTATTTCTTTCATATACCCAACCCCCTAATCATGTTGTTAGTAGACAATCTAAAAAATACATATTTAACATAAAGAAATGGAATTTTCAATTAACAAAAAACGGATTTCACGTATGTTCTGTTTACTCAAAAAGGCCGCGTTAGATAAACAAATTAGATTGAATATTTGAAATATGTGTTTTTAACAATTATTAATGAAACAAAAAAATTAAAAAAAGTCAACATTAAAAATAGAATATTCATTTTATTATTTCTTTAAATCTGCATTTTTAAAAACGTTAAATAATAAAAACTAAAAACTCGAAAATATTCTAATCAATAAAATATAGTTATGAAAAAAATATCTACTTGAAACAGAATTTAGGAAATGCAGCTAATATAATCAACTGTCATACAATTTTAGTAAAAAGAAAATATTTGATTTTTTCCATATTTAAGGCATTTAAATATTTTATCCCTCTGCTTATTATAATTTTAACAGAAATAATATAAATAAATCTCTATCATCTCATTTCTAAAGCTAAAGATAATTACTGTAATGTTGCTATGATGTCAAGATTATCTTTATCAGTAATAAAATACTTACAATTATCACAATCGACTGGGCTTATTGCCAACATATACACATGCAAAGCCTTTCCAAAGGAAAATAGAATATAAATGTGATATTTGAAAGGGAAATACGTTTAGAAGAATGGAAGTTAAATTAGTCAAAGTGTATGAATATATGTTAACCAAGTAAATTAACTGCTAACTAAAATATATGAATGTTTTAGGTCGAACTTTAATATCCATAATACTTAGAAGATAAATGTTTTGTTGTAAATTTATGTTTGACTTTAAAGAAAGAGAAAGCGATATATTGAAAATCGTGTTAAAATTTTGTATGATGTCTGGTATGAATAAAAATCTTTAGTGGTGATATACCATAAATATAATGGAGTTTTGGAAAAACATAATAACAAATTAAAACTGCATTGTGTGCAAAGATGAAATGGTTGAAAAAAAATGTAAATCGAAAAAACAGAAATTCCTGTATTTTGCTACTGACAGTAAAATGTATCTGTAAAATTAAAATAGTATTTTTATATTAATTCTAACAATTAATCAATTTTTCGAATGTTTAAAAAGTAGAATTAAGTTACAGCTGTGTCTTCACGTTATTTGTGGATTGCATTAAGACACAATAGTAAAAAATACAAATGTTTTAGACAAGTGTAGTTCAGGATTCTATGGAAAGAAACTTTTCAAAAACATTATAAAATGTAAATAAAACATAGCACATTTTATAGTAATACATACATAGCACATTTTATATATTTTCCATGAGACATGCTATCACTAGTGGAGCTACTAAATATCAAGTTTTGTACTAGAGTACCAGTACATACTGGGAAACAATAATCTCGAAGGATAATATTGCGTCGTCCGAGGTTGCCCCGGTCGTCCCGAACCAGTATTTGATATTTTAAACTTTTTTGAGTTTAGCTTTTAAAAGGTTCCGATGGGATCAGCGAGTTCTTTATTGTTTCAAGCATCTTGAAGTAATGGGACTGCCTGTTAGATGAGCAGCGACAGTAAAATTAGTAAGACGAATTTGGATTTTTGGCCTTCGAAGAATATTGTTCGATATTGAACAGGTCGCGATGTTTCATGTACCCAGATTCATTGCAATATCGTGAACATAATAATGTTGACTTGCTAATTAGGTTCAGGAAAAAACAGA
This sequence comes from Maratus speciosus, assembly GCA_963932465.1. Classification (NCBI taxonomy): domain Eukaryota; kingdom Metazoa; phylum Arthropoda; class Arachnida; order Araneae; family Salticidae; genus Maratus; species Maratus speciosus. The sequence continues at coordinate 396,721,597 of OZ010794.1, forward strand.
CCTTTATTCTCAAGGAAAACCAGCTTACCTAAATAAACTCCATAACTCGTAAAATCGGAGAGATTCCGGGAAACACAAAGACACAGAGGACTCAGTATATGAACTAACAGCAGAGCAGGCAGTAGAAAAGTGACGTATCCAGTCCTCATGAGAGAACAGCCAAATTGGCGGTTGAATAGTACAAACATATACAACTTCGCTATAACAACAGTAGACAGACAAAGAACTTGGTTAGCGAGAAAACGACCAATGAGGCGGTATGTATGGACCATTCTTTAATTTTCATTTTGCTCTTGCATAGAGGCAGAACGTCTAATTGTACCTATAAAGATAGCCGACAAATTTCTTTAAAATATATCGCAGTCCATTCACTTTTTTGAGTTGTGTTTTTATTTTCTTCAATGTATTTATTTTTTCAACGGCACAATTATAAAAGGTTTCTGTGTCACTTTATTTAAAATACGACATATAAATACCATGGAAATAACAACAATAGACAAGGCAATTGTCTGTGTTATTTTTCTATTCAATTAGTAAGTTCATGAAATGCAATATCTGGATTAAATAATTGTTTTTCACTATATAAAATAATCCTTTACATTTAAAAAATCATATTGAAATATATTATTTTTAAGAAGAAAATATTATTGCAAAATTATTAAAAAAATTTTGAAAACCGTAACGTCACTGTAATCATCTATAACGTCATATGCAACAGCAATATATATATTTCATTCAACACATCATTGTATGTGCAAGATAGACATATTTTAAATTATTTTATGACATTTTTTATATATATCCTGTATCACTTCAGCTTCTCAGATTCATGAAAATGTGTTTGAAATTCCTTCATAAAAAATATAACAATAACTTGTAAAAAGTGAAAATTTGCATGCTTTTGTGTTCAGAAATTTTATTGCAATTTTCCAAAAAAAAAAAAAAACAATGACCAGATCTATAAAATCATTGAAGCAATAATAAAACAATTTATTTTCCGTTTTTCACAAAACATTTTTAGTTTATTTTTTTTAAAAATAAATTAAGGTTTACAAACTAACATTTATTTATTTTTTGAATTAAAATCACCTAATTGTTCTGGTTTACGTTTTATACATTAACCAGTTTATTAAAGAAACTAGGGGATCGTACCCGGGCTTCCCGGGTTAAAGAATATAGGTGAAAACATTTTTTTTTAAATTGAAAACTAATAATATTTTTTATGCAATAAATTTTTTAGATTTCCCACTTACATTAAAAAAGCATTTTTCATATGGAAAATACGAATTATATAATCAAATAAATTTTTGAAATATATCAAAAGCGATATTTTCTTATTTGCCGCATGCTAAGAGTTATTTGACCAAGATTTTGCTACTTGCGGGATCCTTTTATATTCTGATAATTTCAGAGCTTATACATATCAGTTACATGTCAGTTACATTTGTGTTTTGTTTATATTATTTTATTTATTTATTCATAGAGAAGTTTTTTTATGGATATTAGCCGTAAGAAAATGATGAACTCTTTATTTTGTTTCAAGGGCAAACGGATTAATCTTTCGTAATTTGGCTCCGCGCGATATACATAAATTAAAAAATATTTCATGCTTTAAAATTGTTTTTTAAACCATAGACAATCAGCAAACTGTGACAAACTTTTCAAACAAATTCCATTTGAGAAAAAAAAAATCCTATTTGGTGATCTAAAATTTAAATTTACGATTGCAAATATGTTAGATTCCTGTTTTTTCAATGTTATTCTTTTATTTGTTTATAAAAGAGTATTAATTTCGTTAATCTGTCTTTCACAAATATGTTAGATTGGTGGTTTTTTTAATATTATTCTTTTATTTGTTTATAAAATAAGTATTAATTTCGTTATGCAAAAATAGTCAGAAACAAATGTTGAAAAAGTGTGTTGCTTTATGTGCAAAATGTTTATTATTATTATGTGTTGAAACCGGCACATGATAAGATAAACTAAAAAAAAATCATGCTGAAAAATTATTTTAGAAAATATAATACATCAGTCAATTAAAATACTGTTTTTAAATAAATTGCATTTGAAAGTAAATTTTTTCGCTATGCGTCGAAAATTGAAAATGTACGATGGTCAGAAGATTAAAAAATTGCATTAGTGATAATTTCAAGACCCAAATTTGATCGTGAAGTTTTGCCATTCACAAAATAACGTCAATGTTACGCACAGATACGTTTGTCCTTTATAATATAGATACTTAATCAGTAATATATAATAAAGATCAGTTATTAGGATGTGGTTATTAATGGAGGCTCTTATGCTTGGTATTCCGGAATGTCAAACAGAAACCTTCACCTTCTCAAAATTTGCATCCGCACTTCTCATATCCATATTCATCATTTTTAAACATATTGTATTTTTTTTATCATTTAAAAATAATTTTAACTCAAAACTTCACGATTGTCAGCAACATCTTTTATGTGAACAGACGCACTCTTTACTTGAGATTTTAATCTCAATTCCGGAGAGTAAAAATTTCCGTAATTTATGTTTTCTGGACGCATTTTTGTTAAAATATTTAGTTTTATCTAAGAAAATATGATCGTTTTCATTTAAATATGACTTCATTTTCACTTAAATAAGCATTTCGCCGAGTGTCTGAAACTTAGTATCAGTACACATGCAGAAAGAAAAACAATATAGAAAAGTTATGAGGAAAAATGCGTGTTTCAAAAGCAGTATGTCATTTTCCGTTATTATACCCCGAATATAATATCCTGCTCCTTATGGGATTTTGCGACACTAAACCCTATACAACAATTTTTTATCAGAAAATAGTATGAATAAAGATAAGATTGCCTCATTATTTCTCTCTAGTCTGCAATAATGAAAGCTATCTAATGTTCACCATTTTGAAGAAATTTCATAAAATGCTTTTAAAATTAAAATATAAAAGTGGGGATATTTAAAAACAAAAAAAAAAAAAGATAGTGCAATCACATCTACAAATGAAAAGCTTTCAGTTTTATAAAAATATTTGTAAAATTGGTTCAGCAGAAAGATCAGGGCAGATGCCTAAAATACTCACTTGAGTTTTAAATATTTAGATTACATAAAATTAGGAAAAATTAATTTAAGCAAATTATATTATTTTGATAAAATTATAGTAGAATGTCCTAAAGAATAGCATTTTATTATTCTAGAGAACTTTGGACGAAAACGTCAGGAACATGATATTAATTTAAACCTGAATTATTTGTTTGCTCGTCTAATTCGGCGAAGCAAATCCATCCAAGCGAGAATCATTGTTTTCTGTAATATAAATCGCTATTATTTGCATTTCAGCTCTCTTTTATAAAGACGCTCTAAATTTTTGTAAAACATTGCGTTTTATCAGTGTGTGATTTCGATTACATTATTTTCAAAAGTGAAGCATTTTCACCTGTGAAGAATTTCAAAGCAGCTGGGTAGTGAAACTGACGCACATCTACGAAACATAATTTAGGTTTAAGAATTGAAATAGACGCTTGTTTATAAAATGACGTCATCTGCATACGCTAAAGCAATCCACTTTTACAATCCAGTCTTAAACTTCGTCTGTAGTAAAGTATGCATATGACGTCTTTATCACGGAATAACAGACAATATTCCTGATGTAGCTCATATTTTAATTTAAACTTTTTTTTCAGGTTTTATGCGACAATGGCAACAAAAAGTTGCATTATCTCCTGTTCAATTGTAAAAAAAGACTTTAATACTGAAAGATAGATATAGATGGCAGCACTACGAGAATTGAAAATGACTGGTTTTCTCTGCCTTAAAAATAGAAGACTTTATTCAATTTTTATTCTTATTATTTTAACTCTTTTTTAATTTTAAAATTCCTATTATCCTTTTTCTGTATTATATGCATATTAATCTTGTTTTATTTTCTTTTATTGGATAAATTTTATTCTGTATTTTGATGGTCATGTGCGGACCTGTAATAGAACATTCCAATGTTTTGATTCTTGAGATGAAGTCGATTAATTCTAAAGATGTTACTTATTCAATTAAATATTCTGAAAGACCAACTCAATCGTATTCATTTAAATAAATTTCTGTATTCTTTAAGAAAACAGTAATCTAGATTCACCCATTCAAAGTCGTCAAAGTTCCTGCAGAATTTAATATTCTTTACGATCTTCATTCCCAAGAAAATAGCGTATTCAACGATGAAGGACTTCGCAACAAAAAAGGTACTGTTGTGAATTCAATTTATTCTATTTACACAAATAAAGTCTATATCAATTATTCAAAATTCTACATATTATATTTTTGGTCCGTCGCAGCTTGGAGTCAAATTAGTGATATTCTTAGATAATATATGATATTAATATATCATGACGAAAACTAAAGCAGAAATTGCTTCTGAAACGAAATTCAGTTTCACTGTAAAAGAAATAAAAAGATTTAGCGCTCAGGTTACTGAGGCAATTGAAAATAAAAAATTAAAATTAATTGAAAAGTTAAAGGCTGAATTGATAAGTTTAGAAAATGATTTAAAAAAATCTTATTTTGGCGTAGCTGAAGAAAGTGTAAATTCGTTATACGAGTCCTTTACTGAAGCTAAAGATATTGTTGTTGATGATTTAGTGAAAATTGAGCAATTTTTAGAAAATCAAGGCGTAAAATCACAAGAAAATCAAAGTGCAGCTAATAATAGCTCAAATATAGGATTTAGTAATAACGTTCTAAAGCTTCCTAAATTCGAGTTACCCATTTTTTATGGAGATGTCACTCAATGGATTAGCTTCAAAGAGATATTTTTGACTTCAATTCATAATAATAAATCTCTTTCAGATCAGTTAAAATTTTCGTATCTTATAGCTAGTGTTAGGAATTATCCCTCAAAATTAATTTCCGGTTTTTCAATTTCTGGGGAAAATTATAAAGAAGCTTGGGAAACTCTTATTAATAGATATGACAATCGTAGGAATTTGGCATATTCATTGCTGTCTAAATTTGTTAATGCCAAACCATTGAAATCACCCACGCAGAAAACTATTTTAGAGCTATTGGATACATGCAATGAAGTGATTCGTAACTTAAAATCTTTGAAATTTGAATTTAATGAATTTGTTGATTTGATTTTAGTGTATATAGTACAAAATAAATTTGATGAATCCTTAAAAAAGCAATGGGAATTATCCTTAAATAATGATTCATTTCCAACTTATGATATGTTGATGACATTTCTCGAAAAACAGGCTCGTAGTTTGCAAAATTGTAACTCTGAAATTTTTAAAGGTGAATCCAAATCTAATTTAAAATTTGAAAGTAAGTCTCAACATTTTTCAAAAAAGTATGTCGCCAATGCAGTTGTAATGGATAATGTAAATAAGACTACAAATATTTTATGTTCACAGTGTAAAGAATCGCACCCACTTCATAAATGCCCAGAATTTTCAAAATTATCTGTTGATCAACGTTGGAATTTAGTTAAATCAAAAAAGCTCTGTACCAACTGTTTACGTTCAAATCATTTTGTGTCCAACTGTCTTATTAGTACTACTTGCAAGCATTGTAATTATAAACACCATACACTTCTTCATCGTGATCAAACTAGCCCTGCATCACAGAATATGTTCAGGCAGCAAGATCGTGTTACAATACCAAATGCTGTTGTTAATTCTAATGAATCTAACTGTTTAAGTTCTCAGTCTATCAATAAAAATTCTCAAACATTGTTGGCTACTGCCATTATAAAGGTTAAATCTAAATCGGGAAAATTTATTCCTTGCAGAGCGATGATAGATAGTGCTTCTCAGAAGAGTTTACTTTCAAAATCTTGTTGCAAAAAATTAGATCTTCCATATAGGCCTACAAATCATAGAATCTCAGGAATAAATAATTTAGTCGCAGAAACGGCTCTTCAGGAAGTTTCTTTGACATTCTCTCCACATTTCAATAATGAAACTTTTCACTTAGATGCATTAGTTGTTAATCAGATTACAACCAATTTACCAAATTTTTTGATTACAACTAAATATTGGCCACACATTGAAGGCTTGAACCTTGCGGATCCTAATTTTCATTTGTCCAGTCCTATTGATATACTTATAGGCGCAGATTTATTTGCTAACATCATAATAGGGGAATCAATTCTGGGACCTAAAGGATCACCGAGTGCTGTTAATTCTAGACTGGGTTGGATTCTTTCGGGGATCATTTATTCAAATGAATCAAATCAAAATTCATTTATTAGTTGCCATGCCACTACACAGATAAGTTCTCAACTACAAAAATTTTGGGAACTTGAATCGGTTCCCACTTCTGATCCAATTTCTCTAGTTGAAGATAACTACGCGAAAACAGTTTCACGTTCAGAATCTGGAAGATATATTGTAAATCTACCCTTTAAATCTAAACCTGTTCTCGGAAACTCTAAATCTCAAGCCTTAAAACGTTTCTACTTCTTGGAGAAAAAACTTCAAGAAAACCCCTTGCTTAAAGAGCAGTATTTATCCTTCATGCGCGAGTATATCGACTTAGGGCACATGGAACTTGTTCCAGATTCAGAAATTTCAAATCCTGATCATTTTTATCTTCCACATCACGGGGTGTTAAAAGAAGATACAGTCGACGCTTGATTTTACGAACCCGTAGGGAACGCTAAAATAGTTCGTAAAATAGAAAGTTCGTAAAATAGAAAAACACCAAAAATGATATGAATACGTACGTTATTCTTATCTAATTTTATCAAACTGCCCCCTCTTCATAGATGAAGCAGTATTTCAAGATTATATATCATTTAATAAAGTTATACATGTATTTTTAAATATACAAGAAATAAATGCAAATTTATACGCAAAAAATAATTTTAGTACACAGAAACATGCTTTGAAAAACATTACATATGAAAACACAGACTGGATTAGTACATAGTAGGTGCAAATACATAGATGAAAACATAGATAAAAAATTAGGGATGGAAATAATCACTTATCTTTTTTTTTAATCACATTTTGGAAAATATATGTTTCCATTTTAACTATGCTTGAAATACTTTCACAGTTATTGTTCCCTTCAAAAAAGGGCCCTAGTCCTGACAACCACTACTTGAAATTGTTGCTATGTCCTCTTCCTCCGAAAGAGATTGGAAAAAACAACACATTCTTGGAATGCACCTGATGTCTCATTGCACTTGTTGAGAGTTTAATTGACGTGACACTGCGTTCAGATATTTTAAAAGAATGCAGAAGTATGAAAACGGAGTTCGCAAAAAAGAGATTTTCATAATCCGTAGTTCGTAAATGGGAGCGAAAAATTACATTGTTTCTATGGGAGTCTATTCGGGACCACTCTATAGTTCGTAAAATCGCAAGTGTTCGTGAAAAAGAGGTTCGTAAAAACGAGCGTCTACTGTAGTTCTACAACTCGGCTTAGAGTTGTATTTGACGCATCTGCGGTTGGTTCAGAAGGCCGCTCCTTGAATGATTATCTAGAGATAGGTCCAAAATTGCAACCAGAAATCTTTCCTCTACTGTTAAGGTTCAGAATGCATCCAATCGCCTTTAGTTCTGACATCGAGAAAATGTTTAGGCAAATTCTCGTCAATCAAAATCATGTAGATTATCAACGCATTCTTTGGAGATTCAATTCAGATGAAATTATTAAAACATACAGGCTGTTGACCGTTACGTACGGAACTTCTTGCGCTCCATTTTTGGCCATTAGGACATTACACCAATTAGCAAATGACAATGAGCAAAATCATAGAGAAGCCTCTCAGATAATTCGGAAAAGTACGTACGTAGATGATTTACTTTCCGGTTCGGATTCAAAGGAAAATGCCCAAAAATTGGTAACTGAGTTAATCGAAGTTATGAAAAGCGGAGGTTTTAATCTACGTAAGTGGACTTGTAATGATCCAGAAGTAATTGCTCATTTACCAGATGAAATGAAGGCTTCATCGCAAAAGGTAATTCAGGAAGATGATACCGTTAAAGTCCTCGGACTACTTTGGGATTCTTCCAAAGATGTTTTACAAATTCGTTTCAATGATTTTAAAGAAGTAAAAACAAAAAGAGGTTTGTTATCAGTAGTGGCTACAATATTTGACCCCTTGGGTTTCCTAGCTCCTACTACAATAAGATTAAAAATCATGCTGCAAGATCTTTGGAAAGATAAGATTTCGTGGGATGAAGAAATCCCAGACTCCATACTACAGGTTTGGAATGAGTTTTTATCAGAAATTCATTTGCTAAAGTCAATTGAAATACCCAGATATATTAATTCTTATAATCAAAATGATGTCCAAATTCAGTTACATGGTTTTTGTGATGGCTCAGGTAAAGCTTATGCTGCTGTTACTTATTTACGTGTTGTTACTCCTGACGAAGTATTTGTAAATTTGATTGCAGCTAAAACTAAAGTAAATCCTATAAAACCTCAAACACTGCCACGTATTGAACTTTGTTCTGCTCTTTTATTAGCCAAGTTATGCTCAGTCATTATCGATACTTTGCCAATAAACTTTGATAATATTTATCTATGGTCAGATTCACAGATTGTTCTCAGCTGGTTAAAATCACCTCCTTTAAAGGGAAATCAATTTGTTCTAAATCGAGTCTGTCAAATCCAATCGTTAATGCCTTCATGTGAGTGGAATCATATCCCAGGTATTCTAAATCCTGCAGATTCAGCTTCTAGAGGTATTTCACCACGAAAGCTTCTTCATCATTCGCTATGGTGGCATGGGCCTCCATGGCTGCTATCAAATGAACCAATCCCAATACCTTTGTACAATCCTCCGATATCTGAGTTAAATTCAGTAATTCAATCTGTCAGCAATGTAACTCAAGTAACTGCCCTTCCAGACTTTATTCTTAAGTTCTCCAAATTCTCTAAGTTATCAAGAGTCACAGCGTGGTGTCTTAGATTCATTTATAATGCTAGGCATAGTGCTACAAAAAAATCTGGAAATCTGAGTGCACAAGAAATCTCTGATTCTATTCAATGTATTGTAAAATTAGTGCAAAATTCTGAATTCGGTACAGAACTTAAATTATTAAAAGAAAGAAAACCCTTACCAAGCAATAGTAAATTATTATCATTAAATGTGTTTTTAGATTCGAGTGATATAATTCGAGTTGGTGGTCGTTTGTCACAACATCAGACATTAAGTTTTGATAGAAAGTATCCTATGCTACTTCCGAAAAATCATATTATTACTAAGTTATTGATAAATCATGTCCATGAACAACATCTACATGCTGGTACACAGCTAGTACTTTCTATATTACGCCAACAGTACTGGTTTGTGAATGGTCGTTCTACTGTACGACAAGAGCTCCACAAATGTGTGCTTTGCAAACGCCTTAAATCTCAAGCTTGTCAACAAATGATGGGAGACCTTCCCGTTGACAGAATCACCCCAATCCGTCCATTTTCCAAGGTGGGTCTAGATTTTGCAGGACCCTGTCTAACTAAACCAAACTTGCCAAGAAGTAAGATCAAAATTAAATCATATATAGCAGTATTCGTCTGTATGTGCACTAAGGCGGTACACCTTGAGTTGGTATCAGACTTGTCTGTGCAAGCCCTGCTAGCAGCCTTGAAGCGATTTATCGCGCGTAGAGGTCTGCCGTCCGATGTATATTCAGACAACGGTAAAAACTTCACAGGTCTGGCTAATCAGTTAAAGCAGCTATTTCAATATTTGAAAGAAAATGAAGTTCAAGGATTTCTTTCGAGCCAGAAAATCAATTGGCATTTCATCCCTCCATATGCACCACACTTTGGTGGGCTATGGGAGGCAGCTGTAAAGCTTACTAAAAATCACATTCTAAGAGCATGTAAAGCTAGTGTATTGAATTTTGAAGAATTAACTACTTTGCTTTGTCAGATTGAAAATTGTATAAATTCAAGACCCTTAACTCCTATGTCTTCGGATCCATCAGATCCACGTGCATTAACTCCAGGTCATTTTTTAATAGGAGCACCCCTCCTTGATATTCCAGAATCTTCAAATCCCAGAATTCTAACATTAAATGCTCGGTGGCGCTTGATAGAAAAAGCAAAGAATCAATTTTGGTGTAGATGGTCGCGTGAATATCTTCAACATCTCCAACAGCGTCCAAAATGGACTACTCCATGAGCTAATTTACGAGAAGGAGACTTGGTGATTGTTCATGATCGATTTCAGCCCATGAGATGGAAGTTGGGTCGCATTCTAAAGACTTTTCCTGGACCGGACAATCTTGTACGAGTTGTTTTGATAAAAACAGCTGACGGTGACATCAAGCGTCCCATTTCAAAGGTGTCCCCTCTCCTGCCGGGGGCGGAGGATGTTCAATTGTAAAAAAAAGACTTTAATACTGAAAGATAGATATAGATGGCAGCACTACGAGAATTGAAAATGACTGGTTTTCTCTGCCTTAAAAATAGAAGACTTTATTCAATTTTTATTCTTATTATTTTAACTCTTTTTTAATTTTAAAATTCCTATTATCCTTTTTCTGTATTATATGCATATTAATCTTGTTTTATTTTCTTTTATTAGATAAATTTTATTCTGTATTTTGATGGTCATGTGCGGACCTGTAATAGAACATTCCAATGTTTTGATTCTTGAGATGAAGTCGATTAATTCTAAAGATGTTACTTATTCAATTAAATATTCTGAAAGACCAACTCAATCGTATTCATTTAAATAAATTTCTGTATTCTTTAAGAAAACAGTAATCTAGATTCACCCATTCAAAGTCGTCAAAGTTCCTGCAGAATTTAATATTCTTTACGATCTTCATTCCCAAGAAAATAGCGTATTCAACGATGAAGGACTTCGCAACAAAAAAGGTACTGTTGTGAATTCAATTTATTCTATTTACACAAATAAAGTCTATATCAATTATTCAAAATTCTACATCTCCTATTTTCGACTATTTTCCGTTTATTTCGAAATGGGATACTTTTGTTGCCACAATAAGAAAAATGGTATTAAAAACTACAAAAAAATTAATATCTCAAAAAAAAGTTGAGATACTGCTTTCAAACAAATTACATTTAAAAGAGCATTTTTTTTCCTTATACGACGGTGTAAAAATTTAAAATGTGCGATGTTCTGAAATTCGAAAATTTGCAGTAGAGAAAATTGCAAAACCAAAATTTATTTCAAATTTCAAAGTGTTGCCATTAGCAAAATGACGTTTGCGTTACGCACATATATGTTTGTCCTTTATGATATAGATACTTTTTCTTAAAAAAAAAAAAATAATTGAAACTTCTTCGAGTTTACTAAAATTTAAAAACAAATTATATACTACATTTTTTCAAAAGTTTTTCAAATTATTAGATGTTAAAGATTAAAATATCGATTTGAAATCACATAATTTCCATGAATTATATTTTTTACGTATCATAGCAAGTTTACTTAAGAAATACTGTTTTTTTTAAATGACGTATAGTAAACTTTTAAGATAATTTATTATTAAAAACTTTATATATAATCGTTATTTTTCGATCTAAAGTGCAGATAACGGTGACAACCATTCATTATATTTGTAAGGAGAAATATTTGCACAAAATTTCTTCTAGTTCAAATTTCTTATTCATTAGATAATCAATCAAATTTAACAGTATTTTACGCAATAAATTTTTAAAGGAAAGAAATGGAAAAAATAATCATTAAACTTTGAACTTTGAACGTGTAATGAATATTAATTAAGAATAGTAATATGACATTTTTAGAAAAGTACCTTTTTAATAATTATGCTCAAGATTTATGATATTAGAATGCAAATCTAATTTTAAAAGTACAGTACAGTAAGAATTTTTAAATAAAAATAAAGTGATTCAAGTATTAAAATAAAGTTTTTGAGGATATTAAAACCACTATTATCTTATATTGTAATAAAATAAAGAAAATCATGAAAAATCTTGTAATTCATTTGAATTCTAACCGGAGCCTTGCGAAAAATGAAAGATTTTAAAGAGAGTATAATGCAGCAAAATGAAACTACTCTAAATTTTCCTAATATTTTTCATATTTTATCTTTTAAAATAAAATCGTAAAAACTTTTAACACACTCACTGATTTGTCCTTGTTAATAGCTTCTAGGTTTCACATCAATGTAAGCATTATTTAAAGTAATGCACTTCTATTGATTGCATTTTTAATATATTGAACAGAGCTTAATTCTCTCAAGACTTGCATTCATATTCGTAAATATGTTTTTTTTTGTTTTTTTTTGTTTTTTTGTTTTTTTGTAAATATAATGTTGAAAGAATATATATTTTTTAAAACATTTAAAACAAAATACAGAGAAAACGACATTACAGTTTCCTCCGTTTTGCTAAACTGTCAGAGGGTAGAAATAAAACTATGTTTTATTTACAGGAATACTTTTATCAAAATTATAGTTATACGAATCGTGAAGTGTACGCTTTTATTCACAAACTTTATGACTACTCTGAATATTTGAATCTTCTACTTTTGTAAATTTTTGTAAGGAAGAACCATTCATGTGGATTTCAAACAAAAAGATTCGCATAATTTTTATTTGAAGAATACGGATAATTTGAGTTCATGAAATTATATTAACCTATCTAGCGGAACATGTACTGCTGATTTTGTTACATAATCTAATTAAAAGACAACATTCAATTTCGTTCTGTATATCTGAGGGTTGGGTTGGGTTGGGTTGATTTTTGACGGCCAATTATCTACACGAGGGATATAGGCCCGGGGTGTGTATATCTGAGGAAACAGTTCATTATTCTATTTATAGTGATTTTATTTTAATATGCTCAAAAAGTGGAGATGATTCAATTCAACCAATAATGCGCTTTAGAATTGTGGTTGTGTCTCTTTGTGTTAAAAAGTAACTATTCTGAAGAAATATTTATTTACATTTGCAATTATAGTTTCTTTTCTAGAGTTATAATAAAAAAGGAAAAAAAATAGATTTATGAGAGATTTTATCAGTTGAAAACTTTACTTACTAAACAAATATAAAAATAGTTGTAATAATAACAAATGTAGATCTATTGAAACAAATTTGGCGTAAGTGAACCAGTTTCTTTTTAAGTTTCGTATGCACAGATGAAAAATAAACTAATTATTGATTTTGCTTGTTTCTATTTTTTTTTCTTTCTTGTGCATTTTTCTATTAATATCTAAATATGTAAGAATATCCATTGATCAGAAACTTTGAATTTACAAAGGATGAACACTTTTGCATATTTTATTCATTTTGGAAATATTACAAATTGAGAATATTAAAGTAGTAATATTTATTTTTGAGAATGCATGCAGTAATAAGTTATATTTGGAAATATAGAAAACAGTTGAACCACCAATGAGTATATGTCTTACTATATATTCATAACATCCTTCATGTTATAATGCTTATGATCGTGATTAACTTGAACTTCTTTGAAAACATGCTTACCTTCAAATTAATTGACATACATAAACAGTGCAGAATAACTTATGCTAATATGATAACACTTAGTGAGAAACTATTTGATGTCGTGCTGTGAACTTAAATGGAATCCAAAATAATTCCTTTATATAATATGTTAAATTTAATCAACCTAAACATTATAGAAATTTAAATTAATCATATATATATAATATATTTATATGATATGAATAAAACATATTACCTCTAAGTGACAAATGCATATATATTTTATGTAAAAATGCAGACAGATATTTTCAGTGTCAAAATTTTTTTTTATGGAACTATTAAGTGTTAAAAAAGCAAATGAGATCTGTCAAAGAAAAAATCTGTTTAATCACATTGTAAAACAATTAAACACATTTAAATAATAATAACAGAATAAAACGAAAATGCATTTTGTTTGTATCTTAGACGTGATGAATGGTTTTTGTATAAAATATACTTCAACATTGACCTGTTAATCCATGTTTTAGAACAATTATTTGAATAAAGCTATTCTTTAAAGAACAATGTTTTCTTTAATAAAAAATTAAATTTTCATTCATAATCAATTAACTCTTAAATTAATTCTTGTTAACATTTCAGACTTTTGGTATTACGTAGGGGTCCCGCTTGTATTTATTTTTAAGTTTCATTTGCAGATATGGAAATGAAACCTATCGTGGCGAATGTTTGTTTTTGATGTTTTTTTTTTCTCGTGTATGTATTATTAGGGTCTCACGTATAAAAATAAGTTACATTTATCCAGTATGCATCGAGAAATAAGTTATGTGTCCAAATCATGATATTTACCTTAATATTTGTACACAATCTTATATGAACGGAAGTATAGAGTGAAATTGTTTAACATCTTAAGCGAAACATTATAAAACTGTTAAAATATATTTTTTTTTCTATAAAAGTATTTAAACGTGCTTTTAAAGGTCGATGGGGAAATACGTTTGCCAAACAGAAGTATAATATATAAAACTTCTCACCCTTCCTCAGTTCCATAACCTTGACAATAACATAACAATATTATAAACAGTTTAATATCGTTAAACAATAAAAAGAAATGATGCAGTTACAATCTTTTATTTTCCGTCATGTGTAAAATTTAATCCCTTAAAATTATGCCAACAATTGCATATGTATATTTTCAATTACATATGATAAAACGTCAGTAAAGGTTTCAGCTTTTCTAAAAAATATAATATTCTATATAGAATATTGTTTTCATGATCGAATGATAGGCAAATGCAATGGGGATAGGAATTTTGAGATAGTATTGCAATATTTATTTATTTTATTTTAAATCAGGAAATATGTGTTGCAGAAATCGAAACATTTCTGTAAAGCAAAATAAATTCTAAATGTACTAATACCCCCTTTTGTTGTAAATTCAATCATTAAGTAAATTTTTGATCGAGTTATAGGGTACAATTCAAACAGTCATTCCGTGACAGCCTTGGGAGCTGCTAAATCGAATTTGCTTTCCAGCATATGGAACCATAAGGTTTGGTCAGCCAGTATATAGGCGGATACATATATTTTTTGTAAAAAAATATAATATTCCATATAAAATATATTTTTCATAGTTTGAATGTTAAGTAAATACAATAGTGAGCAAATTTACAGTTAGCATTGAAATATTAATTGATTTAATTTATCAAAGCAAATTTTTGTTTCAAAAGTTGAAAACAATATCAGTAAGCAAAATAAAACCTTAATGTTGTTGTTAATTCATTCATTCAGTAATTTATTTTCAGAAAATTGTACAGGACAATTCAAACAGTTTAAAAAAACAGCAGTTCTTTGTTGAAATAATTTCTATCTCAGCCATTGTTTACTAAATCAATACAGGTCATGCAAATAAAGGATTTATGCTACACTGGAAGATAAAAAAAATATCTTTTTAGAAAAATATTGATAACATTTCACCATTTGATTCAACAATCCAAAAAAAATATATTTGGAATAATAGAATATACATTTTGATATAGATAGCGTTAAATTTGTACTAACTGGAAATGTGAATTTAATTTTTCAAAGAAATTTTATGCATATCAAACACAGTTTCATTAATGTATACAGGATAGTAAAATTTAAAAAGTAAATTTCTATATCTGTTTTTTTTTTTTTATTCTACATATATGTGATATAATACGAAAATATTTTTGTTTACATTGTAAAGAAACTCAAGAAAAACATTTTTTATGAATATATTTTGTTGTACAATAATGTTGAAATAACTAGCTTTTTAGGCAGCAATATTATTTTTCACTACTCCTCAAAAATGAAACTTACAGTTTGTGATAAGTATTTTTTTAATTGTGATATTAATCCTCTCAAAGTTTCCGAAAAGCTTTTCCTTATGGTTTGTAGAATACAGAAAATTAATATTATAGTTTTTACAAATTTCCATTGTATTTTTAGATTTTAAACATAAAATTCTCTTTCTGCTTTAAAAAAATATATATAATCTCTCTTTTTCAAAAGGCTTAGCATTTTTTAGGTGCGTTCGTAATTATATAAATACGTAGCACCTATAGTCGTTGTTCAGTCCGTCTGTCTGTCCGTCCGTCTGTCCGTCCGTCCGTCCGCATATAATAGAGCAAAAACTACCTAACCGAATGGTCTGGAATTTTAAATATATGATTGTTGTAAAATTTTGTTGAGCCATTTCAAATTTTATGAAAATCGGATGTATAGTTAAATTACAGGGACAGTCAAAAGTTTTTCTTTACATTACGGCCAATGGGAAAAATTATTGCACGTGCATTTTAATGATGTTAAAGCTTTCCGAATGGTCTCAAATTTTAAACATATAATTATTGCGACATTTTGTCGAGCCATTTCAAATTGTATGAAAATCGGATGTATAGTTTAATTACAGGGACAGTCAAAAGTTTTTCTTTACATTAAAGCCAATGGGAAAAATTATTGCAAGTGCATTTTAATGATGTTACAGCTTTCCGAATGGGCTGAAATTTTAAATATATAATTGCTGCAAAATTTTGTCGAGCCATTTCAAATTTCATGAAAATCGGATGTATAGCTTAATTACAGGGACAGTCAAAAGTTTTCCGTTACATTATGGGGAATGGGAAAAAATTATTGCAAGTGCGTTGTAATGATGTTACAGACTATGCACTTATGAATTGCAAATAAATACACATTCAGTACAATATGGGGTGCAAAAAATATTTATAAAACTAGTTATAGTACGAACGCACCTCATTTGCCACGTTTGACGAGCAATTTCCTACTTGTTTTTATTTGTAAATTTCAGAAAATATCAATATAACTACTCTGCGCACTAACATTTTTTTCGAACTTGGAATAAACCTCTTATCCGCGGAATGTGATCACAATTTGTTTTGCACTTGAAGATACATATTATTAATACAGTTGTATTGAGTTTATACTGAATTTGTAATTAATATTTTTTAACAAGAAACCAGTATGACCATTGTATGGTTAACTAACTACACTAATGTCTTCTGTAATAGGGCGTTTGTGAACATAAGGATACCGTGGTATCTTCCATAATTCTCAACTTATTATTTCTGTTATATCTATTTAAATTCAATTATGTTTGTTTATTACATTAACTTTCTTCTGAACCTCTTTTTATTTTGAATACTAGCTAAGCAGCTCGGTGTTGCCCGGCCCCGTGATAATATTCTTAAATGAATCTGAAATTCGTATGATTTTATATTTTTAACTCAATTTTGTCTTACGCGCCCGCTGACTGCGGGGAGAAATTGAAATTTAGCTGTTAAAAGGCTCAAAATAACTGAAAATGTGCGAGATGTTTTCTACATATGGGTACTTTTTGGTATAATCTAATGATATTTAACTGCCAAAAAACACTGTTATACACTGAATTTTTTTTTTCACAACGAAATCCAGAGTGAATTTGTTTTTCAAACTTATTATATCATATTTAAATCCAAATATGTGAATCAAATCGGTACTCGATCATTGGCGATTATTAGGTTAGTACATAGTATTAAAATTTCAGAGCTATTGCATAAAATTGTTTGATTTTTTTAAACAAAATATGCGTAATGTTCATCCTGTGAAAGATTATCTAACAATAACTCAATTGTAAGGTATCCGAAACCTAATTGTAATCTAATTATAACATACCCATAACCAAAATTCAACCTAACCGTAACCTAACTGTAACTTAACACTTTCTTAACCTAACTTTGACCTAACCGTAATCTAATTGTATCCCAAGTGTGAACTCGCTGCAAAGTATTTTCTCTCCACTTTCCACCGCTAGGGGGCCTAATGTGTTTTATATGAACGTCCGAACCGGGTCTTCGCTGCTTTCGGCACAGTATAGCATGCGTATACAACTTGTAAAATCTTAGTTCTACTTTCCACCTCCATTTTTAACAATCTTTTCTAAACAGCCCTATATCCAAACGAAACTCCCATTTTCAACCTATCCGTATATATATCCGTATATATACTCGACGGTTTGGAGACTGTAAAAAGAATTTAAAAATTAGCTCAAATTACTGTTCGTAAATAATGGTAACCACCACTGATTTACTCGCGCAATATAATCTGTGAGAACCTCCGATTCGAGTCGTTGCTGCTTCCGGCCGCGTAGAGTTGGATTGCTGTACACGGTGTGCGAAATATGTTAGTTCCACTTTCCACCGCCAGGGGTGCACTCTGTACTAAACAAAGTTAAATCCGAACGAAACTCCGTTACTCAATCTATCCGTATATATATTAGTCTAGGGGGCGGGGTACTGAAATAAGAAATTTGAAAAATTACTATTCGAAAATAATGACTACTCATAAATTAAGGGCGCAACATATTCTGTACGAACGTCCGACACGGGTTCCGCTGCCTTCGGCACCGTGTAGAAAGTGTGCGATAAAATCAAAACATTCTTTGCTTATAAATCGAAAAATAAGAATGAAAAAAATTTTCATTTTTTCGTCGTTAATGATCCAGTAAGGAGTGTTATCTAAATAAATCACTTTCAACCACGCGCCCCCAAAGATTCACTAACCAACCAAAGTCGGAGATTTTTTTTTGCGGAAATTAGCGCTCAACCTATCAAAGTAGAGACAAACCAGAAAACCGATGGGCAGATAAACTACCCGCCAGATTGTCAAGATGTTCGCTAGGGTGTGACATGAGTTGAAACTAATCTATTCTTTTAAATTTCCATGATTAATAAATATGCTTCCAAAGCATGTGTTTAAATTTCGTGTTATGGAAAAACAGTATTTCTTGAAACGTCAGACACTCAGATTCGTTTCTTTAAATCTACCCCGGTTTATTTAATTATTTCTGCGAAAGTTTTATACAACCAACCAACTACACTATATGGCCAAAGATAACCGGTCGCGATTTTAGACGTTCTGCTAAATATCTATAAAAATACATGAGGAATTAACCTGAAACTGCAGGTGTGTAAAGAGTATAGTATAGGTCATATATTTCCGCGGAGATTTTTTTCCCGAAACTAATTTTCCCGAAACCGTTAACTAATTGAAAAAATTGAATATCTTTTGGATAACCCTGTAAAAACAAATGTAGCAAAAGAGTTCAAACTCGAGATTATTAATAAGTGGCTTATTGTAATATACTGTGTTCATTTTTATGCGGATAGCACTCGTAGAGAAATTAAGGTTTTTGTAAAAACAGTCCCAAATTTCACCAAGTTTTTATCTTATACTTTTCTAAGTTCTTAATATAAAAAAAAAATCGTTTCAGAAAATATGACGAACAACATTGTACATAATGCTCTGCAATCTGAATTAAAAAATAATAAAAACTGGAGGGAAAATGAGCAGGTTTACTAAATAATGTTTCACTGCGCATGCGCGAATGCAATCAAAATATAATGTGTTAGCTAAATGTATAGAGCAACTCTTGTAAAAGTCTCAAAAACATAGTTTGAAAAGTCTGATAATAATCGTTTATAGAATAAGCTCAAAATCCGTTGTTCCCAAAATGAAGCAAAAAGATAAGGGGTTGTATCCATATATCTATTGATTAGTGCTAATATAGCATGCACAATATTGCACGTACTATTGTATTTGGATACAGCCCCTCATCTTTTTGCTTCCTTTTAGGAATAACGGATTTTGAGCTTATTCTATAAACGAATTTTAACAGACTTTACAAACTATGTTTTTGAGACTTTCACAAAAGTTGCCCTATACATTTAGCTAACACATTCTGAAAGTTACATTTTGATTACATTCGAGCATGCGCAGTGAATCATTATTTTGTAAACCTACTCATTTTTTATACAATTTTTATTATTTTTTTATTCTGATTGCATGGTATTATGTGCAATGTTGTTTGTCATATTTTCTGAAAAGAACTTTTTTTATATATATTAAGAACTCTGCAAATTATACGCAAAAAACTTGGCGAATTTTGGGACTGTTTTTATAAAAACCTCAATTTCTCTACGAGTATACATGCTATCCTCTTAAAAATGAACACAGTATATTAAAATAAGCCACTTATTAATAATCTCGAGTTTGAACGTTTTTGCTAAATTAGTTTTTACAGGGTTATCCAAAAGATATTCGTTATTTTTCAATATGTAGACGGTCCCCTATGAGGTTTCGGGAAAAAATCTTCACCAAAATGTATGACTTATACTATACTGTTTTCACACCTGCAGTTTCAGATTAATTCCTCATGTATTTTTCTAGATATTTTACAAAATGTCTAAAATTTCAAGTGACCGTTCACCTTTGGCCATATAGTGTATAAGCAAACTGAATGAAAAGGTGCATTTTTGATGAGCGAAGCTTTATAAAACAAACCAAGCGGAAGCTAGCGGATGAAAAAAAAATTGTACTTTTGTTACGAGTTCTTTGTGATATTTAATTAATAACTTCCATAATTATTAGAAATTTAACATTCTGGTCTCATGTGCATCAGGAGAGGCCTTCAACTATTCACACATCTCGACTTCTCACACAAACTTCGAGCCTCGTACGTGCCTTATATATTGCTAGCAATCAGGAACAGACAGACACATGCACATAGAGGGAAACTTTATTATATTAGTATAGATTAGTTAATATGAACAAAGATTGATTATGAGAAATTTTTTACCTATCTCCGAATAAATATATTGTAAATTAGGCATGCATTTGATTCATTTAAACCTGTATTCTACTGAATTTATTTTTATGCATTTCTATCCATAAAATTTACTTTAATTTCGGGTTTTCGGCGCAATTTTTCAGATCAAATTTCCAGGTTCATATGAAGTAAATATGTTTATGAAAAGAAATTTAAAACCACCATGTGATGACTGATAAAGCTATTTTCTTCTCGTACGAGAATACACTGTGTCATTAGTTCTCAACACTATTTGAACATGCTAGTAATGCAGCGCCGTCAACACAAGCAGAAACGCATGGCTATGGCATTGAATTCCCTGCTGATCTCTAATGCACAACTATATAAGGTTTGAAATTTACATCATCTGCTAACTAGTCTAAAGATTTACCAAATGCCCCGAAAAAACTTAAAGTGAATCCTGGAAAGCTTATTCAAAGACAGGGAAGCAAATGACATTAAAAGTGAAGATGTTGAATGTCCATTACAAAATGATGATTGGGTTGTGCGATAAAATAAGCCTATATTGATCACTAAAACTCATAACCTCTTCGGGATTGGCGGCTTTTACACAAATTTTATTCGATTGCCACCATTTTTTTAAAAAAATAGTTACATTTACTTAAACAATTACAAAAATGATCTAATTAAAAAAAACAAATATTACTTTTATTTTTTACTGGTGGCTAAAACAAATTCTGCATGTTTTTACTATAGATGCATATATGCACAAATAGTACCGAATTGGTTAAGAACTATTTATCCCCGCAAAATAATGTAAAATCAGTGCGTGAAAAAATTATTTTTTTTGTATAAAAAAATAAAAAATAAAATTCATAATTTCATTAACGGTTTATGACAGAGGGTAATTTTGCAGCTGCAGTTATCTATGATGAATCATAATTATTTTAGATTACATGCGACTGCAATTCTAAAATTTAAAGAAATTTCTTTAAACTATAGACCTCTTTGACAACTTGCCGGATCATCACTAAAATTTTCCCAAAGCTATGGGTAAATAAAAATTCAAATATGGACAAATGTAAGAAGTGCGTTATCTAAATAAAAACTAGATATAGTTATAGTTTATGTTAGTGATTCGCACATTAATTAGCAAATAAATTCATATCTAAATTTGATTTACACATTTGCCAGTTTATCTTGGAAGGAACTACAATAAATTCTGGAATTTCACATTAACAAAATTTTCAGTAAAGCGAATTCAATCGGCAGTTTACAAAAATACGTTGTAAATAGATTTTACTGTATTAAATTTACTTTCTTACTTTTGTTATTTTACACACTTCCTGTTCACTTATTCTTCATTTAAATATAGAGAAATGATTACATAAAATAAACTGTACATGTTATAGGAATTATTTCTGGCAATACATTTCAATATTTATTTAAACTGCAATATTTATGGCTATTTTATATATTACTCTGTAATAGCTTATTTAGAAACTTACAAAAATTAAGTTTTCTAACGTGTTCCTTAAAAATAATATTAGCAATCAATGTCGTTTTCTAGATAATCCATCCCTTGTATGTAACATGTTCTGTTATACTGTTGTCAATTATTGTTAAAAAAGAAATATTTTTTCTCATCACACACAAATAACTGTGCTTACTTTTAACTAAATGTAACGTAATATGGTAGTTCAAATAATTTCAAGTTATCAATGTCGGATAATAGATAATCTACTGCGTTCTATTAAACATCCTATGTTAAACTGTTGTTAATTAAATGTAATTGATTCTATTAACTAAATGCAAACCAATTAATTTTAAGCTAGGTTATTATGATTCATTATGCACGCATGGATCAAAGGTAAGCATAGTTAAACACGTTTAATGAATCAATAGTCGATTCATGTTTGTACACTATTTCTTCAAATACATTCAAATTTTTTATTATGTATTAAACTCTAATTCAACTTTAACAATGCAAATGTAAAATTTGCTTCAAAAACATTCTATGATATAAATGTATATATATTTCAATTATTTTTTTTATTTTTCGTCAGTCGCTGTGCTTGTGTTCTTTTCACTTAGATTATGCGCAATTTTTAAATGAGAACAGTATTGTTAATAAAGTATATAAATAAATAAATGTCTCAAATGTAACGAATTTTTTAAATTTAATCTTTTTAATTAAAAAGTAATGGTAAAATAATCAAAGATTCTGAGTATTTTATGCCTCACCTATGAACGAGGTGAATAATTATGTGAGAATACACCACTAAAATTACAAAGTTAAATAATAGTCAAAATGCAAAAATTATTATCAAGGTTAGGGGTGCACAACCTTTTTAAGAGAAGGGCCACTTACAAAAATGTCTGGGTTGTCGAGGGCCACATCAGTAACACGGGAAGAACTCTATTTCGGGGAGGTCATGTGTGGCCCAATCCGGTAAAAAATATGGTTTCAGAGGTTTGGGGGGAGGGGCTACCCCTCTAGGTCCCCTTACCCAGTCAACGTATCCAATTTAATTGGCGAGGTTATATCAACAGTTTACGTTTGTATATATAGCAAAGATTATTTTCAAGGAGATAACATTCATTTACTTTATTCGGGGGAGTAAATTTTGTTTTATTGAAAGTGCTAAAAAGCAAACACAGTCATGAAAGTGGCTAATGCCGAAAAAATGTGAACTTTATGTGAACGTAGGGGTGAAGAGGAGTCGATCAACGAAATTTGAGAGTTTTCCGAGTTTGATCAAAGAAATTCATGATTTTTCCGCACCCGATCAACAAAATTTCAGAGTTTTCCAAGCTTGATCGAAAAAATTTCTCAATTTTTCCGCACCTGATTGATAAAATTTGCAATTTTTTCGCACCTGATCGAAAAAATTCGCGATTTTTCCGTGCCCGATCGTCAAGATTCGCGATTTTCCGTGCCCGATCGACGAGGTTTGCGACTTTTCCGCACCTGATTGATGAAAATCGTGAGTTTTCCGTGCCCGATCAACGAAATTTGCGATTCTTAACTGACTCTGACGAAATCTGCAATTTTTCCCCGCGGCAAATTGACGAAAATAGCGATAAACTGACAAAACTCACGATTTATCCGCGATTGATCGACAAAATTCAAGAATTTTTCGTGTCAGACCAACGAAATTTGCAATTTTTCGGAGCCCGATCAAGAAAACTCGCGATTTTTCCACATTCGATCAACGAAATTCGCGATTCTTAATTGACACTGACGAAATTTGCAATTTTTTCCCGCTGCAAATTTACGAAATTCGCGATTTTTTTCACGATAAACAGCGATGGCAGCGATGACCACCTCGGGAACTCAGCTTTCGCTTTAGAGTGTTAGTGCAATCCCGAGGGGTAGACCACATCCATTCCTCCCGACTCTCAGCCAGAGTCTGAGAGGGAGCGTCGGGTCCCTGATCAAGCTGCTGTGATTTATTTCGGTTACTGTGAGATTTACAATTACAATCACAATTGGTTACCCAATTTTTCTGGGCGAACCGAAGATTTCACATCGAGATATATGGCTGTATGTAGTGACTACATGAGGATTATTTCACCTAATGTGATTGCATAATTGTTTACAATTTTCTTGATTTTTCCGCAGACGATGAACGAAATTTGAGATTTTTTTGCTCCTAATCGACAAAATTGGCAAATATTCCGCGCCCGAACGACGAAATTCGCGATTCTTAATTGACTGACGAAATTTCCAATTTTTTTCGCAGTAAATTGACTAAATTCGCAATTTTCCTCGAGATTGATGAATCTCACGATTTTTCCGCAGCCAATCAAAATATTTCAAATTTTCCGCACCCGATCAACGAAATTTGCGATTTTTCGCGCCTGATCGACAAACTTCACTATTTTTCCGCAATCGATCAACGAAATTTGCGATTTTCCGCGCCTGATCGACAAACTTCGCTATTTTTTCCGCAATCGATCAACGAAATTCAAAGTTTTTCCGTGCCCGACAGGCGAAATTTACGATTTTTTCCGCACATCATCGACGAAATTCGCAATTGTTCCGTTCCCGATCAAAAAAAAATTGCGATTTTTCTACATGTTATCGACAAAATTCGCTATTTTTCCGCACCTGTTTAACGAAATTCGTGATTTTTCTGCGCCCGATCAACGAAATTCGCGATTCTTATCTGACTTATGAAATTTTCAATTTTCCCTCGGCAAATTGACGAAATTCCAGATTTTTTTCCTGCAACCTATGAACAAAAATTATTTATCCAATTTTTTGCAGCTATAAATTGGCGACACTCGCGGGCCACACGTTAAACCATCGCGGGCCACAGGTTGTGCATCCCTAATCTAGGGCAATAACTTGACGTAGTATTGTTGCAATAACTTTCATAAATCAAATACTTTGTTATAATTTACATGTTTATGTACATCCACATTCTCACTTTAATTGTCTTGCAATATTGGAATTTACATTGAATTTAGTTTTACGTTCACAAGGCTGAAATGAACTAAAATGAATTAATCTAGTGTTAGGTTAATGAGTAACTTAACTATAGTCGGTACAAATGACTTGTCCACTTGCTCCATTTTCCTCATAAACGTAAGGATCGATGATAAAGGATGCTGTAAAGCCACACCACACTGTGACTTTTGGCGGATGGAGGGGCACACAAGAGTACAAATTATTCGCAGCCCTAATGCGGCAGTTGCGTGTGTTAATGCCACCCTTCAAATGAAAGTGCTCTTCATCACTCCATAAAATCAGCCACGGCCATGTAGCATCAACTTGCATGCGTGCTAAAAATGTCAATGAAAAATCCAGTCGGGTGGCCTTATCACCTGGGTGCAATTCTTGAATAGAAGAGATTTTGTACGGATAAAACTGTAACATCCGATGCAGGATCTTCCTCACCGTTGAGTATGAGATTTGCGTGTGCCGAGATACTGCCCGAGCTCTTCTGGTACCCTGCACATTTTCCATCTCCTGCTCGACAATAGCAGTTGCAACTTCGTCAACTTATTGCTGACTCGTCACTTAACGTCCTTAACCTGGTTGCCTTGCTAGAATCCCTGTAGTTTCAAATCGATGAATCAACTTTCGTAAGTTTGTTTTGCTCATCGGTCCTTTTCGCAACTTCTTTAATCTGCGAAATTCTCGAAGAGCAGTATTGCGATTCTCGTTCTGTTGATAATACAGCTTGACTAGCAAAGCACGGTCCCGTAAGGTATGGATCATCACAAAGCAGTTGGTCTCAGAATGATGAGAAGTCTCCCAGCCGTTACTTTTATACTCAAGATTGCAACACAGAATTGATTTTATGCAAATTAATGAATTTTAGTCGGTAAACAGCACCAAAATTGCTTCTGGTGGCGATTTTTTTTAGAATTCGAAATCCCGTGGTCTTATCTGCATGCTCATCAAATTTGGTAATGTTTCGTCCAATACTTTACTCGCTAGAGGGTTCTGAAAAGCTAACGTTAATTAATAACCACCCTGTAGTTTCAGTAGTTAAAGGTCGTTATTTCAGTTTTTCACAAGAAATCTATTTTGCTATTTTTTTTTTTTTTTCCGTTTGGCTACTTTTTTTTTTTTTTTTTAGCCAAACTGCTGACGTTTGTTAAAAGCCACCGAGATCCCTGCACATGAAGCTTATAAATTCTATGGAGATACTATAGGGCGATTGAAATGGACGCAACTGGAAAATTTGTTTTTGACTTTCTCCTTACAAAAAGAAGTAAAATCAGATCACAAACATCTCGTGCAAAAGTTTTGTTATGTCCCGTTATTCTTTAACGTTAAAAATTTTGAGATCATGTGTAGAGCCATGTTTAGCTCGCTTTTTAACTATGAGATTTTAATTCACAAATTAGCCCTAGTCTCTACACCTTTAGTTAATGATTATTTTGTGAGTTGGCAATTACGCAGCACAAGGATGTAACGGCTGTTCTTTACGTTTTCTTAACGTTTATTTATGAAATATGGCATAAAATAGTGTTTATGATAGCACCGAACATTTAAGTATTTATAGATTGTACATAATGTTACGTAACATTGTATGCCCGAGAGCAAAAGCTCTCTCGAGATAGAGCTAGACGCCCGGAGGTTTGGGTGATTATTTTCATATGCGACATGAATATGGGCCAGTCCCCTCTTTTAGAAAGACCTCCAACCGATGCATCCCTCTTTTAGGCTTCTATCCCTCGCTTTCATAATCAGCCTTAATCAAATAATCAAATAATCCCATCCTAACTCAAAACGTAGTGTTGATTTATCAACTTACCTTTGCTGCGAAATTCCCAAGTCACAAAGAGTCTCAAGACATGGATTTGTGTCAGTAAACACGATAATTCACAAACGGTAAAACCGGATCAGTTCCTACTTAACAAATTTCTTACATACCACTGACATAGGAATTGCATTTCGTAATACATTTTCGTAATATTGGCCATATGTCCTCAATTAATCTGTTTTCAAACGCCCGTACTTTTAAAACGGGAGGTCAAGCACATGTTTATGGATACCGCTGTTGGTAAAATGATACATAATTTGCTTCTGAAATAATTGTTTTCTATTAGTATTATTTATCATGCTGTCTTTCAAACAGCATAGGTACTTGATTAGAATCTTCTACTTCATTCTGAGTGTACTTTTCTATTAAAAAATTATTTAATAGTATATTTCTGAATATTTTTTCTGGTAACAAATGAGGTGTGTTTCTAAAAAAATAATTATAATTTACTTTCATTGAAGTTAGGACTAAAAACATATGAATATATATGAAAAACTATTTGTAGGATATATCTGACATTATGTCTTTAATTTAATTAAATAAGTATTAAACAAAAACCTAATTTGAAGAACAAATTAAAAAAACAAAATTTATTTCCTACATTGTTTAAGCCCGAGAAGGGACAGATATTAAGGTATTTCATTCAATTCGTTCTACATTTAATGTTAAATTTTTGCAACAAATAAGTTAAACCAATTGAACATTAAAAAATATAAATAAAATTCATAAAACATGATACTTTAAACACCCTAAAAACTTAGATTCCGTTCAAATAAAATCGAAATAAATCTTAGACGTTTTCCAATTTTCAGTTGTAAATATTTGTAATGCAGATTTCGTATTCTTTTTATGATGATTGTACATAAAATAATAAGATACATGCAAAATAGAAAATTTTAAAAAAGTCCAAGATTTATTTCGATTTCATTTGAACGGAATCTAAGTTTTTAGGGTGTTTAAAGTATCATGCTGTAGGAATTTTATTTATATTTTTTAATGTTCATTTGGTTTAACTTATTTGTTGCAAAAATTTAACATTAAATGTAGAACGAATTGAATGAAATACCTTAATATCTGTCCCTTCTCGGGCTTAAACAATGTAGGAAATAAATTTTGATTTTTTATTTGTTCTTCAAATTAGGTTTTTGTTTAATACGTCAAGTTTTTTAGTAACACATTTCAAAATTAACGGAGTGTACCATCATCAGGCTTTGATTCATACGGTATCGTATCACAATTTGTGATGCAATTTACGTATGTATAATTCAAAGTGTTTCACCAGTGCAGTAAATGCAAGTTGCTGTACTTTGGGCAAAAACTTCCAATCTGAACGTAAAAAATTTGTTTGAAAATGTCATTTTTATTTCTACTATGACGCCATATTCAACTTCTTTTTAATTCTTAAAAAAAAAAAAAAAAACTATTTCAGTAATTTTTCGTGTGAAAATCATCCAACGAAAAATAGACAAATTATTATTACGGCTTTTGAATTATTGGCAACAATGAAAAATAAATTAAATTTTATTGGAAAAATGTCCGTTGATTCTCAATGAGAAAAGCGAAATTTGGAATTATTAAGAAAAATATTTAAAAAATGTAAAACTAAATTGGCCCATGTTTTTCTCTGGGTTATAATTCACCCATATGCAAAGGCATTTTGCCATTCCTTTTGACCCTGACGTCAGGCAAAAGTTTTAACACTTTAAATTAATAATATCATTAGAATTAGTAAAGACTAAAAAATGAGTGGCATCAGGGACAAAAAGGTGGGAAGAAAAAATGAAAAAGTTATGATCTCCATAGCCTTTTCTATGTTAAATTAACATTGAAAAGTGACACTGGATATAAATAAGTATTGCGCTGCCGCGCAATACTTAAATACTTTCTGTTTGACCTAATACGGCTTTGAAAGCTTTGCCTCATTCTTAAAGATGAAGTTAATATAAAGCACGTCTTTTCCTACCTAATAACATTTAGTGTATTGTTTAATTAATAACAATGGATGGCTCTTGAAAATACATTTGAATAATTTATTATGCTTCAAGCATACAATTGTGTTTATTAACTTATTTTTCTGACTTATTTCACAGTTGTTACAGTTCTTAGTAAAATTAAATACGAAATTGCTCAAAAAGATAAAATGATAATTACCTCCAATCTCCAGTATATTAAAATAATTAATTTGCAGAAATCTTACAAATGTCGTAAAAAAATCATAAAAGTTTCATTTTCTATTTACAACTTATACCTTATATTTTGTAATCATATAAACTTTCATTTTAACCACTTCTTTGTTTCACTTCTTTGTTTTTCACTTTGATTTTTCACTTCTTTGTTTAAATTTTTCAGTTCGTTACTTTAAGTGTATTATGCAGTAGCTTTTTGAAGTGAATGTTTACAAATTAAAATCTTGGAAAACTATTAAATAACCTTTATTTAAAATAGATATCGTACACTTGTCGCTTTAACAAGTTTTGTTGACTTAAAGTTATTATCGAATATCTAAAATAACAATAAAAATATTTTAATGTTTTCTTACCGAATATGTCTGTCTACAGAATGCGAAACAATTTCCGAAAAAAAAAAACGCTTTTCTAGTGTACTAAATTTATATGAGGTTGTCATGTCCGCAACTTTAATTATTATATTTTACATTCCACAGGGCCTATAAAAGATTTTAAAGACGTTTCTTATATACATATATTAGGGTGTCCCAAAAAAATAAAAGTCGTTTTATTTTTTCGCATACCCTCTCATTTTTTTCCTATTATGTCAAAACAATTGTAAATAAAGTTTCACGTATTTTGGACCACGGGATCCCGTGCCGACTTGCATCTAAATGTCTCAGTCAGTACTTGTGTACTTAGCGAGCGAACGCTGATACATGTCACCCAGTCACGTGTCTGTAGCGGAGCACCAGAAGCTTCAAATGAAAAAAATAAATCAAACAAAAAAAGAAAGGTTTTGGAATGCTTGTGACAATGCGCAACCCGTGAAGAAACAGTGCGAAACCTGTGAAGCGTGTCAGTAGTCAGTACCAGTATAATTAGGACAGCGCACGTCTATGTGTCAATGTGCGTATAATTTCAAGTTAGACTTTTGTTAGTAAATGTCTGGAAAAGTTTTTAATCAGTGAGCAGAACATGGCAGTGGAATTGTGTAGCTCTAAAAAAGTGATATTTTTAATAGGGAAAATTAAACATCAAATAACGGGTTCAAAACTTCCGTCTAATGGACAAGTTCTCGCAGCTTTGTTTTACAATATTCGAGAAGTTAATTTGACTGTTAATGAAAATGCAAATATCGCTATTCGTGAAGGTATTATCATTTGGGAACAGGCACACATGACTAAGAATTCGTTGCCAAATTGTGTGAGGAAATTTATTAATATGTATCAAGTTTGTAGAGACTTACAAAAAATGCAAAGAAATTATAAGACGTATTCAAGCGGCGAGAACAAGAATTTGTAACTACTGTAGACAATTTGTCCGGCATTGCACATGCTGATGCATTTCAAATAATGAAAATAAAGGAAGATAGGATGTTCTTGCAGCGCTATAAAGAGCCGAGCCGGTCAGTTAGGTAGAGTGGATTAAAAAAATGGACAAAAAAGAGGAAAGGGCCCGATTTCGAGCTGTCAAAGAAGAAAATTGGCGAATCAAATATGGTTCCTTTTCAACATCCTAAACATCATACGAACCATTGGAATAATATTCCTCTTCGAATCCTAATGAAAATATGGATAAAGAAGATTTCCCAATACTGATCAAAAGCTCAGAACCCGGGACAAGTAAATCACTAATGAGGAAAGATTTTATTATTAATGTTAGTTGCTACATTAGACAGGTGTCAATTAAGTATGTGAAAATATGTGTTTATTCTTGAAGCTACTATTGAGAGGGGGGGGGGGACACTTGGATTTAGCATTGACAAATTTCAATTAAGTAAGTCTTCGATTCAAAGAATCCGAATAGAAACACGGAAGGAACGAACGGAAAATATAAAAATTGAGTTGCAAACCGAGGTATTAAGTGTAATGACCTTACATTGGGATGGCAAACTATTTCCTGCTTTAAGTGCTCGAAAATCGAAAGAAGAACGCTTGCCTATAGTTATTTCATATGAACTTAAAGAACCCCTCATTACTGCGTCAAGACTTTATAATTATACAAGCAAAGAACACGCAGGCTATTTGGAAGGCTATCTTAGATTGGAATTTCGAAAACAAAGTCCAAATTCTCTGTTGTGATACTATGGCTTCGAATACAGGTCGTTTTAAGGGTGCCTGTGCGCTCCTCGAAAACAAAATTGATATGGAAATTGTTTTCTTTGATTGCTGCCATCATGTATACGATCTGGTATTAAAGGCTGGATTCGAAGTGAACATTAAACAAGTGACAACAAGTCCCGATATTACACTCACTTTAAAAAGCACAAAGAGAGTTGGAGGAACATCTATCCCACCAAAAAACAGTGCTATGGAGAAACAATTGAATTGTTCTAACCCGTATCTGAATTTGGCAATTTGCTTGAATTTTACCTCTCTGAACTTTAAAATGTTATGATCAGAGAGGACTATCGAGAGTTGATCAAAATTTCTGTCTTATTTTTAGGTGGAGATGCAGAAAAAAATTAAATCAGACCTCTGGGTGCTATGTACCAAGCTAGATGTATGGCCCGAGTGGTTTACCCCCTAAAAGTCTCGCTATTTAGTTTTCATCTAAAATGAAACACCAAGGATAAGAAATCACTGTTAAACATCTGCTTGTTTATCGTGACAATCTAAACATGGTTTCAATACATTTTGGCAGTTAAAGAACCCTAAAAAGATGTGTGCTTTTTGAAATCTTTGATAACCTACAAAAATGTGAACGAAAGTGTCTCGAAAGCTGCTTTACAGAAATTCTTCCAGCATTTATGGTATTTCCCTGATGAAATAGTAGTATTAGCACTTTTTGATGATGATGATGCTGAAAAAGAAACAAAATAAAAATGATGACAAATTTACATAGATAAAATTTCTCGACCCGTGAAAAAATATGCATTCCATCAAAGGAAGAAAGTGGTTCGATGTATGGCGAGTTTCATATATTAATTTTGTAATTGTTTATTTATTTATTCATTTATATCACGCGATTGTTACCTGTTATTTAATTTTTGTTTACAGAAAAAAACCATTGATGATCTCATATCTGTCAAAAGCCATTCATTGTTTTCCACACACAAAATTTATGATACTTTTGAAGAGTCCCTCTTCATGGGAGATTAATGCTTCGTTTTCCGACGCCAAAAATACGATCTCAATTCTCAGAGCAATGAACAATACAGCTGAAAGAGCAGTAAAATCGATGCAGGACTTTCATGATTTAATAACGGTGACGATGGAACAAAAACAATTTTCGTTAGGTTACGTACAAGAACACACGAATGTCTATCCCGAATGTAAAAAGAAAAAAATTGAAATGAATATAAGTTCAGTAATGCTTCTTTAACTGTAATATGTTAATAAATATCTTCTTTGGATAAAATAGTGTTTTATGTACGAAAGAAACATACAATTATATTCCCCATACAAGATTTCATGTTCAAGTTTGACCTAAAGTCGGCACGGGTTACCGTTATCTGCTTGCAATAATATTTTTTATTTGTGTTTTTCAGATGAAATAGAACAAAAATGGAGAGTATGCGTATTTGATTTTGTAAAAAAAAAAAGAAAAAAAACTTGAATCCTGGGGCACCCTAATATATATATATATATATATATATATATATATTTGCTATTATTTGTAAAGAGCTATACTGTAATCAATTAAGACAATGTTATAACAATACACATAATTACAGGTTGTTAAATACCAGTGTAAAAGAGATAGAAAGTAGAATTGCTGCTTTTTATAAAATGTTAAAATACACACAACGTAGTAAGGAATTGCCTTATATGGTTTTGATTCCTAAATTTCATAAGGACCCCATTGCCTTTCGTACAATTACATGTGGTTTTGGCACTTATTTGGAAGTAGCTAATAAAAAGTTTTTGGATATTTTGCAGAGTTTATTTGATGCGGCATTAAAACAAAATTACACATGTATTATAAAAAATAGTTTTGAGTTACTTAACAGATTGAAAGGTTTGAGTAATATTAAAGGACTATATGTTTATGATTTTGAAGATTTATATAACAGCATTGATTTAAATGATCTTAAAAATAAAATATTCGAATTTTTTAAGAGGTACAATATTTTGGGTAAAAATTTGGATCATTTGACAAATTTATTTAATTTCGTAGTTAATGAAAATTATTTATTCGATGGTAAGCATGTGTTTCAGCAGATTAGGGGTATACCTATGGGGGGGTAGTTGCAGTTCGGTACTTGCAGATATTTATCTATTTTTATACGAGGTTAAAGAGACTACGGATAAGGATTTTTTAAGTTTCAGATATATTGATGATGTATTGTTAGTAAGGATTAACGATTCCAATAGCGATTTAAATTTAGACTACTATCCCCAAGGTTTGATATTAAAAAAAACTTCATATGACGAAAAGCATGTAAATTATTTGGATCTCACTATCGACATTGAGAAGGGTGGATTACGGACTTTCATTTATGATAAGAGAAAGGATTACAACTTTGAAACTATTAAGATATTAAATTTTAATTCCAATGTGCATATTTCCATTTTCAAAAATATCATTATCAATAGTTTAATAAGGATAGCAAAGTTAAATTCTAATCATAATAGTATAATAAATGACATTATAAATCTCTATCAAGATGCAATGGATCAGAATTTTCCTATTAGTTTGTTAAATAGTTTGGCAAACAATTTCGTCAGGGATAAAGATTATTGCGATGCTTTACTTTTGGCGATTAAAAATATCGCCAAATAATCGTAGGCTTTATAAGGAACTCTGTCTGGATGTGTCG
This sequence comes from Maratus speciosus, assembly GCA_963932465.1. Lineage (NCBI taxonomy): Eukaryota > Metazoa > Arthropoda > Arachnida > Araneae > Salticidae > Maratus > Maratus speciosus. The sequence goes on from OZ010794.1 coordinate 396,755,310, forward strand.
TTCTTTTTGAGTTCGGTTGCTGCTTTGGATGGACAGTTTTAAAGTGTTTTTTTTTTTCGAATTCGGTTACTGCTTTGGATGGCCAGTTTTAAAGTTTTCTTTGGCCAGTATGGTCTTGACAGATATGGGGGAAGTTTCATGAGTAATTGCCGGTAAAACCCAGCATGCAAGTCTTTAGCCTTGCAATCTGTCTCCATTGGTTGTTTTCTTTTCGTTTATGGTTTAGTTAGTAAGTTTTTCCATGGTTATTTTCTTAATTTTCTCTATAGTTCAGTAGTTTTGGGTTTGGATGTGTAGTGTGTGTTTTTTGGTATTATATTAACCTTTGAAGTTCGGTGGCATGGCTACGTCTTCAAGTGGTTCAGTTTGAGTATGGTTTATGTTTTTATGAATTGATTAGATAAACGTTAGATATGTTTTAGGCAATTGTCAGGCATATTTTGACGTTGTAATTATTCCTTTATAGTTTTTCCCTATTCTGTTTATTATTTCCTGTTATAGTTTTCACAGTTTGGTACAGTTTATTTTTATTCATCTTTGTTATATATTATTCGTTCATGTTATTTTTTAGATTTAATGGTTTTGTTTAAAGTGTTAGTTTTATTCATTAGTTTCCATTTTGTTCAGTTTTATTAAAAATTTTTATTAAGTGTGAATATACATTTATAATTATGAAATTTACAAAAAATAGAATTTTAGATACCGGCAAGAAATGGAATTCATTAGAGGACCATTGTGCTCGGTCGGTTCCTGATAGCATGGTAGGGAATGGATCGTTAAAAAAAAAAAAATTACAAGTGGATTTGGTTGGCTACGGGAGTAAAGGAGTTGATGATAGCTTTTTAAAAAAGAGTATGCAAGGTTTAGTTTTTGAGAAAAATAAAAAAATGTATAAAAATTATAAAAATTGTGAAAAAAATTATGGAAAAAATTGTGAGTTTGATATTTTTTTGGAAAGAGGGGAAGTTGATGGTGTACGGAAAAGGAAATCGATCAGGTATAATACCAGATATATTTATAATAGTCATTTAATTAATGAGAATTACGATGGCGGTGAAGGTAGAAATAACGGTGTAAAATATAAAACTAGAACGTTCTATAATTCAAACTTAAAAAGGGAGATGATTTTCAATAATCTCAAATTAAGAAAATGTAGTGATAAACGTTGTAAAGTATGCCCGAGTGTGGGCTCAGAGTATAACACTATCGGGGACATTAGGTATTTAAAAGTATGTAAGGTTTACAACAGTGTTTATAAACTTAGCTGCAAGATATGTGGAATGTCTTATATAGGTCAAACTTCTGACCCGATTAATAAGCGTTTCAATAACCGTAAGTCTGATATCAGACATTGCAAAACTAATAAAGAAGAACAAGAGATTTAAATTAGACATTTCAACAGGCATGGTATTGAAAACATGAAATTAACGATTTTAAAGATTGTCCCTAACAAAAAAGAAAGATTGATATGTGAAAGTGACATGATGATTAAATGTGGTACGGTTTACCCATACCGGTTAAATGTTATGTTCAATGGAACTAACGTTATGAAAAAATTAAGAAACAGTTTATTAGAAGTTTCAATATATGAGCGTATTGAACATCCCATGAATTATAAATTTAATAAGGAGATGGACCACAAGATAATAGCAAAGGAATATGACAATATTAATGAAATTAAAAGTTCAATTCTCAAGAGTGATTTCGTTGGAATAGTAAGAAATATAAAATATATTATATTTAATGTGAAAAAACGTTTTATAGGTGATTTGTTAAACTTATTGTATTTTACATAAGAGTAACTATAATATAGATTTGGGTTTGGACATTTTGAGGTATAGAATTAGTTCACAACATTTGAAGGAAAATCTGGGCAGAAGTAACAACAACAACAACAAAATAGTTAATAGAATGTATTTTGTAATGGATTACATAGAAATTAAAAAACATGGTATAAATATGGACAAGGTATTAAATAAATACAATGATTTGCTTCCAGATAAGAACATGAAGATTGTCAAGGTTTATAGATACGATAAACCTTTAGGTCGTATGGTTTTTAACTATAATAATTTTTCAAAAGAAATTGGTAGAAACAACGATAATAATTTATGTCATTGTCATGATCCGGTTTATCGTGATTATGTCGATGTGGATCACGGTCATGTATTGACCGGTAATTTAGACATTGTCAAGGACAGAACATTGAGAGATTATATGCGGTTTGGTACAAAATTTCGTTTAAAAAGATTAAACACTAAGGATTTTATAAAAAAACGATTAAAAATCAACGTGGATATGTTTATACATAAACTAATGAACAAATTTTGCTTACCAGAGATAACTTTTCTGGAATGGAAACACAATATATTAAAGGATTTGAGTTCAATTTACTGTGGTAAAACAGGGGGGATTTCGTTGGAAGAATATAAAGTATTAAAAGATTCTATCAAGGATTTACAGAGTAATTTCGTTATAACATATATTGATAAGGCAAATACAAATTTTGCTGTTATTTGTAAAGAGCTATACTGTAATCAATTAAGACAATGTTATAACAATACACATAATTACAGGTTGTTAAATACCAGTGTAAAAGAGATAGAAAGTAGAATTGCTGCTTTTTATAAAAGGTTAAAATATACACAACGTAGTAAGGAATTGCCTTATATGGTTTTGATTCCTAAATTTCATAAGGACCCCATTGCCTTTCGTACAATTACATGTGGTTTTGGCACTTATTTGGAAGTAGCTAATAAAAAGTTTTTGGATATTTTGCAGAGTTTATTTGAAGCGGCATTAAAACAAAATTACACATGTATTATAAAAAATAGTTTTGAGTTACTTAACAGATTGAAAGGTTTGAGTAATATTAAAGGACTATATGTTTATGATTTTGAAGATTTATATAACAGCATTGATTTAAATGATCTTAAAAATAAAATATTCGAATTTTTTAAGAGGTACAATATTTTGAGTAAAAATTTGGATCATTTGACAAATTTATTTAATTTCGTAGTTAATGAAAATTATTTATTCGATGGTAAGCATGTGTTTCAGCAGATTAGGGGTATACCTATGGGGGGTAGTTGCAGTTCGGTACTTGCAGATATTTATCTATTTTTATACGAGGTTAAAGAGACTACGGATAAGGATTTTTAAGTTTCAGATATATTGATGATGTATTGTTAGTAAGGATTAACGATTCCAATAGCGATTTAAATTTAGACAACTATCCCCAAGGTTTGATATTAAAAAAAAACTTCATATGACGAAAAGCATGTAAATTATTTGGATCTCACTATCGACATTGAGAAGGGTGGATTACGGACTTTCATTTATGATAAGAGAAAGGATTACAACTTTGAAACTATTAAGATATTAAATTTTAATTCCAATGTGCATATTTCCATTTTCAGAAATATCATTATCAATAGTTTAATAAGGATAGCAAAGTTAAATTCTAATCATAATAGTATAATAAATGACATTATAAATCTCTATCAAGATGCAATGGATCAGAATTTTCCTATTAGTTTGTTAAATAGTTTGGCAAACAATTTCGTCAGGGATAAAGATTACTGCGATGCTTTACTTTTGGCGATTAAAAATATCGCCAAATAATCGTAGGCTTTATAAGGAGCTCTGTCTGGATGTGTCGTTCTTTTTGAGTTCGGTTGCTGCTTTGGATGGACAGTTTTAAAGTGTTTTTTTTTCGAATTCGGTTACTGCTTTGGATGGCCAGTTTTAAAGTTTTCTTTGGCCAGTATGGTCTTGACAGATATGGGGGAAGTTTCATGAGTAATTGCCGGTAAAACCCAGCATGCAAGTCTTTAGCCTTGCAATCTGTCTCCATTGGTTGTTTTCTTTTCGTTTATGGTTTAGTTAGTAAGCTTTTCCATGGTTATTTTGTTAATTTTCTCTATAGTTCAGTAGTTTTGGGTTTGGATGTGTAGTGTGTGTTTTTTGGTATTATATATATATATATATATATATATCATGTTATAAGTTAGTTTAAATAAATGCGTTTATTTGTTCTATGTCTTCCTATTTAACTAAAAATTTAGAATCTTTAAATAACTATGTGCACAAAATTAAATGAACTATATTTTTAAGTTCTTTGATTAAGAAAAATAAGAACATTTTAACTGCGTCCCATATAAACTATTAAGCATGGCCATGCTTAGGGGTATCCAAACTGGTCATTAACCCAATGCAGCAAAAAAATAAATAGGTTAAAATTTTAAAATGGATGTAACAAAAACTGTTTTGCGTCATTTCTCAGCCTTTAAATTACATCACTGTAATAAGAGAGACATTTAAAATTATGGTGCTCTGAATATTTAACTGGTATTTTATTATTTTTTCTATCTCTTTTTTGGATGATATTTGTGAAGATACCATTGCATCATTGCATCGTTGAATTCTTTAGGTAATTTTTTTTTTTTTTATGTTCTTAAACCTTTTTTTAAATTAAGTTTGGAATTAACTTGTTATAGAAAAATACGGTTAGTAATCTCTGTCTTACCTACAATTTATAACAAAAATCTATACACAATAACATAGACATGTTTCTTAATATCAATAAAAATTGAAAATGGTTGATCAAATTGAAAAACAAAATCACGAGCTTATAAAGTTTAATAAGTTATAAATCATATTTTTTGCTTATTTTTTTTTTTCATAATATCAATTGAAACTATCTCTACAGATAAATATTACTTATAAAGGAAAACATAGAATTCTGGAAAAAACAATAATTGTATATTTTTTTAGAATTCTTTAAATAATGTTTTTTTAAATCTGAATAGACTGTATTTTATTAATTTTAATAGTACATAAAATATATTTTAAATATTATTGTATTTATTTTACATTTCGAAATTTCATACTTTCCATTTAGTTTTTTAGGGCGAAAATATCTCTCATTTTAATGTATAGCCAGGATAATATTACCAATATACAAATTATATTTCTGGAGAACCACTTAACGTTTTCTTCGTTCCACTAGTCTTCTCTGATGACATGCTGAGTTACAATGTATACGCCTTTGCACGATCCATAATCTTTACATGATTCATTTAATGTCTTGCAATACTTATATGCTTATTTAGCAAATACTTGAACCTATGATTAATTTCTGCATTTAGAAAGATGATAGCAAATGAATTAACCTGGTTTTAGGTTAATGGTCGTTTTGTATGGTTCGTACGGGTCAAGTTGTTTTTCCATGGCTACTGCCAGTATTTTTTATAGAGAAAGAAATATAGGTTAAATGCACGAAATTTCGCCTTTTTTAAGGAGATATTTTTTTATGCGAAAATACTGTTGCCGAAGAATTTTCTTTTCTGCAAAATTCCAGGATGCGTACGAACCCTGGTCTTGGCTCTTAACGATTTAAGTAAAAAAAAAAAAAAAAAAAAAAACGAGAATGATAAATAAAAGTAGGTATCAATCATTTTTTAGCAAATTTGGATATATTTTTCACTTCTTATTTTAATCTCAAATCATAATAAAATTCACAGCGTACCAATTAACTTTCTGGGTAAAAAAATTGCGTTTTCTTAGTTGGATTAATGTTCACAAATGAAAGTCTAAATTAATTTACATCATTATGCGCACCCACAATCTCCTTTGAATAAGAGATCGAATTAAAAAAATTCCATGAATAAAATATTAAAGAAATTATAAATCGATTTTTAGCAAAGATTAAATATAATTTTCGAAATGACAATCGAAACTCTCTTTTACTGAGAAATTCCGTCTATGAAGATAAATAAAGAACACGGCAAAAAACATTCATTATATATTTTCCATAAATCCCAAAATGAAAAATTTAAATAAAATTATAATGCATTTTATAATTTAAAATGTTAAAATAAATTTTATTTTTTCTTTCAAAATTATTCATTTTAGTTATCTTTCTAAATTTTATTTACGTTATTGTTCTTTTTTTAAACGAAACAAGCCCTTACTTATTCTTAAAGTGATATTTTCAATACACAAATTATATTTCTGGACAATAATGTAACACTTTCATAGTAGTAAAAATCTTTTCTTATGATAAATCAAAAGAATATTAATTTTACAGTATCTTAATTTCATTAATCTTCACTAACGGCACGTTCTGATATAATTTACACTTTTACAGGCATTCATAATCTCCATTTAATGTCCTACGATTTTTACGTATCGAACTTGAACCTCGGATTAAGTTCAGCGCTCACAATGCTAGTCGTAAATGAATTAACTTGGTGTTAGGGTAGTGGGTGTCTTGTTAGTAATCATTCTTAATTACAGGACTTCCCAGAGATTAATAATTCAATGATCTGATAAAGGACTATTTTACGGGGAATGAAAAGAAAGTTAAATGAAACAAGTAATTGTAAGAAATGAAAGAAATTAGAACCCGCAGACTTGCATTATTTATTTAGAAAAGCTTTTCGAAATATTTAAGCAGACGTTCTAGTTATCTGATCCGACATTCCAGTGGTTTTTACGATCTTATTTACCGAATACTTGAACCTTTGATCATGTTTTGTTTTTGTTCACAATGCTGGATGCAAATGAATTAACCTGGTGTTAGGTTAATAGGCGTCTTTGTTCTAATCTTACTTAATTAGTCCTCAATACTGGACTTCCGAGTGATTAATAACATTGATAAACAAGGTTTCTGTTTCTAACTAAGTATGTGGTGACTTTTATATTTTAGGTAGCTGTGAAAGATTATGCCATTAAAAAGTTTCCATCACCCACAGATTTAAAAAAAATTCAAAATCTTGAAAATCTGAATTTTGTAGTATTTATTCAACACCTTATGAAATTTATCATTTGATATTTTAGTAATGACAAACTTTTAAATAAACACTTATAAAGCTTAAAATTAATATTTAAAACACGGAAAATATGCATTGTTTATAAAGTTTCAGAAAAAATGTAGAAGAATTTTTGTAAAAAGAAATGATATTAATAAGAAATTTCATACTTTATGTAGAGGTAAATGTCTTATCTGTGGCTACTCTCTTATAGGCACAATCACTAGCTTCCCTAATAAGGTTCCAACAGTAATCTCCGAGCATATTAGGGGTCCACCTGCCTTGATATCGGATTTCCATTGCAGAAATTTCCTGGTGGAAGCGCTCTCCATACTCGTCGCTCACAGCTCCCATATTTTCGGGGAAAAAAATTAGATGAGATGCTAAAAAGTGAATTTTCAACGACATTGAACATCCTAAATCTTTGTAACTTTTTAACATGTCTTTAATTAATGTTTCATAGTTAGGACTTCGATGATTTCCTAAGAAATGTGTCGCAACATTTTTAAAACCGATTCCTGCTGCTTTTTCTAAATCACTTAATGTATCATCAAAATTTCTTGTCCTTCATAAGGTATCTAATTTGTGGGCCAACAAAAATACCCTCCTTAATTTTTGCATAGCTTAGCGATGGAAATTGTTCTTGCAGATATTGAAATCCACGACCTTCTTTATTCATAGCTTTAACGAAATTCTTCATCAATGCCAACTTTATGTTTAAAGGTGGAAGAATAACTTTATTTCTATCGATTAGAGGAACGTTTTGGATATTTTTTTCACCTGCAATATATTGTTTGCGCTCTGGCCACTTCTTTTTGATATAATGCTCATGCTTTCCTCTGCTATCCCACTCGCATAGGAAACAGCAATATTTTGTATAACCTTGTTGCATACCAATAAGAAAGGCAATTACTTTAAAATCCGCACATATATTCCAATCATGATGTGAGTAATCAATTTCATGAAGCAGCATCTTCATATTTTCATAAGACTCTTTCATTATGCAAGAATATGCTAATGTAACAGACGGCAGGGCATTTCTATTATGAAGAAGCACAGCCTTCAAGCTGGTTTTCGAACCATAGATGAACAATCGCCATTGTTTCGAGTTATATTGACAATTTAAAGCGGACATTAAACCACTTATATCATTGCAATAGCATAAATCACCTTTTCTTGGAAAAAATGTCGAATATTTCTTATGTCGATCTCGATAAATAGATATCTTTGTATCGTGTTTCAGGAGATTCCAACCTTGCAATCTTGATCCAAGTAATTCTGAGTTTTTCTTTGATAAATTTAAGTCTCTCACAAGATCATTTAATTCTTCTTGAGTAATTAGGTGTGGTTCTTCATTTATGCCAGGAGAATAGTTTATATCAGATGTAGAGGAAGTTTCAGATTCATCAATTTCCATTTCTACTGCTGCAAAATTCTCTGGAGGTTTCGGTACTGGTAAATCATCATTATGTAATACTGGTCGCATTGCTGAATCTAAGTTCGGGTACTTAATTTTATGTTTACTTCTTGCAGAGAATCCTTTAATTTTTGTAATACAAAAGTAGCAGTCAGTTATATGATCCTTCGGCTCGCGCCATATCATGGGTATAGCAAAGGGCATAGTCCCGATAGCCCGGAGGTTTGTAGCACATAGTGTACAACAAGAATGAGGTGCTTATTTCTTATCTTGTTCACCTATTTTACATCCAAAGCATATGTGATAGGCAGTCTTTATTAGCGACGTGAAAGCACATCGATGCTTTTTCAAAGTTAGCTCCCCATACACATAGCAAAAAGAATCGGGTTCATTAACGCATCCTCTAAATATTTTTCGCATATTTGAGAGGAAAATAGGATAATTATAATGAAAATTTAAGTAAAAAGTCTTACTGAACAAAGAAATAGCAGTACACTCGCCCCGAAAGATGAGTTTCAACTGTCACGGATTTACGTTAAAGCCAAATACTGTGGGGGCGGCTAGCGCTGTCTGTTCAAGGTCGCTAACATAAAATTTATTAGGGGACATCTGTTTCTACTCTCTATCTTCTATCGTTGTAATAAGAAAAAAGAATGTTTGTGTGAATCAAACGCATGTAAGAGAATAATGTAATATAATTGTAATATAATGAGCTTAAACGGAAAAGCATTGGCCTTGTAAGCCAATGATCTGGGTTCGATTCCCAGTCTGAGCATTTTTTCGTTCAGTTGGAAATATTCAATTCGTATGATAACTTTACCAATCAGTTTCATTGTGTTAAAATAATAGTTCATCTACGTATCCATCGTTTACATGGAGGTCCTTAACCTGCGGTTTATTCTGTTGAGCTGTCTACATGACAGACCAGATGTTACTAACAATAAGGTTATCTGAGCGAAATATGCTGGCTGGTTGTTGGCCCAGTTAGCTTAAACGGAAAAGCATTGGCCTTGTAAGCCAAGGATCTGGGTCCGATTCCCAGCCTGAGCATTTTTTCGTTCAGTTGGAAATATTCAATTCGTATAATTATAATGCCTGTACGATGCCTACATACTCCGAAACGTATAAATGAAATTTCTCAAAATTGGAGGGTGATAGAAAATTTTTACAAACATATTATTTTTCAGCAGCTTGAAATCTATAAGAAACACCCAATGTATATAGAGAAACAGAAAATTCGTTAAAATTTGTTTATCAGTGTAATTGAATGATTTGATGACATTATTTTAAGAGTGCTGGAAACACTATCTAGCAATAGTCAGTTCCCGCAACATTTAGATCAAGAAAAAGAATTGCGTAATTTCATGATATTGATGTACAAATATATTTTTATAAAGTATAGTTATCAAATGTGAATTGTAATAATTATATATATGGGTAAAATAGGAATGGAGGTACCTCTAAATATATTAATTTAATTATGAAAATTAAATATGTATTTTTAAAAATGGTTTTATATTAAAATACATGTCAGATTTCGAGTATGCAAGTTTGGATCCCAGTTAATAACAAAAGGTGGTCATGACTAGACGCACTGGCGTCGTGCCATGGCTGCTAAAAGAAAGGGATGTTTTATGACAGGATATCGTAAATGCATAATGTGTCAGAATAGGTTTATGGCTAGGGACCACCTAGATTTTTATGGGTATGAACTTTGACACAGGGAGGAAAAAAAATAAACATATGCGTCGGACAGTGCGGACTCGATTTTATAGGTCGAGCGAAGCACCATACAATTTATCCCACAGCCAATAAAATAGGGGATCTTTAAAACGAATACGCCTTCCAGCAAGGTATGATTTGGTAACAGAGATTTTTATAGAAGTCAGTCTTAAAAAAGTTTCTCGAAGATGTAAGTCCCCAGTGCATCAGCGCAGCTACGAGATGAAGAAGGATGGAACCAGTGATGAAGATATCTCGATAGCGCCAATCTGAACGAGAGGATGCCGCCCGATACCTATCCGGGGTTTATGCTAAAGGCCCTTCCTATTGCCGCAAAGTTGAGCTGAATCTTCATCTAATTTTGGAATATTGTCCCATGCCCCTCGACAGCTCTGGAGTCCGATGTGTTAAAGAAGCTGAGTCTACTAATACAAGGTACTTCTCTATTTTTTTCTTTTACCACAAAATCTCTACCCATAATCGGTAATTTTGATCCTTAAAAATATATGGTAATTGTGGTTAAGTGGGATCCAAACGAATTAAAATAAGGTTTATGAATAAGGTAATAAAAAAAATGTGAAATTTGAATTTTTACTATTTAGATGAGAAAATAAGTTAAACAATTCTCATAGTCTTAATAAATATGTTAATAATCTTGATTCTCCTGTTACTGCGGTTTCCATTTCCAACCTTATCATTTTACCATTTTATAATAGCATTAGCTTTAAGATGGCTAATATCTTAAGACATTATGATTTTAATGTGGTTTTTAAGCCGGTTAATAAATTATCTTTTTCGCAACTTAAGGACCAAATTCCTCCACATAATTATTGGGGCATTTACAACATTCAATGCCAATGTGGTTTGTCCTACATTGGACAAACTAAACGAAAACTCCGTTACAGAATCAATGAACACAGAAACTATGTAAAGAAAAAAGAATTGCAGAAATCCTCTATCGCCTCTCATTGCTGGGGTGAGGGACATAATTTTAATTTTGACTCAGCTACCATTATCAAGAAATGCATTACTCATCTGTATTTAGACTTTTTTGAGGCTATTCATATCCATAAAATTAAAGACTCCTTGGTTAATGATTTATCTAGTACACCATACATCTCAACTTTCTGGATGGATTTGTTGTGTCACGACACTTCACTTCCGCATTAATTTCAATGGCTGTTAGAACTTGATGGTCTTTTGGTATTATGTTTTGACATTTGGGTTTTTTCACCATACATACAGTTGGGGGGATATTGTTTTTAAAGTTTTTATAGTTTTTACAGTGAGGATGTGAGTCCTAGTACTCACGAAACGTATACGTATGGTCAAATCTGCTTGTTTTTATTGTGTGTTTAAACGTTGTTTTCAAATAATTTAAACAATTTTTGTTGGAGTTTGAAAAATTCAGGTTTAAACCTAAACTATGAAAAGCAGTCTAAAATCATGCTTGTATTATTCAGTAAATTTATGTATTAATGTTTGTTTGTAAATATTTATGATTTCTTAATGTAAATAAAATTATTTAATCAAGAGTAAAATCTCTGCTAATCTTTTGTTTTAAAATTTAATGTGTGTCATTTTCCTTTCAGCTTAATTTGAGCATAATTCATAGGTGGAAGAGCCCTCGCAAACATCCACAACGCAAGTTTTAATTTAGATTTTGTAATAAATGAATTTGATAATTAAAATTTGTACGCGATTATTTATTTAATTTTAAGATAATAATTCGCGTCGCTCTTCCATTAGAATTAATAGTAATTTACGATCACTTGTTTTTATCAATTATTACGGCATATAAAATTTATACCAATTACTATGTGGTAGCGTGGTTGGATGAGTTGGAATAATAAATTATATAGTGAAAACTAGACAAGTTATAAGTAGGTGTAATTATCTGTCCAGCAACGAGGAATGTTAAAAAAGCGCAAAAGAAAACAGTAATTTTAGAAATAAAATAAACTGAAAGACTCATACTTCCAATCTTTATTTAGAAACACTTTTGCGAAAGCTTTAAGGTGAAATTCTAGTTATTTGGACAGACATTCTTGTGATTTTACGATTTTGTTTTCAATTAGAAAGAAAAATAATATCAACATATATCTTTTTGCCTTATGAGGAACAGCTGCAAAAATTCGGTTAGGCGTGTAAAACTGGGTAGAGCTGAGTCCTCCTTGATTTGAACGTTTATCTATCAGTCAACACGAGGAATTGCTTGTCGAATGTCAATATGGCATAGCTGAACGAATCGCTACTGTGCGCGGTTATTTTTTGTGTGCTCGTTTGAATTACTCTTAAGAATTGTTTTGTTTGATTCTAGGTTTTACTTATATATTAACTGCTTCTCAGTATATTAAATATAGGTAAGAGTAATATCAAATTCTTTGCTTTTTGTGTTAGCAATTTAACAGTTTACTAAACTTTTACTATAGGATTGAGAGTAGTAAAGCCATGTTTTTAAATATGTGTCATGTTGTGGTAAAACCGTGTACCTAAGAGTAGGCCAAAACCGGGTATACCCAGTTTTTTCCCACGCTCATTGAATTATTTTGTAAGATAGTTAATATTTTAGCTACAAGCTATTAATTGCAATTTAATGATGTTAAGTACTATTAATCTATTGATGTGCCAATCACAGCACCTGTAAACTCATAATAAAAACAAGAGCTGAGGAAGCGGTTGCTTTCCAATCCTGGGCAATCTGTAACAACTTACTAAATTGGAAAATTATTCAAAGCTACATTTTTTAGAGCAGCAGTTGTAAATACTCCAATCAAGTGGTTTTCGAAAACAGGGATTTTTCCCTACAACAACGATGTTTTTCCAGGCCACCTTTTCGCTCTTTTGAAAATCACAGAGAAAGCCATAAAAATTAGTGATAACATACCTAGGTCTACGCATCCATAGGTGGACATAGCTGCAACAATAAATACTTCTTCCGAAACATCACAGCATAATGAAGCTCCTCCTTCCAAATCTAAAAGAGTTAACATCGCACATCCAGCAGTTTACAACATCCAGCCTGTTTCATCGAAAGCTCAGATTGTGTACCTCAGCAATCTGCTTTTCCAATTTCGCCTAAAATGTTATTACTCCCTCATCAGTAAGGCTTTATGATTGAGAAAAGAGCTGGTAAAAGGAGGGGGAAATTGTTATTTTGACATCTTCCCCCTATAAATTATGTTTGGAAACAGATATTAAGGAGAAAGAAGCCAAATAGCCTGGAAAAAGAAAATGATTCTTAAAAAGAAAAAAGAAATTAAGAATCAACAGAAAAATAAACCAAAAAATGTTCGAGAGACATCTTCAGAAGATGAAGAGGATAATAAAGCCTGAATGTTTTGCAGTGAACTTTACTCTAATCCCGATTTCAAAGAATGTTGTATACAATGTTTGAAATGACAAAGATGGGCACACGAAGCATGTAGCCTGAAAAAGAAATTCAAAACAAATTCATTTGTGATTTTTGCAGCTAAAATGGTTCTAGGATTTCCAGTGTAAAATAGATACACATATACAATGTAGAAAAGTGTTAAAGGAAAGGTGGAATTTCGTTTTCTTTAAATTATCAAAAATGCATTTTTTTACTATATTAAACAAGAATTCTTTGGACAAAAATATGTTTTCTAGGAGTTTTAAACGGACACCCGGTTTTCCCAACCAGTGGGGTAATTCTGGATTTTCGCTTCTCTCTGAAAAAAGATATTTTTAATCTAATAAATTATATTTTTTATCGAAAAGAATAAATTTTATTATCGTCAAATATTCATTTGAAACAAATTCTGCCACAAAATTATGAAAGGGCATTAAATTCTCTTCATCCATGAGCTATTTAAAATAATCAATTTGTTGTCAAAATTGCCGTCTATTGGAACACAAAAGGTCATATTTAGCCTTTTTTTAACCATCTGCGAGGTTGAAAAACAAAAATGAATTATGAAAATTAATGAATAAAAATTATATTTTTCTAAGGTATAAGCTCAAGCAAAAACTATGAACTTTCTTTTAAGCAAAAAGCGATTGAAATCGGTCTCTTAATGTTCGAGAAAAATGATGGACTAATTTGAAAAACAGGGATTCGAGAAAAACAAGTTTAAATCTGTGTAGTACCAGAAACTTGATTGTGTAACTTTACGTTCAACGAGTAACAAAGACTGTCAGGAATTGGAATATCATGAAACTGATTTATGACAACAATATATTGATGGATTTCAAAAATTGCAAAAAAAGTCGAAAATTTAAACACAAAAAAGTAGAATATTCACTTAGAGTGAAATATTTCATTTTTCTCACTAACAAAAAAGAAATATGAATTAAACATTTAAAAAATGTATTGATATGAGTTTTATGACAGTAAAACGATTTTAAAAGAAAACTTCAAACTGAAAATTTATTCATAATTATAATAATAATTACAGATAGCAGAAGAAAAAATTCCTGACGGCTCGGCTTACAGGCGTAGGTACATTTCGAAGTTAAGTACTAATTTCAACAACAAAAACTAAATCATGACACACTTTAACAGTTTTATCTCGCCGGTTTTGGCGAGTTTTTATTTCATTTTTATATAAGAGATGGTTTTATCATAATTATGTGCAGGCAGTATTAAAAAAAAAATACTTTTACATGCTCAACAACTCGAAATTTTCCGATACATTTTCATATTCATTTTTAAAAGAAAAGACATGAAACTTTCTGACGTGATTTTTGAAGAGATTTATAAGCGATCTCTTATTTTATGTTTCGTTACATTAATTAGAACTTGTTTTATAAACAATTATTTTCTCAGTAGGACAATATTTTTCGTTTTTAACACAAGCCTTCGTGAAATTCGATTCAAAATGCCCAATTCGGCACATTTTTTTGAAATATATTATGCATCTATCGCAAAACTGAAGATTAAGGTACATTATATAAAGAATAAGAATATTAATAAGAAAACCTACAAATTGGAAGCGTTTGAGAGCAAAAATTAATTTAAAAATGAATCCGAAAATAAGCAGTTTGGATTTGATTACGCCCTTAATACAATAATCTTATCTTCAACCGCTATGAATTTTTAATATGTTTTAGCTGTAAGAATTGGTCCTATCAGAAACTTGTTAATATTAAATTTGTAGATAATATTAAGAAGATATATAATAAATTCATGCGGATTTCATATCTTGTGAATTTACGAAGTTATGGATTTTTTTCTTCTTCAACTTTTTGTTTTCATTTCTAATTTATGTTGCGGTACGACTTGGTCTTAGAAAAAAAATTGTCAATATAAATGTTGTAAATAATATTAAGAAGATTTATAATAAATTTATTTGAATTTGATATTTTAAGCATTGACGAAGATATGAATTTTTTTCTCCCCAAAACCTTATTTTTTTCGCCCCTTGAGCCCAGTTTTATTTTACAAAAATCTGTCATACATAAATTTTTGGCTCTTTTTTAGGGTTTCGTTCATCTGTCGAAACCCTAATCGTTTCACTCCTCTGTCTGTCTGTCTGTCCGTCTGTCATAGAGCCCATTCTCAGAAACTATATATATTGGAGACTTGCAATGTTGCATACTTATAGCTGAACGCCTCACATCAAACGACAAATCATAGAATTTTGAAAAAGTCTATACTTACCCCTCTGGGCTCTAACGTGTGTATTTTAAGCATCTTTTTTTTCTAACTGAGTCCTTATTTAAGTTGGAGACATGAAAGTTTGCATACGTATAGCTGAATTCTTGCGATCATACGACAAATCATAAAAAAATTCAAAAAGGCTTATATTTACCCATCCGGTCTCTAACTTGTTTATTTTAAGCAATTTTTCTAACTCAGCCCCTAATTAAGTTGGAGACTTAAAATTTTGCATTCTTATAGCTGAAAACTTGGGCTCACTGGACAAATCATAAAAACTTTAAAAAGGCCTATATTTACCCTCCGATCTCTAACTTGTGTATATTAAGCAATTTTTCTAACTCAGCCCTTAATTAAGTTTGAGACTCGAAGTTTTGCATATTTACAGCTAAATACTTTCGATCGCACGACAAATCATAAAAATTTCAAAAAGTCTTATATTTACCCCTCCTTTCTCCAACTTGTGCATTTTAAGCATTTTTTTTAACTCAGCCTCTTATTAAGTTGGACGCTTTTAATTTTGCATACTTATAGCTGAACACTTGCGATAACACAACAAAAATGTTTCAAAAATTCTTATATTAAGGGGTCTCAGGACTCTTAAAATTGGAAAAACAGAAAAAAAGACAATTAACAACATTTAATATTTTAAAATTTATATGATTTAAAAACGCAATTTTTTGGGGGATTAATAGATATACTAGCAGGCTTCACCCGCTAGCGGGCCCCTCCTCTTCATGAACCTCCTTTTTTATAAAATCTCGAAGCGAACGAACCTCGACCCTTGGACCCCGCTGCCTACGGCACCGTATAGCAGGCGTGCTGGGCAGGCACTGCATACCACCTTCTTTTTATGAACCTCTAATAATATGAAATCTGGAAGAGAACGAACGTCGAACGGGGTTCCCGCTGCCTACGGCACCGTATAGCAGGCGTGCTGCGCACGCACTGCAAACTCATTAAAAAAAGCCTATCGCGCTCGAACGAAAGTCGAACCGGGTCACCGCTGCCTAGTCAAAGAACTCGAAAGAAAATTAAGAATTGAATCTCCAGCAAAACTAGCACAAAAATTCGAAAATCATTTTAATTTACTAAAACAATTTGAAACGGAAGAACATTTGATCAAAATACCCACTCAGAAATTTCAAGAAGATATACAACAACTTCTACAGCTTTTAGAAAATCAGATAGAGCAAATACGCGACTTAAATAGCGAATCGCAAAGACAACAGGATTACATAGAAAATATCCATTGTAAAATATCGAGGGAAATGGATTTAAAAACTGAGCTGAGAAACATGCTTAAAGAACACGAATCAAAAATAGAGAGATTCATTAAAGTAAGACAAGCACAAACAGCAGGAGAAGAATTTCCTCAACAAAAAATTACAACACATACCAATGAACTAGTATCTCCAGTTCCTCTATGTAAACCATCATATGCCACAACTCTAAACTCCCCAGCACCACAACAATCAAAGTCTGCTATAGTGTTAACAAGAAAATCCACAACCAATATGTCCCTATTCAACATCCGTGATTTTATAAATAGAGAACTTAAGACAACAGTAAATCTTGCGAAAATATACTGCACTATTTCCAGAGATAAACGAACTATTATAGTACGCTCAAACACAGACGAAGATGTGAATAACATAGCAGACAAGATCCAGGAACACAGTAACATACTTGACCTCGTAGATTTAAATCTCGCAGTGGAAAAAAGAAAAAAAATAATCATTTTGGGAATCCCCCAAAACATAACAGTAGAAGAAATAAAAGAGAAATTAAGCGAAGATCTTGAATATGACATAAAAGCTAATGAACATAAAGAATTACAAAGAAAATCTCTAAAGACCTATCAACTTATGCTAGATTTGGAGGATAGATTGGCAACCAGATTGCTACGCCAAGGTCGATTGCTGATTGGTTTTCTATCGTGTAAAATCGCTCAGTACGCCCCCATAATAAGGTGCAGTCACTGTCAAATCTATGGACATACAAAAGAGAGATGCAGAAGAAAGAAACCTGCGCATATTGCATGAAGAACCATGAAACCTCAACATGTCCGAATAAAAAGGATCCAAGGAAGCACAAATGCTATAATTGCTATAATTATGTGAACCCCGAAGGTCGCCAATACAAGTTCGATCATAGCGCAAATTCAAGCGAATGTAATATCTTTCAAAACCACTTCTATAATAGACATCGTATAATTAACTACCGACAGCAACGTTCT
This sequence comes from Maratus speciosus, assembly GCA_963932465.1. Taxonomy (NCBI): domain Eukaryota; kingdom Metazoa; phylum Arthropoda; class Arachnida; order Araneae; family Salticidae; genus Maratus; species Maratus speciosus. Next base: position 396,773,123 of record OZ010794.1, read on the forward strand.
CGACCCTAAATAACCTTTCAAATATCGTTACCCAAAATAACAATGTTCTTACGATGGCTTCCAACCCTGCTAATGTAGCAGTTCCAACTAAAGTAATTCATAACAAAGCAACTCTTTCCAAAATTAGATGTGTCCAAATTAATCTGAATAACTGTCGCGCAGCGAATCTAGAACTAATCAAATATATAAATAATCAACAAATTGACATAGCTATAATCCAAGATTACCATAGAACAAATAATTCATTTACAAGCCTCCCAATTGGATGGTCTCTTTATGCCTCAAAAAATGAAACAGCTGGAATTATCATAGCAAACTCCCAATTATATCACCTAAAAACCTTATCTTTTGACAACAGCATTTTTATTAACATTAGCACTAAATACCATGAATTAACACTTGGCTCGCAGTATTCCCGTCCTCGTTCCGCAAGAGACCTTGAAGAAGACCTACAAGCCTGGACCAACACTATCAGAGACTGTAAAAATATCATTTTAGCAGGCGATTTTAATGCTCACTTAAAGGACTGGGGATATAAATGCAATAATGCAAGAGGAGACATTCTTCTAGATTACCTCGATTTAAATAACGTATCCATAGTTAATGATCCCAATGCACCATATACATTCAAACAGAACAAAAGGAAAGGTACTCCAGATCTAACTTTAAGTGGAAACCAAGCACGCAACTATCTCAATTCTTGGTACGTAGACGACATCAATGATTCCCTCAGCGACCATCTGTACATAAGATACGATTTATCTATAGATCCAGTTCTAAGAAATGAATACAGATTTAAAACTAAATTTGAGAATTTCAAAAAATTTAACAACCAACTCTCTCCTAATGTTGACAATCTACAGACAACTCTCAGCGAGGTCAAAAGTCCTAATGACTTGAATGAATGGACCCACAAATTTGAAGAGCTTCTACAAGAAATCATGGAATCTTCTCTCAAAAAGAAGAAACAGTCATATGAAGTAAATACAAAGTGGTACACAGATAATCTCAAAATACAAAGAAATCGATTAAACGCTTTACGGAAAAGATCAAATAAAAATCCTGAAAACGTACAATACCAAGTTAGCTACAAGAAAGAGAGAGCTAAATACAAATTAAACATCAAAAACGCAAAATTAAATTCGTGGAAATCCTTCTGTGAGACAACATCCACAACATACGGAACCGCTTTCAAAATTGTAAAGGGCAAATACCTCAAAAATACCGACTTAATACATTCAATACTTGACACATCAAATTCAACTGACATGTTTAGAGACATTCAACACCAACTCTTAAGCCATCATTTTGGAAAAGAAATCCCTGAAAATCTACATTCATTTGAAAATTTGGAGCCACTATCAGAAAGTGATATAAATGAATATCTAATCAGCTATAGAGAACTAAAATATTGCGCATCAAGACAGTCGAACAACAAAGCCCCTGGCTTCGATAAGATCGATGCAAGGGTTACTAAAAACTTGATCAAAACTTTCCCTCAATTAATGCTTCAACTATACAACAAATGCTTTTCCCTTGCCCATTTCCCAGACATATGGAAGAAGGGCATTGCCATTTATTTTCGAAAGAAGAATAAAGATCCTCGGCAATTAAAATCTTACCGACCAATAGTCCTTCTCCCTATGCTGGGGAAAGTCCTTGAACGATTAATCAAGATGCGTGCAATGACATTTTTAGAAGATATTTCCTTTCTCCATGAAATGCAATTTGGATTTCGCGAATCAAGAAGCACAATAGATGGCTTAAATGAACTGAAATCCTCTATCACAAATACATTAGAAAATAAGAAATACTGTGGTATTCTTTCCTTCGATATAGAGGGAGCGTTTGATTCGATAGATTGGAATACTATCTCCCAAATAATCGATAATTCTCCTCTCCCTCTATATCTAAAACATTTACTAAAAAATTACATCTCCAATCGATATATTGGTTTAAAAGAAGGAAGCGTTGTAGAATGGTTCATTTCATTTAAAGGGTGCCCTCAGGGCTCATGCTTAGGTCCCCTTCTTTGGTTGCTAATTGCAGATTTTATTATAAAGGAGTTCTACAAAATAGAATCAGACATGATAGTTTATGCTGACGATTTCGTAAGTAAGGTTGCGGGAGACTCCAGACCTGAGTTGGAGCAAGTTGCTAATAGACGCATCGAAATTTTTTCAACTTTATGCAGGAATTTCAACCTTACAATATCGGAAACTAAAACAAAGGCCATGCTTTTTGGCCGCTTTCTTCTTAACAGACGTCGACCAATTTTCAAATTGAATAACAAAACTATCAAGTTTGAAAATACTATTCCCTATCTTGGCGTTATACTAGATCCAAAATTTAATTTTCAAGAGCATCTAACTCATACTAAAACAAAGGTAACTCAATTTTTAAACGGATTCAAAAGCCTAAAATCTCATAAAGGAGGAATATCTTCAAGTATACTGAAATTTTGGTACAACACCGTCATATTAAAACAAATTAGCTACGCTTATGAAATTTGGTTTCCAAGCCTCAACTCGCATGGGATAAGAAAATTAAAGTCAGTACAACGTACAGCTCTCTTAAGCATTATCAAGACCTATCGAAGTACTTCCTCTGACGCTCTCTGTGTCCTTACTGGTTCTCCCCCAATCGATACTTTGCTCAAGAACGATTATCATTATTACGAACTAATTAAAGGAAGAAGATCATATAACCATAATGGCAAAATCATTAACAGCAACCACATTATGTCAAAACTAAACACCTTCGACTTTTCTCAATATTACAAGATAAACAACCTCTTCTTTTTGGAGGAAAAATACGAAAAATTACTCCAAATCTATGACCCATCCATATATACCGATGGTTCTGTCATGAACGACGGAGCAGCATGTGCATTTACAGTCTGTCTTAAAAACTCATTCGTATATGATTATGCAGTTAAACTTCATGTAGATAACTCGATCTACCAAGCTGAATTATTCGCAATTTACAAAGCAATGGAATGGTCCATTAACTCTTCTCATCATGAAATTCTTATCCTTACAGACAGCCACTCATCCTATGACGCCCTTCAAATTGCATTTCCACGCAATTATATAATTTATAATATCTACAATCTTTTACTACATTTCCCTAACAAAAAGTTCTATATCTCATGGATTAAATCTCACATAGGTATCCCGGGAAACGAAAGAGCCGATTCTCTGGCGAAGGCGGTTATAGATAACAACCAATACAACGATTGCCAGGATTTGCTTCTTCCACAATCCAAATTCAAGTATATCTTTAGGCAAAAAACTCTGGATGAATGGCAACTCTCATGGACTCAGTCGACAAAGGGTCGCGATACTTACAGTATAATTAATAAAGTTGACATACAGTTCATCTGTGATCGCCCTACGTTACCTAACTATATCACTGGTCATGGAAGTTTCCCATCATTTCTACATAAAATTAAAAAAAGAGACTCACCACTTTGTTTATGCAGAAAGAGTATTGGAAACGCTACACACTATATCTTTGGAAACTGCCCCATAATGAAACATCATTTCCATTTTGACAGAAACAAAACATTGAGAGAAAATTTGAATAACACTCTTTTCAACGCAGGCAACAACCAGAGACTTCTAGAAAATTACGACATTTTAAACAAACATTTTTCTTTTATTTCTAAGACTATAGCTAAACCTTAATCTTTTTTTTACATTCTATTTAACCTGTAAATATTTTTCAATATTTATTTATACATATGTGTCCGCACTGCCTTCAATAATAAGGCAGTATTTGTAACATGCTTTTTATGTTGTAATAAATGTGCGCCACCCTGCTTGCGGTGCCTGGCAGCCCCTTTTTCCCCTCGTGGACTTATTGTCCCTATACCTCACGGTAGGCTGTCCACGAGTGGGCGATTTCGGTCACCGCTGCCTTCGGCACCGTATAGCAGACGTGCTGCGCACGCACTGTTAATCCCTCTTTTTATGAACATCTAATAATATGAAATCTGGAAGTGAACGAACCTCGAACCGGGTTACCGCTGCCTACGGCACCGTATAGCAGGCGTTCTGCGCACGCACTGCAAACTCTTATAAAAAAGCCTTTCGCTATAACGAAAGTCGAACCTTTTCCTCGCTGCCTACAGCACCGAATAGCAAGCGTGCTGCGCACACACTGCAAACTCTTTTTAAAAGGCCTATCGCGCTCGAACGAACCTCGAACCGGATGCACGCTGCCTGCGGCACCGTATAGGAGGCGCGATACGCACGCACTGCTCACACTTTAAAAAAAGCCTATCGTGCTCGAACGAAAGTCGAACCGGGTCTCCGCTGCCTCTCTAGCTCAAATGGGGCCCCGTCAGAGGGGGCTGAACGGGCACTCTCACAAATCGGCTTTTTTCTTCAATTTTTACATACTTTAGGCCCACTTTCTTATTTTATCGCTGCTAAATTTCTTTCATTGTTGCCACCCTTGCCTTCCCGCCTCTCTTATCCTTAACATTGGCTACTTTTTAGTTTTTTGAGCTAGAGACTTGGTTGCACTTTTATTATTACTTATTCTGCTCCCTTTCATCGTCCCAGCTTCTAATTTTACAGTTTTTGCATTTGTTAAGGATTTTCCTTAACTTTTTGAACTTTTTTATTTATTTAGATATTTTCTTGGTTTTTTCTTGTAGTTACTCACTACTATTTGCTAGATTTATCCCATCCCACATTTTCATTTTCAGTACATCTCAACTCGCTTAACATTTGCAACTTCTCTGTTTTTAGGGTTAATTCTTTGCTTTTTGCGGTATTGTGGTCATGTGGTGTGTGGATATTTGCCCCACCCTTTAAAATATTTTTTCACCCCAGCTTCCCTTAACATTTGGTACTTCTACAGTTTTTGCACTACAGTACTACTTTTTGCTTTATTGCAGTTCTGTTCTTGTGGAATAGTTGCACCAATCTATATATTTTTTTCATTTCTTATTCGTTTTCCTTAACATTTGCAACTTTTAACTTTTAATAGGTTTATTTTGGTTTTTCCATTATTATGCTACGCTCCTACTTATATCTTGTCCCGCATTTAATTTTCTTCTTATATTACACACTTTCCATAGTTGTCTCCTCTGTTTCACGGGCGGTCCCTGCACTGATTTCCTGCGCGTGTTGGTACTATCTTTCCTCATGTTATTTACACCTCTTCTTTTTATTCTGTAGTTGTTTTTACACTCAGTTATTATCAAGCTTTTATTATCACCGGTTATCTCTTATTTTTTTTTTTTTTTTTTTTTGGTGGTTATTATGTTATCATGTCACTTTCAGGCAAGTGCAGCGGGACCCATGTGGTGACCGGTAAGTATACTATTGCCATTCTTATTCCTATTTTCCTTGTTTTTAAACTAAAAAAATTTTTCTGACTTCTTCTTGTTTGTCCACTCACCCATCCGTACGGCAATCTTCTTACTAATTACTATTTTCACTATGTGATATTCTGACAGGTTATAATATAAATAAAATCGCAGAAATATATTTATAATGTACATACTTGTAAATATGCATATATATACTGTTTATACTTATAATTATGCACCATATTACCGTTTCATATATTATCAATCTGCTGTTATTGGTATAGCAATTTAATTATTTTAATATACTGTATAACTGTATACAGGTAATGCACTGATTGAACCAGAATATTAATAATGATGGAATTATTAACTGTTTAAGAACATGATCTTTTGGGCACGGGAGGCAATGACACATATTCCCCCCCCCCCTTTTTTTCTTTTTTTTTTTTTTTTGGCAAATTTTTTCCTGCTGTCATTTTTTTTTTTATTATTATTATTCAAAAATTTTCCCCCTTTTAGGCAATAAAATTTTTTCTTAGTCATTTTCGGTAGTTACGACTACCGGTTTTTGCTATTTACTTTCTATATACCTTTCTTTCAAAAATGTATGACAGAGGCCTAGTGATCCCCCGTCCAGTTACCCTGTAAATTACTCTATAAATTTAACAAAGTCTTTCAACTGTAAATATTTTAAATTTTATTTTTAACCTGTACATATTATTTTGATTGGTAGAAATATGGAAATATAAATTGAGCTTTAACTTATATTCTACTAAACTATAATTTTTTGTTATTGATCGTGAGAAATGTTAACACAATCTATTGATTCAGTGGTCAGTCCCAAATCCCAGAGGCTACAGTCAACAACAACAAGTTCACAGCCTGTACATCAAGTGCACATACTAAATAGTAATCGCTTACCAACAGATAAAAAATTTCACTATCCAATACATGAAAAATTTCAATCACCAGAAGCTATTAAAAGAGAAAAAGAAAAGATACTAAAAAGACGACAAATAAAACTAATGCATAGTCATAAAGAAAAAGACATGGAACAAAAGAACAAGAAAACTAATGAGAGACCTCCATCCCCACTCCAAGGGAAAGAGCTAATAGATTCTGAAACAGCGCAAGATGATAATATGCCATTGGGAGAGCAATTTGAACAATTATTCAGACATCTCAAGAAACACAGGCCCCATAATGATGAACAGGCATTAAAGTATCGACAAAATATCCTTAACAGAATAAAAGATCTGGACAAGCAACAAATTAACACACAAAGCCAAGAAAAGTCAATGAATGATGTAATACAAGAACTGAAAAGAGAGAATGAGGAACAAAAGACACAAATATTAAAGCAAGAGGAACAACTTAATACCCTATCAACTGAAGTTCAAGACCTCAAGGAAAAACTAATAGATAAAGACGAAAAAGTCAAAGAACTCGAAAGAAAATTAAGAATTGAATCTCCAGCAAAACTAGCACAAAAATTCGAAAATCATTTTAATTTACTAAAACAATTTGAAACGGAAGAACATTTGATCAAAATACCAACTCAGAAATTTCAAGAAGATATACAACAACTTCTACAGCTTTTAGAAAATCAGGTAGAGCAAATACGCGACTTAAATAGCGAATTGCAAAGACAACAGGATTACATAGAAAATATCCATTGTAAAATATCGAGGGAAATGGATTTAAAAACTGAGCTGAGAAACATGCTTAAAGAACACGAATCAAAAATAGAGAAATTTATTGAAGTAAGAGAAGCACAAACAGCAGGAGAAGAATTTCCTAAACAAAAAATTACAACACATACCAATGAACTAGTATCTCCAGTTCCTCTATGTAAACCATCATATGCCACAACTCTAAACTCCCCAGCACCACAACAATCAAAGTCTGCTATACTGTTAACAAGAAAATCCACAACCAATATGTCCCTATTCAACATCCGTGATTTTATAAATAGAGAACTTAAGACAACAGTAAATCTTGCGAAAATATACTGCACTATTTCCAGAGATAAACGAACTATTATAGTACGCTCAAACACAGACGAAGATGTGAATAACATAGCAGACAAGATCCAGGAACACAGTAACATACTTGACCTCGTAGATTTAAATCTCGCAGTGGAAAAAAGGAAAAAAATAATCATTTTGGGAATCCCCCAAAACATAACAGTAGAAGAAATAAAAGAGAAATTAAGCGAAGATCTTGAATATGACATAAAAGCTAATGAACATAAAGAATTACAAAGAAAATCTCTAAAGACCTATCAACTTATGCTAGATTTGGAGGATAGATTGGCAACCAGATTGCTACGCCAAGGTCGATTGCTGATTGGTTTTCTATCGTGTAAAATCGCTCAGTACGCCCCCATAATAAGGTGCAGTCACTGTCAAATCTATGGACATACAAAAGAGAGATGCAGAAGAAAAGAAACCTGCGCATATTGCATGAAGAACCATGAAACCTCAACATGTCCAATAAAAAGGATCCAAGGAAGCACAAATGCTATAATTGCTATAATTATGTGAACCCCGAAGGTCGCCAATACAAGTTCGATCATAGCGCAAATTCAAGCGAATGTAATATCTTTCAAAACCACTTCTATAATAGACATCGTATAATTAACTACCGACAGCAACGTTCTCGACCCTAAATAACCTTTCAAATATCGTTACCCAAAATAACAATGTTCTTACTATGGCTTCCAACCCTGCTAATGTAGCAGTTCCAACTAAAGTAATTCATAACAAAGCAACTCTTTCCAAAATTAGATGTGTCCAAATTAATCTGAATAACTGTCTCGCAGCGAATCTAGAACTAATCAAATATATAAATAATCAACAAATTGACATAGCTATAATCCAAGATTACCATAGAACAAATAATTCATTTACAAGCCTCCCAATTGGATGGTCTCTTTATGTCTCAAAAAATGAAACAGCTGGAATTATAATAGCAAACTCCCAACTATATCACCTAAAAACCTTATCTTTTGACAACAGCATTTTTATTAACATTAGCACTAAATACCATGAATTAACACTTGGCTCGCAGTATTCCCGTCCTCGTTCCGCAAGAGACCTTGAAGAAGACCTACAAGCCTAGACCAACACTATCAGAGACTGTAAAAATATCATTTTAGCAGGCGATTTTAATGCTCACTTAAAGGACTGGGGATATAAATGCAATAATGCAAGAGGAGACATTCTTCTAGATTACCTCGCTTTAAATAACGCATCCATAGTTAATGATCCCAATGCACCATATACATTCAAACAGAACAAAAGGAAAGGTACTCCAGATCTAACTTTAAGTGGAAACCAAGCACGCAACTATCTCAATTCTTGGTACGTAGACGACATCAATGACTCCCTCAGCGACCATCTGTACATAAGATACGATTTAGCTATAGATCCAGTTCTAAGAAATGAATACAGATTTAAAACTAAATTTGAGAATTTCAAAAAATTTAACAACCAACTCTCTCCTAATGTTGACAATCTACAGACAACACTCAGCGAGGTCAATAGTCCTAATGACTTGAATGAATGGACCCACAAATTTGAAGAGCTTCTACAAGAAATCATGGTATCTTCTCTCAAAAAGAAAAAACAGTTATATGAAGTAAATACAAAGTGGTACACAGATAATCTCAAAATACAAAGAAATCGATTAAACGCTTTACGGAAAAGATCAAATAAAAATCCTGAAAACGTACAATACCAAGTTAGCTACAAGAAAGAGAGAGCTAAATACAAATTAAACATCAAAAACGCAAAATTAAATTCGTGGAAATCCTTCTGTGAGACAACATCCACAACATACGGAACCGCTTTCAAAATTGTAAAGGGCAAATACCTCAAAAATACCGACTTAATACATTCAATACTTGACACATCAAATTCAACTGACATGTTTAGAGACATTCAACACCAACTCTTAAGCCATCATTTTGGAAAAGAAATCCCTGAAAATCTACATTCATTTGAAAATTTGGAGTCACTATCAGAAAGTGATATAAATGAATATCTAATCAGCTATAGAGAACTAAAATATTGCGCATCAAGACAGTCGAACAACAAAGCCCCTGGCTTCGATAAGATCGATGCAAGGGTTACTAAAAACTTGATCAAAACTTTCCCACAATTAATGCTTCAACTATACAACAAATGCTTTTCCCTTGCCCATTTCCCAGACATATGGATGAAGGGCATTGTCATTTATTTTCGAAAGAAGAATAAAGATCCTCGGCAATTAAAATCTTACCGACCGATAGTCCTTCTCCCTATGCTGGGAAAAGTCCTTGAACGATTAATCAAGATGCGTGCAATGACATTTTTAGAAGATATTTCCTTTCTCCATGAAATGCAATTTGGATTTCGCGAATCAAGAAGCACAATAGATGCCTTAAATGAACTGAAATCCTCTATCACAAATACATTAGAAAATAAGAAATACTGTGGTATTCTTTCCTTCGATATAGAGGGAGCGTTTGATTCGATAGATTGGAATACTATCTCCCAAATAATCGATAATTCTCCTCTCCCTCTATATCTAAAACATTTACTAAAAAATTACATCTCCAATCGATATATTGGTTTAAAAGAAGGAAGCGTTGTAGAATGGTTCATTTCATTTAAAGGGTGCCCTCAGGGCTCATGCTTAGGTCCCCTTCTTTGGTTGCTAATTGCAGATTTTATTATAAAGGAGTTCTACAAAATAGAATCAGACATTATAGTTTATGCTGACGATTTCGTAATTAAGGTTGCGGGAGACTCCAGACCTGAGTTGGAGCAAGTTGCTAATAGACGCATCGAAATTTTTTCAACTTTGTGCAGGAATTTCAACCTTACAATATCGGAAACTAAAACAAAGGCCATGCTTTTTGGCCGCTTTCTTCTTAACAGACGTCGACCAATTTTCAAATTGAATAACAAAACTATCAAGTTTGAAAATACTATTCCCTATCTTGGCGTTATACTAGATCCAAAATTTAATTTTCAAGAGCATCTAACTCATACTAAAACAAAGGTAACTCAATTTTTAAACGGATTCAAAAGCCTAAAATCTCATAAAGGAGGAATATCTTCAAGTATACTGAAATTTTGGTACAACACCGTCATATTAAAACAAATTAGCTACGCTTATGAAATTTGGTTTCCAAGCCTCAACTCGCATGGGATAAGAAAATTAAAGTCAGTACAACGTACAGCTCTCTTAAGCATTATCAAGACCTATCGAAGTACTTCCTCTGACGCTCTCTGTGTCCTTACTGGTTCTCCCCCAATCGATACTTTGCTCAAGAACGATTATCATTATTACGAGCTAATTAAAGGAAGAAGATCATATAACCATAATGGCAAAATCATTAACAGCAACCACATTATGTCAAAACTAAACACCTTCGACTTTTCTCAATATTACAAGATAAACAACCTCTTCTTTTTGGAGGAAAAATACGAAAAATTATTCCAAATCTATGACCCATCCATATATACCGATGGTTCTGTCATGAACGACGGAGCAGCATGTGCATTTACAGTCTGTCTTAAAAACTCATTAGTATATGATTATGCAGTTAAACTTCATGTAGATAACTCGATCTACCAAGCTGAATTATTCGCAATTTACAAGGCAATGGAATGGTCCATTAACTCTTCTCATCATGAAATTCTTATCCTTACAGACAGCCACTCATCCTATGACGCCCTTCAAATTGCATTTCCACGCAATTATATAATTTGTAATATCTACAATCTTTTACTACATTTCCCTAACAAAACGTTCTATATCTCATGGATTAAATCTCACATAGGTATCCCGGGAAACGAAAGAGCCGATTCTCTGGCGAAGGCGGTTATAGATAACAACCAATACAACGATTGCCAGGAATTGCTTCTTCCACAATCCAAATTCAAGTATATCTTTAGGCAAAAAACTCTGGATGAATGGCAACTCTCATGGACTCAGTCGACAAAGGGTCGCGATACTTACAGTATAATTAATAAAGTTGACATACAGTTCATCTGTGATCGCCCTACGTTACCTAACTATATTACTGGTCATGGAAGTTTCCCATCATTTCTACATAAAATTAAAAAAAGAGACTCACCACTTTGTTTATGCAGAAAGAGTATTGGAAACGCTACACACTATATCTTTGGAAACTGCCCCATAATGAAACATCATTTCCATTTTGACAGAAACAAAACATTGAGAGAAAATTTGAATAACACTCTTTTCAACGCAGGCAACTTCCAGAGACTTCTAGAAAATTACGACATTTTAAACAAACATTTTTCGTTTATTTCTAAGACTATAGCTAAACCTTAATCCCTTTTTTTTTTACATTCTATTTAACCTGTAAATATATTTCAATATTTATTTATACATATGTGTCCGCACTGCCTTCAATAATAAGGCAGTATTTGTAACATGCTTTTTATGTTGTAATAAATGTGCGCCACCCTGCTTGCGCTGCCTGGCAGCCCCCTTTTCCCCTCGTGGACTTATATTCCCTATACCTCACGGTAGGCTGTCCACGAGTGGGCGATTTCGGTCTCCGCTGCCTTCGGCACCGTCAAACTCTTTTAAAAAAGCCTTTCGCTATAACGGAACTCGAACGTGGTCCTCGCTGGCTACGGCACCGAATAGCAGGCGTGCTGCGCAAGCACTGCAAACTCTTTTTAAAAAGCCTATCGCGCTCCAACGAACCTCGAACTGGGTGCACGCTGCATACGGCACCGTATAGCAGGCGTGCTACGCACGCAATGCAAAAACTGGTATTTCGCCTCTCCCCCTATCCCCACATCCCTGAAATTTCACGCGCCCTTTTTTTATAAAATTTATCTTATGTGTTATAAAGAAACTTAAAATTTCAAACAGATCGACTTGTTAAAGTTCCTGATTTTAACAAAATTGCGTTATGTTAGTTCCGCATTCCACCACTAGGGAGCGCACTCTATTCTTAACAAAAGCGTATCTCAAGGAAATTCCTTCACGCAAACTTTCCGTCGATATATGGGTCGAGAGAGTGGCGATCTTAACCAATATTTTAAGAAATTTAGAAAAGTGCCCACCTAGGGGGTTGAAAATAGGGAGGATGAAAACCGAAGATGCATAACATGAATCAGCCTTAACAGACCTTTCCTATGATATATCACATGGCGGGTAAAAGATTCTACCCTGGGGGGAGACGCCGGAGATGCATAAACATAGTAGCAAGAGGGGGGACAAACTGGGCTCGTGATGTCCAACATTTTGATATGAAACACCGCTGTGTTAAGTCAAAACCAGAAGAAGTTGCAAAAGTTAACCCTTTATGGGCACGCTGAGAAGGGGGTAGGGGGAAGAGAAAGGTGGAAACAAACTGGGCTCGTGATGCCCAACAGTTTGATATGCAACATGACTGTGATATTTAAGAAATGAGAAAAGATGAAAAATTAACCCTTTAAGGGCCAACACCCGAAATGTGAAATGATGTGTGTAGCAGAATTGTTTTGAAAAGCTATAACCAAAAATGCAATCAAAATGATGCTAAAAATATTTTTGGTGAGGGCCCCCCCTCCGGGCCCCCTAACTTCTCCACCTTAGGAAATAGAGTTTAGCTGATAGCATAGAAAGAAAGTACGGGAAATATCTGCATAGAATGAATTTTTCTAAGCTGAACTTCCTAGTTATAGGGGCAAAAATTACCGAGTTATTGTCTTTTGAAAGAAAAATTTTTCAGAAATTTGTTTTTTCGGCCATAATTTTCTGGAGACACCTCGTATTGTCATTTTCAGTTCGGAAATTTTAATACCTTTAATTTAACGTGTATAATGTGGGGGTATTTGCTTAACTTAAAGAGTTAAAAAAAAACGACCATAACTTCATGGTCGTGCCTCGTAACTTTAAGCTTGCATGTTATTCACTCAGGATTTTACTTTGCCTTTATTTTAAGGTGTATATTGAGGGATTGCGTAGGAAATTTAATGCGATTTCGCTTTATATCCCAGTAGCTAGCCTTGCAAAATAAAATCGGGGTCCCGTTTTCGTGAATCATCCAATGCTACTACTCCAAAGCTAGCCTCGCAAAAGGGTCCAATTGTAGTCAGACTGGTGCTTTTGATAAAAAGATTCAATTTTGAAAGGTTTTTCCTTCGATAATGAGTTGTTAATTAGTTAATAACTTCCTTAATTACCGCGGGATTTTCTCGAAACCACAAAGTCCGTTTTTCTGGGAAAACGGCGGCCCGAATCGACATATTATAAGACCCTCTGCGTCGCCTGTGAGAAAAGTAGTTCCGACGACACGGGCGGATGTTACACACAGACATACATACATACAGACGTTTACGGAAATTAATAGTATTGAAGTATGTTCTTTCATTTCATGTATTTAAAATTTTTGAAGATGCAGAATTAGTATTTATAGGGCGCTCCAAACTGTCAGACATTTGTCGAGCAGAAAATTGCCGTAACAGCTTACGCGCAGGATTACAAAACAAATTTGCAACTAGAATGACATTTTTTGTGCCTAATTATACTTCAGATTGCAATAATTACCCCGCACCAAATAATTTTACATTTGAAGAATTTTTATATTTTTAATACGAAGTTGTATTAAGTTAATACAAGATTTTGAAAGTTTCAACAGTATAATCTCCTGCAAAAAATATTTTTTTGAACAATAAAAAATTTGGAACAGTAAGAAATTTTAGGTTCAGTTTATGCTAACTTACTTTGAAACATATGTTTTGAAAATTTCATGAAAAAATATTTAGAAGTTTTTGAGATATCCTCCGCGTTATGCCCAAAAACATCATTTAGAGAAAAATAACTTCAAAGTTTTTTAATCGCCGCTATAGCTATTGAACATGTATAATTCTAATAGCCATAACTTCTGTTTTAATGGGAATTTCAAGGAAAAAATCATACCGAAATGTTCAGAAAAGATGGAAGTTGGACATCTAAAAAAAAATTAAATTTCCAAAATTTTGAAGCTTTAAGAGTCTTGAGACCCCTAAACCCTCCGATCTCTAACTTGTGTATTTTAGGCAATTTTTCTAACTCAGCCTCTCATTAAGTTGGAGACATGAAGTTTTGCATACTTATAGCAGAACATTGGCGATCATACTAAAAATCTTAAATTTTTCAAAAAGTCTCATATTATTTACCCCCCCCCCCCCCCGCAGACTCGAACTAGTGTATTTTAAGCAATTTTCTAACCCCCTCCGTTTTCACCCTTTTCACCCGGAGGGGCACTTTTCTAACTTTTGTCGACATCTCTTTGACCACTCTTTCATACTATGCCCAATCCCCTCTACTAATATATCTACTTATAGGTTGTAAAACGAAGTTTCGTTCGGATACAGGTTTATTTAGAATAAAGTGCACCCCTAGTTGCGAAATGTGGAACTAACACATTTTGCAAAAGGATAAAGTATTTTGAAAGGAATACTAAACGAAAACCTCTGTGCGATCTGTGATCACCCTTTCCACTTGTTTAGAAGTAATAATAACTTTAAACTGATTCGATATGTATTATAAATAAGAAGTTGTGTGGTTTTTTCGGTTTTCACAAAACCCCTCACTATTTCCACCCCCTTGGTCCGATTTTGCCCATTAACGAATTACAACGTGATTTTTTGTCCCTTGATTTTATGTATTAGTTTGGAAGAGATTTGTGCAAAATTATGGAAGTCCATAAAAAAGTGTATATATATATTAGGGTGGTCCTTAAAAAAGTAACATTTAAATTTTGTATGGGACACCCTCACATTATATTCTATGTATAAAATAATGACTTCCACAAAAATTTCTAAATTTTAAAACATGTTTACTTTGTTAAATGGTTGAATAAATTGTTTGAATGTAAGTAGCTACCAATGTTTTATTGTTAAAAAAAATAAATAAAAATTGACATATTTTGTAATCTAATTATAAATTATTTATACAAATCCATAGTTATTTGCAAATTGAGTCATGGTATGATTGAGTCATGGCAGCAAAGACTCTCATTTGTTTGAAGTTTCAGCATATTTGTACAGTCTATTGCCCAAACACAGACAGGAGTATTTAATGTCTATACTCTATTTCACCTTAACTTGGAAGAATTCTGAAAGGTAGAGATAGTAAAGTGGAAAATAGTTATCCGTTATTTTTTAATATTAAATAACTAAAATATGTAGAAATCTATACGATAATGTTCATAAATTGTAAAATTTGTTTTTTTTTTTTTATATCCATAAAATCTCGTACTAAATGGCCATATTCGTATCAAAAGCCGAGCAAACACAGCTCAAAACGTAAAAAAAAAAAAAGAATTTTCGACAAGTGTCTCTTTGACTGTTTCATGGCAAAATTTTGGAAGATATTTCAGTATCCGAAATTGTCTGCCAAAACTGTCATTATTTCCAATTATGGTATGTTTTGTATAAAAAATATATTTTTTTATATATTTAAAAATTATATTTCAGGACCGTTGAAAGTCAAGTTATTTAAAATTATTCTATATTTAGTTTATTCTTTTCCCTTTCAGAGTAAACTGCAGTCAGTAAACTGTATATTCGGTTTATTTTTTAAACTCTGTTTTTATCATTTACGGCGCAAAATCATTCGCATTAAGAATATATTACTTTGTGAAAAAATAACTTCTGTATCTTTTTACGACATGAGGAATTCAGAGATTGTTTTTTCTGATAAAGAAAATAATTTGTTTTTTTAATAGAAAAAAAAAAAACAGATATTTTGCACTGTTAATTTTGTCAGTATGTTTTCATTTTGTTTTCAATAAACGATCTGAAAATGAAAAATGTAATGTTTAAATTAATTACATATAAAACCCACCCCATAATACAGTATATATTCTGAAATTTGATGTCTATATTTTTTGCAGGATCATTTAATATTCGTTCCATATCGTAATTCAGACACTATTATAACAAAATTCCAGCAGGATTATTATAGGATTGTTGAATAAAAGGAAACACTAGACATTATTTCTACCACATATAAAGTGTTTCATTTAATTTATAAATACTTTCGTCTCATTATCACGTGATTACTTTCATTTTAAAAACGTTAGGGCAACTCTAAGAAGATATTCAGCCTATAATAGCACTGTATTCAAATATGTTTTAAACGACTCAGTTTAACTATAACTGATACTAAAACGATAACTGAGTTTAACTAAAACTATAACTGATACACGTACAACATAGAGAAAGAGTTTTTGTATATTTGGACACATTTATATACACTGTCGAAAAATTTTGGTATGGAAAATTTATTAATTCCCAGAAAATTTTTCGGAAACTTAAAACAAGAAAATGAAAAATAGTAACATTGAATTACGAAAAATAGATAGTTTTATTTGTAAAGTTCAGATTTTTCTAAGCGTATATTTCAATATAAAATTGAAATCAAATTTAAACGTTTCATCTGCGAGACCCACTCCCAAATCTGAAGCAAATGAAAATATTTAGACATTTCCTTTAGCCTAGCTAAAATGTTTCCTGAAGTTTTTGAGAAGTTTAACCACGCTATAATCTTATGCTGTAAAATGTTTTATTCAAAATGCTCAATTTAGTAATTTATTTTTACAAGTCATTAATGTAAAATATATGTCCAAGATACGAAACTCTTTAACAATCTTTTACAAATTAGTGCACCTCCTCCCCCCTAAAAAAATAACATGTTTCTGATGTTTGTTTTTTTGTTTTTGGTTTCAAATGACTTTGACAAACTGTGCAGTACACGGCGTAGAATGATGCGCGCACAGAATGAAACTTATATTCTCTCAATCAATAAAAAAAAATATTCTAGAATACAAATATCTTTTAAAGAAAAAACTAGGAATAAATAGTGGATAAGTTCAGTTTTGGTGTTGTTTTATTCTTTTTTGAAAAATAAATCCGAAAGTTAACATATATGAACGACCAATGAATGGCCTCCAATTAAAAATTTCTTAAAACTCCTCTTCATTTTATGCATGTTTAATAATAAAGCATTACATCTACCCTATATATATAAAATCCCAATGAAACGATTTTATGAAACGAATTTATGAAACGGATGTAGGAATCGACTGATTTTGTTTCATGCGATTTCTCCTAAAATATGGAATATTTTGCGATGAAATCAACACGAAAAATCAGCATTAATCCGCAGATCTCAAAACTGGTATTGGAATTTTTAAATTCGAATTAGTTTTCGAAATATTAATTTTTTTTCTAATTTTATATACATTTTTCTAATGAAGGCAATTCAAATTTTAATCAAACAGATATATATTTTTTCATATTTCAGAAAAGGTTGACATGGTAACCCGGCTATTGTTGTTTATTTGATAATAAATGTTTATTTACTTTGGTATTTCTTAGTTATCCCGTCGACCAATTTCGCCAAATTATATAAATCGCCAAACCACTCGCCAAATTATACACATTGACATAATTTGTATTTTAAATAACGAAAGAACAAATAAATAAGTAAAACATTAATAAAAATACAAATAAAACGTCGTGTTATTGGCCATTATTTGCATTTAATTTTACAATTAATTAATTAATGGCAATCATTATTGGCATTTAATCTTACAATTTGGCGACAGTAATTTGGTCGACGGGATAACTAAGAAGTACCTTTACTTTTATTTATTTTTATAAATTTTATAAATTGTTTCGTTCTATAATTATTAAGTATTTTTTTATATTTCCTTTAGAAAATAATAGAAAATAATTAAAAAATACGGTACTACGTAGTTAATCCGTCGACCAACTTCGCCAAATTATATAAATCGCCAAATTATACAAATTGACATAATTTTTATTTTAAATAACGAAAGAACAAATAAATTAGTATAACATTAATAAATATACAAATAAAAAGTCGAAATAAAATCACTTGATGACGTAAACACGTGTAACTTGCTTGGCTGTGAGTCAAGTGAATGTGACGTTTACCATCAACCAATATTGGCATTTAATTTAGGGATTTAATTATTTGGGGATAGATTTTTGGTCGACGGATAACTAAGTAATACCAAAAATGCATATCTAACTGGTATTTGAAAACGAGGATTTTGCCAAATTCTCGTAAAAAAAAATAAAAAATCACGCCAAACCTGCTGTGCGTATATGACATCTGGCCAAATATTACCACTCGACAAAAAAAAAAAAAAAAATGCTAACTGGCGATTTGAAAAAAAAAGCTATTGGCGAAATTTGCATCCGGCTAGCGTAACAGTACCAAGAATTCTTTGCAACCATGGCAAATTTTATGTAGTTTCATTCGAAAAAAAAAATTGATTTTTATTCAAAATAGAAAACTTACGGTCTATTATTTGCGCGATTTTTTTATAACGCCATTGTCATATACGGAACGGGCACTTAGCTGGCGCCAAAGTATCGTTATTTTGTATGATATGGTAAGCCGGATGTTGTTTATGCTGTTGATGGGTTCCCCAAATTGGCGTCGTTGAAAAATCCCGCCAATATGGGACGTATATGACATCTGTGCCAAACTTTCATATGAACGGCGAAGGGATCAGACCGTATTTGTTTTTGGCAGTTGATGACTTGAACTATTATAATACAGATGAAATAATGACGATAGAATAATATTTGGTGACCTGTGCCTGGCTAACATTAAAGTACCAAAATGGCACCTAGAGTATAAAAAGTGAAGTGGTCCGCCTGGAACTGTTGATGATAGTCACATGACTTAGGCTATTGTTATAGAGATTGTTTTAAAATACCGGGAGACAAAGACTCTGTATACTTAATTTATTTTATTTTAGCTTCTTTTCAAATGTTTAACTGACCCTCTTTAATCAAAAACGAAAACAACCTTTGGATGTCTTAACAGCAACTGATTCGCCCTTAATATTTTGCAATCAAAGGGAATTGAATGAAAACCCGTTTACAGGGAGATATGCGCAGCTTTTTTCAGTATAATTGAATCTTCTCTAATATTTCTAAAACCCATCAAATTAGCCTATTTTTAGATTCTGCGGTGTCTGAACGGAGGTTGGCGAGCGTAGCTTGCACTAACATAATACTAACTTGCACTAATATAATACACTAGGGGGCAGAGCCCCCTAGTGTATTATAATAAAAAAGATCTAATGAAAACATTCGTTTTACTGAATAAACTACGCATTTTTATTTAGACATGTACGTATTTCATCTTGATATTTTAATTCATATTACTGTGTGTTTAACTACAGCATTCATAAAAAACATGGAAATCGTTAATAAGCAACAAAACAGCATTTATGTTAGAAATTCTAAAAATAGGAGTATATTTTTAAATAATTGAACGAATGGTCAAAAAATTGGCAAAATCTCAAATATATTGAAACATTATTAGTAGTTTGATCAAGAAACTTTGAATGTCTTTATTGCAGGGAAAAACTAAAGAATGTAAATACATACTTGTAACCTACGTTTTAAATATTTTTTTTTTCTGCGCTTAAAATATTCTAAATTCGATTTAAAGATACATTTTGTCACTATTTTTACAGTTATTACTATGTCGGGAAATTCGCTTTTTTATAAAGTCCTTAAACGTCCTTTGTCTAAAGCTCGCTGAACTTTAAATGATCGAGAAAGTGGGTTATAATGTATTTACTTCTCTTTCTAATGACTGCTTTTTTTCTATTAGTATTAATAAAATACCTTACTCCTATCTTAATGCAGTACTTTGAAAAACTTTTAAAAGTCGAAATAATCTTTTAAAGAAGGTTTTATATTTTATATATTAGGCAAGTTTCTAGGAAGTTTATAAAAACTTTAAGATTTTGAAATTTTGCGTTTTATTTTTAAATATTTTTAAAATTATTTAGCAAATACATTGAACTATAAATTTGTTATTTTTTTATAATATAAAATATACAATCGCTTCAGAGTTACCCACGATTCCAAAAAGCATTCTTTATCTTTTGAAAAAAACCAGAAAAAAAAATATTTTTTTGAGATTTCAAAAGGGATTTAAAAACAAAATCACTTTCCCTGCCACTAATTTTCGGAAAGGTTTCACAGCATACACAACATTAATCAGCTTTTTTTAAACCGATATATGTGTTTTTTGTATGCTATCAATTCTCGATTAAACATTTTCAGCTGCTTAATGGAAACTATGCGTGCAAAAGTAACATAATATTATTAATTTTAATATTAATGTTAATGCTGTTAATTTATTATGTTTATTCGTAAAACATGTTTCTTAAACATAGAAATGTTTACATGAGAATTGATTGCATTTGAAAAACCTACATTCCAAGTTGCGAAACAGATTTAAACACTATAAAAACTATTCGGAAACATTTCAAAAAATCAGTGACAGCAAAATAGACATTATTTTCAGGTATTCTTATCTCAAAATATAAATCTTTCTTTTTCTGAGGTTTTTAAAGAACGCGCTTAAGAAACATTTCTATTTCTTTACAATGTATGCCAGCTGTTTCGTCTCTGAAACTTGACCCACGCAAAGCGAATATAGAGTCTTTCGAAACTGTCTTTGCGGTTTGTCATTTTGTCTCAATGAGTTTGTTAATGTGAAGCAATTTTCAAAAGCTTTAAGCATTTTTTGTCTGCGAAGAGCCAAAATGTATTTTAAAGAATGTCTCTTATATAGAGGGTTGTCTTTTATGCGATATAACTACCTAATACCTCCAAGGATTTAAACAAAGTTCCTTTGCGACATCTTTGTTCAAGTTCAGTCATAAGACGACAATTGAAAATTCGTCAATAAAGATAAGTAATATTGTAGCCAAGCTGAGCTGTAGATTTCTTTCTGCCTGACTTTTTAAATCAACGAACTGTTTAAAACACGGTGTTTTTTTAAGCACTGGGTGAAATAATATTCCTTCGACATTAAGCGTAGCAGTACCTGTTTGTGCCTAAAGAATGACAGCTTCTGATCCTAACTGCTCTATGATTGTTTTACTAATTTCTTTGATTACCCTACTTTTTCCAGCTCTTGCTTTTCCAATAATAAAAGTTGACTTAGGGAAAATTGTAACTTTTGTTTGCAATGTCGAAAGCTGTTCTGTTCATAATTAAAGTATTTTCTGCTGCTCATCTGTAAATCTGATGTCAGAATTATCAAAATTTTCATCCAGCGTGATTTGTTGTTCTTTAAAATAATTCTGAAATGTTAAAAGTAAAAAAAAATTCATTGAATAAGAGAGTCTATGGTAAAGAGAAAGAATAACCAGCGGGGAAGTGTTGAGCGATTTTGATTTGTTTAATGTAGCTCCGATTTTTGAGACAATAAAAAATTGGAACTGAATCCATC
The DNA here is from genome assembly GCA_963932465.1 of Maratus speciosus. Classification (NCBI taxonomy): domain Eukaryota; kingdom Metazoa; phylum Arthropoda; class Arachnida; order Araneae; family Salticidae; genus Maratus; species Maratus speciosus. Next base: position 396,794,751 of record OZ010794.1, read on the forward strand.
GAGCTAACGGCAGAAAACTTCAAAGCCCCTTCAAAGACTTGCATGTCTGGCATAGCCCTGGCTTATTTAATATGGTATAAGGGAAAGGTTTGTAACACGTATGTAACACGCACACATGGGTAATCTGCTATACTCCTCTATCAAACTTGATACTTTTGTTCATCTGAGTTATTGTTATATCGTTATTCGCACAATTACTCGTAGGCAGTTGGGTTATTTTTATGTGATTTATGACTTGATTGATTATGACTTGAATGATTTATGACTTTTAGTGAAGTTGATTTCTCCCGAATTATCTTTCATTGTTCTATCCATTTTCCGATTATAAGCATAAAACTATATAGTCATATACATTAACGTCAAAATTTTCCCCAAGCTTGAAGACATTTCACGAAAGTTCGTCAAATTTGGCGACCAAAATTATGTTGATATAAATCCAGCGTGTTTGGCTGTAGCCAAATATGGCGAAATTTCTGCTAAAATTCAGCACTGATGATTTTTCTCTAATTGGGTTCTTCGCATTTTAGCTTAGTGTTTTACCGTAAAATTAGCTAAAATCTTAAAATCAAGAAATAAGTAAGCTACCTTTTCTTTACGCTTTTAGGACTTTTTTATTTTGTTTACATATTTCTGTTTTCAAGTGTACATCTAGGCCAAAAATGCTTATCTCATTCACTTCAGACTGTGGACTCGCATTTCACTCGCATTTCAGTTGCAACAAATTCACTTACGATGAATTAAAAAAAATTAGTAACCTTCTGTAATTGGGACCACTACCAAATGGTTATATTTGCGCATAAAACAGCGCTCACTAAATTATGAAATTTTCCACCAACCCGATTACGGAAATTTCCTAATACAAACATACATACCTCTGAATAAAAACACAAATAAGAATACATACATATAAGTAATACATTATATTTTTCTCGGCTTCTTTTATTATCATTCGTTGCCATGCGGTTAAACTGAATCTGTTATCATGCAACTAACATCCAAAATCGTATTCTCCGTATTCGATTTCTTTTTATTTCTCTTAATTTAAAATTCAAAGTGAATCGCATCGATTTGGTAGGTTACGGAAAATGTTCACTTGCATTTCAGTTCCAGCACATTCATTTACGGTGAATTAAAAAGAAAAATTAATAACCTTCTGAAATTGGGACCGCTACCAAATAGTTAAATTTGCGCATCAAACAACACTCACTAAGTTATGATATCGTCTACAAACCCGATTACGGAATTTCCCAATACAAACATATATACGTTTTAATACAACCATACATACATAAGAATACATACATATAAGTAATACATACATGACATTATATTTTTCTCGATTTCTTCGATTATCATTCGTAGCCATGCGGCTAATACTGAAATCGTTACCATGCGGCTAATAAACGGAATCGCATTCTCCGTATTCGACTTCTTTTCATTTCTCTTTATTTAAAATTAAAAAAAAAATGCACCGATTTGGAAGGTTACGGAGAATGCCCATGTGCATTTCAGTTGCAGCACATTCACTTACAGTGAATTAAAAAAAAAATGAGTAACCTTCTGTAATTGGAACCGTCACCAAATGGTTAAATTTGCGCATGAAACAACGCTCGGTAAATTATGAAATTGTCTACAAACCCGATTGCGGAAATTTTCCAATACAAACATGCATATGTCTGAATATAAACATACATACATATAAGTAATAAACACATGTCATTATATCAGGGTTCGCACGACTCCTGGAATTTTACGACCAGGAAATACTTCTGTACAGCTATTTCTTACAAAAGATCCTTATAAGAATGCGAAATTTCACCAGTTTAGCCGAGATTTCTTTTTCTATAAAACAAATACTGGAAACTCTCCTGGAAAATACCCTGGTCCGTACAAAATCCTGTTATATTTTTCTCGATTTCTTTGATTTATCACTCGTAGCCATGCGGCTAATACGAAATTCATTACCATGCGGCTAAGACCCAAAATCGTATTCTCCATATTCGATTTCTTTTCATTTCTCTTAATTTAAAATTCAAAATGAATTGCATCGATTTGGTAGGTTATGGAGAATAAAATGTTCGCACTGAAAAAAAAGAAAAAGTGGTCGTCACGAACGTAGAAAGTAAAACTTCTGAAAGTCAATATATATCTCAGGTCACAAATATTGACGACGCCATAACGATTCGGATGAGGTTAAAATGCATAATTTACAACAATGGAGCTAATGTTTTGTTTAATAACGAGATGAAACGAAAGAAATCGTTTAAAGAGGAACTCATACATTAGATAATACCTACTCTCAACAAATATTATTTTTAATTTAAAGTTACCAAAATACTAATTCCATAAACTTCGACTTTTCAACGTATTAAATTAAAATGTATTAGTATACCTAACCAATATAAGTAATTATGGTGAAATTACTCATTGAGGTCCTTATGTTTGAAATTACCGATTGAAAATCAGCAAAAATGATTTCACCATGAGCCAATCATAGAATTATTTTTAGCGTGAAATCTTAACTTAACGTCATTTCATCGTCTCAAAATTTACATACGCATCTCTCAAATTTACATTCACCATTTCAAAAATAGCGCAGTACGCAATAAGTTATTAATACATATACAGTAGAGCGCCGGTTATCCGAACATGTCGGAACCGACCCTAGTTCGGATAAGCAAAAGTTCGGATAAATGAACATACAGTTTAAGGGATGTTTCTGACTATACTAAAACCTTCACTGGCACCACCTGTTAGTGCTATCATGTTTAAAAATTGTTTTCTTCTTTTTATCGTTAATCTTTCTCTTGCTCTTTTTATCATTTTCTGAGCTACAGAGATTATAATTTAAGGAAAAAAGCTTTTTATTGTTGCTTGGTTCAATGAAGGCATTCTTTTCAATGCTGCCATACCTCTAATTCTTTTTAAATACCGTTAGTTGAATAGGATCAGCGTTCTTCTACCGTTCGAGCTATTTCATAGCTGTTTCCAAACATTCAAAGGCTCCGTTATGTGATGGACCTGTGTTATTTTTTCATAGCATTCATTTTCCTTTTCTTGAATTTTTTTCCATCATGAATCTCATTCACAATCTCATCATCATTTAAAATCTGATATCCAGTGTCATGTATACTTCACTATTTAACCACTTGTAAATTTCATTTTGTTCATAGCTTAGGATTCTTACCATATCCTTTATTGTTTTTACATTCCTTATTTCCTGATCCACTATCAGTTTTTTCTTTATTTAAAATTTTATTCCAAGCCAATGGATAATTGGGAGTTCGATTAAGAAACATTTTGGGAGAAATAGGATGTTCGGATAACTGGAAGTTTGGTTAAAAAATCTTTTTTTAAGAGAAATAGGGTGTTAGGATAACTGGAAGTTCAGTTAATTGGAATTCGGATAATCGGCGCTCTACTGTATCTCCAAACTTGAAATCAAATTTGTTAACTAAGACTTTGCATGTGAACATTCGCACTCTTGACTTGTGATTCTAATCTCCATATCGGCGAGTAAAATTCCAGAAATTTATCTTTTAGAGGCATTCGTAGTAAAATATTTCGTTTTATCCGAGAAAGTGATGGTTTTCATTTAAATATGATGTCACTTTGCCTCATTGAAGCATTTCACATAGCGTCTCAAACTCAGTGGAGTGAAAAAGTATTGAATTGTAATAACTTTTTGAGGAAAAATTTAGTGTTTTTTTAAAGCGTGACGTCATTTTCTGTTCCCTTTTTTTACAAAGTTAATTTTGAATTTTATTAGAAATTGGCATCAATAAAGATAAACATACTTTATTAATTTTCTTTTATTTACAACAATGAAACTAATCCAATTGCTACCATTTTGAAAAAAAAAATCATAGAAAACTTTTAAATTTTAAATTTAAATATAAAAATGGGAATATTTAAAAAAAAATAGTTAGTGCCGCAAATCTACAAAGAAACAACTTTCATTTAAAAAAAGAATTATTAAAATTGGCTCAGAAAAAACCTCAAGGTAGATGTCTAAAAAAAAAAAGCCTTATCTTTCAAATATTTAGATTTAAACCCGCAATATTATCTCTATGGGAAAATTTTGAGCAGACATTTCAGGCTGTTATGGTTGACGAATATTTATGATTTTCAATACGCACCGAGATTTCGGCACTACCAACGGCCATTTTATTTTTTGTGTCGATACGACAAGTATTTTGGACGCTATCGTGTTAACAATAAGTGTAATTTTTGCAGGGAAGCCGGAGCTGTGCTCCGACAATTAATTCATAGAACATAAATATAAAATTATTTTTTTCTGTGTGACTTAAATTTGATTGTTCAAAAGTTATTTAAAATCTTCCAATTACTTCATAATTGCAACAGTTATGATTTATATTAAAATTAAGATATTAATCTGTAAATAATGCATTCATTTCGTAGACTTCACAAACTGTCTACATTAAATCATTTACAGAATATTATTAGAAAATTATATTTTTCTATATTACAGTAGAGCGCCGATTATCGGAACTCCAATTAACCAAACACCTTATTTCTCTCATGTATTCGGTAATGTTCTTGACATCTAATGTTGCATCTGTAATCTAATCCATGGATCAAAGTGTCATAGAGACATTCAAATCACTTTAGAAGGCAGGTATGTATAAAATAGTATAAGTTCTTTTTACAAGCTCATTGGTTAATTTGATCTTAAAAGTCAATTTTCTCAAAACGGTGATTTTGGTCACATTGCGCAGGATTTCTAAGAAATTTCTACATATAATTTCATGAAATTTTTAATGACTGTATAAACGTTAAAGCTGCAAAAATTAATCTACTATTATGTTCGTCAAGTGAGGAAGCTAGCAATTATGGCTATTTTTCATTAAAAAGTTTCAAAATTTTTAGGTTTACTTTTCTTTTCTTTACTTATTTTAATAAACATACAAGAGGTTGAGGAATTATTGAATTAAAAAAAAAACAAATTATGAATTTAAATATCGCCAAATGTTTAGTTAAATATAGTAAATTCAGTAAATTCATTCTGTAAAAAAATAAAAGTGATTCAACATGTACATCTTGTTTTGCTATTATATTTTATTATATATAGTGCTCGGAAAACCTTTGTTTCAAAAGGCTTAAAACATGAAATTTCTTATTATTTAAACATTTTGTGTGTATTGATATTTTAATATACACTAGAATGTATTATTTATAATTGTAATACATTCTTCTAAATATATAATTAATAAGTATACGGATCTGTCAACAGTATTTTAGATTATATTAATTTCATCTACTACTGAAATAAATATAAGCTATTCAAAATTAATATAATAATTTTTTAATTAATATAATAATAATTCAAAACGGCTATGCATTTAAATGGATTGTTTAAATTTATTAGTAGATTATTGTAAATTCTTTTAAAATGTTAAAGAATTTTTTTTTCAAACTAACCAGCAATATTTTTAATTTATGTGAATTATCTTAAACAGAAAAAGTAAATAAATTTTGAATTAATATATAACAAGTTCAAAAACTTCGAATAATTGGAGTCCCAAAATAGCAACAAATATAATTTTTATTCCTTTGCTGATTACTTTTTTTATTAAAAGTAAGAAAAACTAATTTATTTTTTGCTAGATAGAATGCTAAATAGAATGACCTAAATATAAAGCGCAAAAAACATGAACTTCATTAATGAAGAAATTTTTTTTTATTTTTTTCTTCGTAAACATTTTTAATGTTAAATCATAACGTTAAACATTTATTTGTTTTTAAATGTAAAGAAAATAATTAAATGTTTATTGTAACTTCTGTTTCATGCTTATGTTTTATGTTAGATATATAAATTAATATGCTGTAAAGGTAAAAACTATGTGGAAGCGATCTAAGAATTATTCAAACAATATTAGTATAAATGAAAAATACCGAAAACAAAACATTTTATCTTCATTACATTTTTATTTCTTTCGTTTGTATGTCTGTTTACGTTTGAAAAATTTAACTTATTTTATCAGACATTAGGTATAGTATAACAGATTTCTTTATTTTATCTTAAATATATTGAATTCCATTATTCATATTTTTATATTGATATTTTTAACGTATTCCAATAGAAATGGACAATTCAAATTACTTTATCGCATATCATTAAAAATAATAATAATAATAATAATAATAAAATTCAATTTAACAAATTACAAAACCATTTGGAAAATGATTTTTTCAAAGACTAAAATTTAAGACATAAAAAAACGCACGGAGTTGATCATACATTAGGTACGCCATGAATTAAACATTAATAGTGTTATTACACGTAAAAATTGCAAGCGACAAAAATTGCCTGCGACTCATCTGAAACTTACGTATTATCCACCTGAAACTTACGTATTATCCACCTAAAACTTACGTATTATCCAAGCATTTCATTGGCTGTTCGGGAAAAGGCTTTTCCAGCGTCAGATTTCCAAGAAATTTGACGACCAATTTTAAATGAAATTTCATTCTTAAACTTCTAAACATCCCACAATATTACTTTTTACACCGTCGTACAGAGAAAAAAATGTACTTTCAAATGCAATTTGTTTGAAAGCTGTATACCAGTTTGTTTCTGAGTTATTAATTTTTTTTTGTAGTTTTTATTACTTTTTTGTCAGAGTGGCAACAGAAGTATCCATCTCTGTTGAAAGTAAAGGGAAATATAGATTACTGTATAAACCAATCAGAAAACGAATAAAATGCGGAATTCAACCAATAAAACTCTTTAGATATGTTTTTCATTTCCTACCGTGACGAGAACAGTAACAATTTTTCCAAATGGTTAAAAAAAAAAAAATACATAAATAACTTTCTCCAAATCCCTCCTATTTTTCATGTTTTTATTCTTCATGTTTTTTTTTCTTGTTTTTATTCTTTTATGTTTATATAAAAAAAAACAGAACAAATACCTTACTTGCTACAATTATCAAGCTAGAATGAAAAAGACGCTAAAAAAAGAAGATTATGGGTTAAAGCAATCAAATTATAAGATATTCAAATATATCCTTTCAGCACATAAAATATATTGTCAATTTGGAAGAGTAAAGATCTTTGTGATAAAATCTTTTCTTCCCAACGTACACAATTTTTGAAACAGAACATCAGGATAATATTTATTATTATTTATTATATATTTAATAATGTATTTCCCTATATTATTTTTAATGCAACATTTAACTATTACTAACATATTACTAACCTTATTTGTAAAAATATGCCAAGAGAACTTTTTCGTACACTTTAAAAATTACTTCTTGGAGTGGAACCTCATTTTTCTGCTGTAGTATCTGCGTACAAAGGATGATCAAATGTCGTTCCAATACGTTTTGAGCTCCGATTGAACCACAGCTTCAAACGATGGAATGATATTTCACCATATTGAGGTTACAGCTATTGTAACACCAAAAGATGGCTCAAACCATAACAAAATGTTTAAGAGTTAGTTATTTAAGTTAGTTATTTAAGTATTTGACATAGAGTCACTACAAGTGCTAGAGAGGTTTCTATTTATTGCATATGATGTATCTATGCATTGAAAATCTCTAACATATATTGGGTGGGGCAAATAATAGTGGCCCGGGGAACAGAGTTCTAGGTTACACAGAAACGCAGCAAAGAACTCCCAGGGCATTTTGTGACAAATTATTGCATGTCATTATTTTCTGGAGCTTTGTCACCATTTAATTTACGAGCAAACAACCAACCACAATCTTTCCACGAAATTTGTTTTAACGTAACTTTCTACAACGAACAGCCTCTGTTTTACTATGAGCACCATCTTCAGGGTGGCGAGTGGTCAGGGAAAAACAAATTTTACTTTTTAAAAAAGTTTGATTTTTTAATCGATCAAATAATCTCAAATAATTTTTCCATAAGAATATACTGCCTTTTATAACTTTTTTTGTCTGCATTTTTCCTTGACCAATAGCTACCCTGATCGTCATCTTTGCACAGATCACACTTACCCTGATGCAGCCCTCACCAAGATCTAAACCGGTTTCGATCACGTGGTGTGCGTGAATCATTCACATCCAATGGTATCCACTCTTCCGGACCTGCTTTATTTGCCACACTGTTTACAAGAATTGAAAAGGTACGCCATTGCTATCGTAGTGACGAAAAATTGTGTATTTTTACTGCAGCAGGATTATACGTGATACAAAATAATACGGAGTCATATGTCCTTAATTAAAGGGATATTTCTGAGGCATTTACAAGTCAATATTGGATGCTCCACTGTACCAAAAAAAAAGCAATATTATAGCGTGATGGCGAAACAGCACCGAACACTGCCGATGTAATAAATCTTTGTAAAAAATCACCATAAAATAAAAACAATACATAGGGCGCGTTTCGAGCTAAAAATATTAACAGCTCGTCATCAGCTACAGTAAACACGTGTCCGTAAGGGGGCAATATGAAAAATGAACTGATAGGTAGAGAGTAGAGCTTGCAAGAATGCGACAGATGGCGCTAGCTGAAAGGAAAACATGCAGAAGACGAAAGTGTTGCCAATATGATAAATAGAAAATGATAGGGGGAAAATGGAAATAAAAGAAATTAAAAAAATATAAAAGAAAAGAAGTAAATTAAAAAATATAAATAATAATAATAAAGAAAGAAATATTAAAGAATAAAACAAGGAAAACCCAAAGATCCCTTTTTTAAACAAAATAAAAAGAAAAGAAACAAGAGAAGAAGGAAATTCTTTGGAAATCTTTGATTTTTTCTTGTTTATATCTTTTATTTCCATTTTTTTTATATAATTTAATGGCATAATGTCCCTCCTAAGTTACATAACAAAAATTGCTCACAAATGATAATTTTAATTATATCTATACTTTAAATTATTTACATTGCACAATTATTTATTTTGCAGAATTAATAATTTATACCGTATAAAGATAAAGGAAAATCGCCAGTGGAGCACATTGCATGCAGTATCGACAAAAGTTGTCATAATCTCCTCTTGATAACACACCAGAACAAAAATAGACCTCATGACATCAAGTGCATGTTACCACTTATACTCTTCAGATTCCAGGGTTTATTTTCATATATTTTTTTTTACTTCAGTTATGAATTTATATTCGCAAAGTGATAACTAAGAAAGATTGAAAAGCAAAAGAAAATTAATTTAATTTTTGTACATAAAATTTGATATATCATGTATGACACATGGGATACAATAAATACATTTTTTGACAATTTGTTAAGATATTTTCTTTTGTTTTGCATTGAAAAAATAATGAAAAATATTAAATAATTATGCATTTAATAAATTTTTATTTTTAACGGGCTCTCCATATGGTATTTCAACGAATAAAAAAAAAATATTTACTTTTCGTTTTTGTATATTTCCCTCATTTTTGCTGCAAGCCATTTTTAAATCCCATTTTATGGCAGAAAAAAGCACTTTAAGAAACAATTTGCTATTTTGCTTTAGTTTGGCTATCTTTGAAGATTCCATTCACACCATTTTCATTTTTTAATCATTATTTATATACTAGGGGATCGAACCCGGGCTCCTCGGGTTACAGAATATAGGTGAAAACCAATTTATTTTAATCCAATTATTTTTTTACATGTAATATATAATTTTAGATTGCCCACTAACATCAAAAAAATTTTTATATGAAAAATATCAATTATGCAATCAAATAAAGTTTTGAAATTTATTAAAAGTGATACTTTCACGTGCCACCGCATGCCAGGAGTTATTAACCCAAGATTTCCCGATCATTTCGGTGCATAAGCGCGTGGTTCAATCACATGTCTGTTAAATTTGTTTCTTATTTACATTAAATTATTTATTTTTCTATAGAG